>OZ004708.1:178120623-178440742 GCA_963924515.1 Vespertilio murinus
TTATATTGCATACAATATTCAACATGTGAAAGATTTTACACATTTTTTATTCAGTACAAAGATGCTTTAAAAAAACTACTTTAAAAAGTAGACCAAATTGCAAATTTGAACTAAAAATGTAATGTGCCCCTAAAACCTACAAAATATCTTTAATGTTTCTGTTTGTGTGTTTTCTTTTTCTCTAATGTTTCTTAAGAGTGAAGCTGGAATCCAGAACGCATAATCTGGATCTAATTATCAAGATTAGAGCAGCATCAGAACTTCAACGGTGCTTTGTGACTTAAATAGTTCCTTCCACTGCATTCCATGCTTGCAGAATGCAAGAAATTCAAGATGGCAGGACCAACTGGCTAATCTTAACTTTCCCTACCTTCATTACAATTATCCTCCCCACAAGACCCTTCCTGCGTGTGTAATCTTCTCCTTTGAGTAGTACCACAACAAATAGCTCCATAACCTATTTCAAATCCCAGAATATGTTATAAAGTTCCTTCTTCCCCCTTTTTTTCATACTGGTTCTTGACACTTAAATAACATTTTTTTTAAATCCAAATACACACAAATACACACCTAATGAACTGCAAGCTGTAGCACAGCTTAAAGTAAAAAAGTAAAATTCATGATAGATTTTACTTCCTTACTTTCTGTGTGTTTTTCCCCTGAAGGTAACACCCCAAACTAGCACCAATATTTTCAATCCTACTTGAATGTTTTATTTTTTGTCCTGGGTTTCTAATTACTGTTTCTCTTCCCTTCTAAAAATTCATTTATCTCTTTCAGTAAAAAGAACAGTAATAATATGTTGAACAACTCTGAAATAAATTTTGTCATGTAAAAAATTAATTACGCATTCCGAACCTGGTCACTGTAGTCCTCTGGGAATTGCCTCTGCACCTCAGGATCTGTAAATAATTGACAGATAATATTAATTGGCTTTGGATTAGTGAGCAAGCAGAGGATCACACATTAATATTTGATCAGAAGATGATAGCAGCCCTGGCAGGGGATCCAAGGGGGGCAGCTGAGGCTGCTATGTTGATGAGCACAAGGAAGGGCTCGGCAAGGCACTCCCATTACCCTCCTCCAGAAACATAAAAAAGAAAAATTTTAAAGACCTGATGCTACTGTTAACTTGAAACTATTACCTAATGCAAAAACCTCACCAGCTGCAAATTGCCCTCAATATATTTTTTTCCAGAGAAAATGAGTCTTAAACTGCTTGACTTTTCTTCTCTAATCAGAAGCCTCCTTTTCATAGTTACAGATGTAGGCTGGATAAACCACCTTTATTTTAACACCAGTTTCAGATTGAGGTGGGGGAGGGGCAAGTTAGGGCAGTGAGGGTGTGAGAATTATTTCAAGGAACAAATGCAAAACTCCTTGCTTTTAAAAATAAAATACATACCTCCCAAAATTCTTACAGAAAAGCTCTTGAAAATACAGATAAAAGGGTAAAGTCTTCAAAACAAACAAAACAAAACAGAATACTTTTAGCTTACCAGTGTAAACAAATTTAAACTTGCTCAGAAACTAGAAATGCATAAGTGGAAACACCTTTCCTTAAATGGAGTTACTAAAGGGGTCACTTGATTCTTCAATCATAATTGCAAAATAATCCAATGCCACTGTCTTTAAGTCAATATAGAAGTGTACTAATTAAAAGCTATTAGCACTCCATTTGCTATTGATTAGGAAACCATTCAATCTTTTCCAATAAAAGAAAGATTTGGTTCCTCAGAGACACATTAAGGGAGTATCAGAATAATATCTATTTGAGAAGCTATGTATCAATGCAAAAGGCTTATGGAAAAGCACAATAATAGTTGAGGGTCCTTTCTCACTGTGATCACAATACATACTACTCACTTTTCATATCTATGTTCTAAAGCACCAATTTACTTCTCTGTGAAAATGAATCCATGTAAAAGTTAAAACCCTTCAAATCACAACCAAAAAGCAGTTAATTGTTCTTCAGGGAAGAATCAAAAAGAGAGAAAACTAAGGGTCTATTCACAGATTATATTTAAATCCTAGAAATACCTATTTTGTCATTAAAGCCAATGGACATTACTTTTCAAAACCTAAGACTAATAACAAAAGCAAGAATATTCAAAAGATCACATCAAGAGCAGAGAGTCCCAAAATGGGTGATGCAAAATACTCGAAGGATCTGTAGACCATTTCAGCTCTTGAAGTATCTTCTGGTTGACTTAAAAACTAGGGATCAATTTCTTTTCAAATACTAGAAGGGGGAACTGGCACTTCTATAGTATACTAACAGAATTCTGGTGTGATTCCTCCTGCAGTACTGTGCAGGGCTGTCCTGGTAGGCCAATGAATACACTGTCTGCTTCTCTCTGGCCTGAAGGGCTAAAATCGCACTAGGACTTGGTCCTCTTAAGACAGGAGGTCGGAGGGCAGTAACGGCAATAGGTAGGTCTACAAGGGAAGAATTAGCCAGCAAGATAATGAAGGGACAGCCAAATGCCCAACAGACCCCTAAAAGTGTGTTTGGGGTAAGATGGGGTGAAAGTGGAGGGGAGGCTCAAAGAGGGCAATGGTTATAATTCCTAAAACACAAAAATGACTTGATGGGGGTGGGGTTGAACAAGTGGTATTTTAGGATTTAAAATTTGTTCACAAGACCAAAAATAGATTTTTTTAAAGGAAAAAAATTCATTTCTAAGTCACTGAGGTACACAGTAAAACAGAAGTTGGGAAAGCCTGAAACTAATCTAAAGCTTATTCATTTTCTTCCAATTGTCACATGGTTAACATTTACTCTTCAACCAGAAAACTTCAGACAAAAATGACTTATATATAAATCTTTAATATCATGTCCCCTTTCTTATAGTAGTTGTGCTGCTTGGGAACCACAAATACCGATAAAGATGGAATAAAGATGAAATAAAATAAAAAACTTTATTTTATTTATTTTTTTTACCATTCGGTGAGGGGATGGACATCAGAAACCAAAATTTGTGGTATATTCTTTAACTTAAAAATATATATTTCTTGCTATAGATTAAAGTTTTAAAATCTCTTTAAGCAACTATATTAATAAGAAACTACATTAATGATTAACTTGTCACTTTAAAATGTATTTAATTCATATATACAACATAGCAGAATTGAAGAGGAGGAGGAAACACGGATAAAAAGAAAAATCGACCTATTTTAAGATGAGGGTCACTCAAACCATATTATCCTAAACACCGCCTCAATAGTGGGCAATGCGATAAACACCACCAGCTTAAGTCCTTCAAATGTCCTAAGATTAACCCGAGAGTGAAATTCCCAGATTTTAACAGAATCATGTTCCAATATAATACATGAATTTATTTACTATCATTCAAGCATAAAACTTTTCCTTCCTTTCTTTAAGGACCTAAAGTTACAAAAGCAAATTTCATGAGTCCTTAACACTCTTCTAAAACAATATTTTTTTTAAAAAGGCAATGTTTTTTAAAACCAAAGTCCAACCTATAAAGTTCCTTTCAATTAGCTCAGAGAACCAATCTCATAGTTAATAAAACTATGAAAGCCATTTTGTAAAAATTAACACAAAAACTAAAAATAATTTGTTTGAATTTCTTTAAAATGTCTATTTGATACAGTAGGTTGAAATCCTTTTTCACAGTGAGTTGATCATTATGCCATAATGTCACCAAAATATCGACATTGGAAACATCTGAGTTAAAAAGGTCCAAATACAATCTGCTTTTCTCAAGCAACATAACACCCGCCTTACTAACAGTTTCAGCATGGCACATGTACAAAACCTAGCACCCCGCAGTTAAGCAAACCGCCTTTAAATTTTCTGTCTGGCAGCAATCCACTTGCGTGTCTGTATGTTTTTACAAGTACTCTATGTATTTCATTGCATCAGCTGCATTTCTGAGTTTTAAATGGTCTGGGAACATTTTATGAAATGTTCTATATCTTTATATGGAAAATAACATACACTGGAAAACTGTGCATCGGTCTAATATTTATGTATCTATTTCTTTATCCACCATCCAATGCTATAATTGCCAATGCTCCAAAACACCTTCTCACATTCATACCCTCACCTCCCAATACAGTGTCACCAAACAGCTAACTTTAAACACAAAAATCTGCAGATGAGAAACCTTGGGGAAAAGTAACATAATTTGCTTAGGCAATTGGCAGTAAGAATAGAGTTACTGGCATATGTCAAGCTTTTTCTCTAAGACTTGTCCCTGACAGAAAATAAAGAACATAGTAGTACATAGCACCTTCTTCCCCTTATCCTTTCTCGCAACTTTCTCCAAATTTAAGTAATACATTATTATAAAATTAAAAATCATTTCCTAGGGAAATACCTTTCAACAACAAAAAACATATTTAAAATACCTTGCCAACAAAATGTATGGTATGATAGAGTCCACATTTCTCTTAGCCACATAAGCCTAATAAAGCTTCACATTATGCCAATGTAATGGGCCACTACCCTTGTCCCAGAACCATGGCCATGCAAGAGGCTGTCCCCACACAGAACAAGTGTACCACTTCCTCTGGAGGCCACATGACATGTCTCCATATTTAAAACAGACATTTCACAGTACAGACTCCCAACAGCACACTCTCATTCAGGCACAGAACATGAGCATGCTTAAACGGTTATGTCTTCACAGCAACAACAACAACAAAAAAAAGTTTGATCTAAAAAATGTCTTGCTTTTTTTTTAAGGCTAATATTCTTCAATCTCAATAGTCCATGTTTTGTAATTTTCTACTGTAATATACTTTTAAATCTTTAAGATATATCAGATTGCCACAGGATGTTTAATTAATAGAATAAGAGTTTGGGCAAGACTTACTAGAAAGGTGCTATAAATTATTTTACACAGGCTCCAAAACCTTGAGTTCTGCCTTAGGCTTAAAGTTCCTAGAAAACGTGGTAGACAGATCTTTTACAACAGAAATGCAAATAATTCATAAAAGTACTGTGGTTGTGTATGAGGGCTCATTTGTGCATCAGTAACTAGTATGTGTGTACACACACACACACACACACACACACACACACACCAAATTATTTTCCTATTTTTCTCTGTCACACCAGTGACTCCACTAAAAAAAAAACAAAAAGGGGGTCAAGACATGACACTTTAACTTGATTATTAAAAAATACACTGTCTTCATTTTCTGTGAAAGGCATAACAACTGCATACTAACCAAATGTTATAATCTTCTTTAATTCAAGCTTTTTTAGGAAAATTTAAGAGAAACTGCAAATATGGCTGTTAACCTAAGAATGTACAGTGCTTTCACTTTTAACATGTTAGGAATCAAGAAAATACTGCATTTAATGCCTACTAAATTTATCTAGTCATTATCTCTAGTATATTTCAGTCAATTAGAGACAAAATATTGAATGCATTTAAAGCTAACAATTATTAAAAAAATCTGCCCTTTATAAGTGAGACTTCAAAATTAGCTATAACCGATATAATCTCGTTCAATTTCATGGAGTTTAAGATACTATCTTCCTCTCCCCAACGGCCATAAATGTTAATCCAAGTTGTAATCAGACTTAATTTTCTGGATGAGAAGATAGGAATATGCTGTAAACAGTAATAGTCCATTACACTGCTCTTTCCCTAATGACATTTTCAATTTTTATACACTAAAATTGTAGACTCTCATAAAATAGTTTGAAAAGTTGTACATTTTAAGGATAAGCTCAATCTTCCCCAAACACAATCAAAAATAAATTTTCCTTTAATCATCAAGAAGAAAAGTTAAATATTTTTGTATAATGTAGAATTAAAGTTTCTTGATAGTATGACTGCAAACTGGACCGCATTAAACTAATAAAAAGCTTTAAGGATACTACTTATTAAACCTATTATAGTTATAAAAAAAATCAGCCTCACTTACTTTACCTGATAAAATAACTAAGTCACTAGGTTAGCATTGTAACTAAATACAATTATTCTAGTAAATTATTCCATTTATGATAGTTAAAGTTTACTTATTAAAAATAATATATTTTTGAAACAAATGTTTTATAGTAAAAAAAAATCAACCTTTTCCTCAACAATCAAATGAAATGGTTTCTATTGACTTTCCTTTAAAATGTTTTTAAATTAAAAAATACTGATTCTAAAATATATATTTTTATCCTGAAATTAAAAAGGAATATAATTCACTAATTTAAAAATCATTTCAAAGTACTTTAAGTAAACATTTGGTTTTCATGTACAAATGGCATTTCTTACTTTAAGAAAAATCTATTCAGGTATTAACTTTTTTTCTCTAAAACATGAAGACTGCCTGGCATAAAAACTTTGAGTCATCACCAATTTTAATTCATGCTTCTTTCTATCCTAGTCTTTTCCCTCAATGCTGGCATTGAAAATACATTCAAAAACTGCTTCACGGATGTCAGCCTGATAAAACAAGAACAGGTCACCATCTACACCTATAATAAAATCCCAAAGAGCATTATTCGGGGAAGGAGAGCACAACCCACCTCAGCATGGCAAGCAATGGAACCATTCATGTGCCAGACTCCTCCTCAAACTAGCATGTTCTGCCTTTCAGACATATCCTGCTCCAATGACTATTTATGCATAAACAGCAGACACTGACCTATTGTTTTCAGTTGTTGGAGTTATGAATGTAGTACAGTTACCAATTAAGTGAATCAACAAGTCCTAAATGTATCAGCTGTTGTACAAATAATGAGTCCATTGACATTATGCAGTAAAATCTAGGGAGCTTCATCTTTCTTTCCAAAGAATGGTGATATTTTTGACCAGCAAATGCTACTACTTAATGAAAACTAATTTCATCTACAAAAGGAATATAATAAACCTGACCCTTAACCAAACTTATGCTACATAAACCCAAAATTCAAGCATTAGTCAAATTCCAAAGGAAGCTGTAAAATGAAAGAGAGGGTGTGCTGGAAGGGAAATAAATATCAAAAAAAATATGTTCAGATATTCTTATCTTTTCCCTACTGAATATCATAGTTTTCAGCTTTACTGGTTTGTAGCATATTCTCATCTTCTCATCCAGAAAATTAAATCTGATTACAGTTTGGATTAACATTTATGGTTATTTAAATATTTAGGGTTTTTAAAATTAGTTTCACATTTGGAACCAATTCCTAAAATCTATCAAATTGACAGATGAATATTGACTTTTTTCCTAATAGTTATAATATCAAACTTCCATTTAATTTATGAGTTAGAATTCAACTTACCCCATCTTTTTGTATGAGTATCATTGTCATATTTTTACTCCAATATGAATAACTACTTCAGATCTAACCTAAATGACAGCTGTGCCCTTTATGTCCTATAAACATGACATCTCTGCATATAGTCTTTATAAATAGATATGTCACATCTGTCAATTAGGTGAAAAGAGATAACTTATTTATTCAAAAGCAAAAACAAAAAAATACTGAGTACCCACTAAGTGCCAGGCACTAAGACAGATATTTTGTATAAAATTTCTAATTTTATATTCATGACAAAGCTACAATATTGGGTCTATCATAATCAATTTTATCAGTTAAAGAAAGCAATAGGTTATCACTTAACTAAAGTTAAAAAAAAATTAGTATTTATTCATGGCACAAATATTCTTATGTGAATCATCCAATTAATGAATAGGACATAGTCTTTTCTCGCAAAAAGTTTACAGACTAACCCTAATCGAAAGTACAGAGAATTAAACAAGCAATTACCACAGGCTTGGGAAGTGCTGTGCTAGGAACTGGTAGAGGGCATGGAACCTAATCCTGGCCAGGACAGAAAAGGCCCCAGGGAAGAGCTTAACAGGGCCAGGTGTAGAGTCCAGGACTGGGCCAGGGTTCATCTATTGCTACACCTACTACACATCCTTTCTGAACAGTGTGGGGGACAGTGAGTAAGTAGTCTGTGAGGTCAGGACTTAGCTTTGTCTCCTACAAAATACCTTATCTAAGTACCCAACAAAATTTTGGCATAATAGGGAAAAAAAAGGATAAAATAAACTCATTAAATACCTAGTCTCTCAAATTGGATAAAAGGCCAATTTTAAAACATCCAACAGAAAACAAGCCATTGAATGCTGCAGGCTTCCTAAAGATACACTGGCATATAGTAAGCACACAATAAATGTTAGCTGTTGTTATATTATTAACCCCAATGGAGAAATAAGCAAACAGTATAAATTAGATGGCTACAGATGTATAGATGTGCCTCAAGTTGGAAATACATGTGTTCCTGAAATAAACTTTTATAAACCCAATTAAAATTTTCCCATCATCTGCCATTACTTAGAAATGTTATAACTTTATCAGAAACTGATTTTCTCTTCATCGTCAGTGGTTCGAAAATCCTTAAGCTACAGTTTATTTTGCCTCCTGGCATCTGTTTGCTAATGATCTGTAAACATCAAATGCACTAGGGACTCTCCCAGATTTACAGAAACCCTGAGGTGAATCTTTGTATAAACTGAAGGACCTTTCTGCTAATTCCTTTGCTTTTTAAGTTTGCATTATGGGTTTCAGAAACAGAGTCCCATTAAATATCTTTGCAGTAATAATTACACTGCTACCAGCTACCTACCACCTACTGAATGCCTAGGTATACTAGTTGTTGCCAAAGGCGGTTTATTTTATTATCTTATTTAATCATAACAACAACTCTGCAGGTAAGTAGATGTACCCCTATTTTATAAATAATAAAAGTGAGGCTCATTAAGAACAAATTCAGAGTTAAGTAACAGAGCTGGGATTCAGCCTGGATCCATCAGACTCCCAAGAATCCAACACTGGCTTTCCTTTTTGGCTTTATTTATTTACATCCTCCTGTTGATCTGTCTTCTCGTCATTATTGTGACTCAACAATAAGAATACAACTGGACAAATAACTAAAACATGTTGTCATGAAACAGGCCTTAGCAGACTATAAATGAGAGCTTTCCAATTTCTCTATTTATTGCCAAGTTCAGAATATAAACAAAATGACTCCAAAGTAACTAGCACTCAATACAACTAAGTAAATACAATATTTAAAAGATGAATTCATATTAAAGACAGGATAATTTGGAAGGGTAAAGATTACCCTTGTATCATCTATGAAAACAATCACTTGCTAAACAGAACAAAAGAGAACATAAAGAAAGTGTTTCCCTACTTAAGAAAATGTGTTTCCAAGTACCTCTAAACCACACTGAGAACACCAATGCTAAGGTCAAATTAGTGCACACAATACTGATAAAGCTGACACCCCAACAAGGGAAGCATGCTATACCTGTCAACCAGAAGACTTTCCTATACCAGAAGTCTGCCTCTCTTCCCCTGGAAACAAGCCATAGCTGCCTAGTCCTTATCTGTGTCACTATACTCACCTGGTCTTAACAATGCCTAAATCCTAAAATCCTTAGACCTGGCACACGCAAGGGTGTGTGTGTGTGTGTGTGTGTGTGTGTGTGTGTGTGTGTGTGTGTAAGTGCTTTCTGTTTCTTGCTTCCACTTCCAGACCATTCTCCCTTATTTTCCAAAACTCAAATTTTTAACCTCATGTCACCAGACTTCACTCTCCCATGTCTGCTCTGTTGTCATCTACTGATCCCGGGGTTACTGCTCTTCCTCAGATCGTGGTCATCCTGGTGCACTGCCACTCACTCTTTGACTACTTCCACCATCCCTACCAATTTTACTATTCACATGGATGATCCTACCAAACCCCTGGATTCTTGATTCCTTCGCCTCCTCCCCACCAAGGAACTTGTCTTCTACCTAATCTCAGATACTCCCTTAGTCTCTTTGCGACTCTCTTAGTTTGTCACCCTCATTTGGCAAAATTGCAATCCTTATTAAATCCAACTATCCACCCTCACCCCTCTACCTGCCTGAACTGGAGAAAACCCCACAGCTATGCTGACTAATCTAGCTTTAAATTTGGATTATTCACTGTAAGTAAGCATTAACGCAACTTGGCAGCTATACTACATTTTCCTTAATTCATTCACTCTCATTTTCCTCAGTAACTATTTCATACTCTCTCCTTTTCCCTCAAACCTTCTCCATTCTCAACCGCCATTAATTAATTACCTTATATGCCCCAACACTGAGAAAACCAAGCAATCAGAAGACAACTCACACAAGCCTCCACCACAATTTCTATGCACTTATTATTTCTCACCCCATACACTCTGCTTTCGTCCTATTACTATGAAGAAGTGCTTGTGTCCCTTGCCAAGGACCCTGTGAACTAGAGCCCACCCCCTCACCAACTCAGACATTGTTCCACCAGTTTTCCCATTTATTTTACCTCTCTCCTGGATCTTTTCCCATCAGCATGCAAACATACAGGTATTTTTAAAACATTTTAAATGGTCAAGCCCACCACCCCACAATTACCACCCCATAACTTTCATTCTCTTTAAAGCTATATTCTTCAAAAGAGTGTCTCTACTCACTGTCACCAATTCCTCTATGCCCACTCTCTCTTGAACCTGTGCCAAACAAGTTTTGCCCACCACTTTTCTGAAAGTATTCACGCACCAATGACGCACTAATGACCTTCTCACTGCTAACATCAATTATCAATCCTGAGTCCTCATCTGACTTCACCTATAAGCACCACTTGACACCTTGACTACTTCCTCCTCCTCAAACCACTTTCTTCATGTGACTTCCTCAGCATCCCACTTCCCTGCCTCCTGGCTTTTCCTTGGGCTCCTTGTTGACTGACCCGTTTCTACTGCATGCCCCCAGAGTTCAGTCCTTGGACTTCTTCACTTGTCTTTCTCAGTGTCCTTCTTTGCTGGACTCTTTCAATCTTGTCACTTCAAATATAAATATGCTTATCAACTTTAAATTTATTTCTCCAGCTCATGCCTCTCCCGACTCCAGACTAAGTCATCTAACCATCTACTCAACATCTCCATTTGGATTTCTAACAGACATCGCAAATTTAACATGTCCAAAACTGAACTCCTGCTCTTTCTCTCACATTTGAGATCCAATCTGTCTGCCAATCCTGTCAACTAAATCTTCAAAATATATTCAAATTCTGACCATTTCTCTCCATCTCCACCACTACCACTCTAGTCTAAGTCGTTCAAAAATTACTTTCCTAGCGTGGTCTTCCCCAATCATCTTATTTAAAACCAGAGGCCGGTGCACAAAATTCGTGCATGGGGGTGGGGGGGAAGGGGGTTGTCCCTCAGCCCAGCCTGCACCCTCTCCAATCTGGGACCCCTCAAGGGATGTCCGACTGCCCATTTAGGCCCCATCCCATGGGCAGTCAGACATCCCTCTCACAATCCAGGACTGCTGGATCCCAACTGCTCGCCTGCCTGCCTTCCTGATTATCCCTAACCACTTCTGCCTGCCAGCCTAATCACCCCCTAACCACCTCCATGCCAGCCTGATTGATGTCTAACTGCTCCCCTGCCAGCCTGTTTACCCCCAACTTCCCTCCTCTGCCGGCCTGGTCACCTCTAACTGCCCTCCCCTGAAGGCTTCATTGCCCCCAACTGCCCTCCCCTGCTTGCTTGATTGCCCACAACTGCCCTCCCCTGCTGGCCATCTTGTAGCGGCCATCGTGTGTCCACATAAGGGCAGGATCTTTGACCACATGGGGCAGCCTTATTGTGTGTTGGAGTGATAGTCAATCTGCATATTACTCTCTCATTAGATAGGATAGAGGCCTTGTGCATGGGTGGGGGCCAGCTGGTTTGCCCTTAAGGGTGTCCCGGATCAGGATGAGGGTTCCCTTTGGACATGGGGCGGCCTGGATAAGGGGCCTGTGGTGGTTTACAGGCCAGCCGCCCCACGCCCCAAGGAAACCCCCAATAAATTCCAGATACCTGGCAACCCAAGTGGAGGCCCTGGTATCTGGAATTTATTTGCCTTCTACAATTGAAACTTTGTAGCCTGGAACAGAGCCAAGCTTCCTGCTTGCTCCATGGCCGGCAGCCATTTCTATCGGGACTTATGTACCTTCTATAATTGAAACTTTGTAGCCTTAAGCAGAGGCCGTATGCAGAAAGCCTTGCTTCCTCCGTTGGCAGGAGCAACCCTAGCCAGCTCTCTCCAGCTCCATGGCGGCTGCCATTTCTGTTTGGATTTGTTTACTTTCTATAATTGAAACTTTGTAGTCTTGAGTGGAGGCCTAGGCTAGCAAGAGTAGGTGGAAAGCTTGGCTTCTCCCTTTGCCTGGGAAACCCAAGCCTCCTTCCTGCTCTCTGTGGCCATAGCCATCTTGGTTGGGCTTATTTGCATACTCATTCTGATTGGCTGGTGGGCGTGGCTTGTTGGTATAGCAGGGTGATGGTTAATTTGCATATTACTCTTTTATTAGTTAGGGTTATAATTTCCCTATCCCACCATTCCTTATTCTCTTTTCCCATGTTATCTTTGCTCCTTAGCACATTTTACATAATACATACTTTCGTATTATCTTTTTTTCCTCTACTAGTAATGAATGTTCTATGATGGCAGGGCTTTTTGCCTCTCTTGCTCGCTGCTATATCCCTAGAACCTGGAACAGGGCCTCATACATAAATACTGAAAGAGGGGGTTGAGGAGGAAATAATTTGGCAATATGTTTTCAAAGCACTAAGAATGTCCACACTCCTTAACTTAGTAATTGCACTTCTCAGAATATATTACAAGGAAATAATAGGAAATATAAATAATTGTTCTTACATTTGTTTCAAGCATCAATTCAAAAATTGATAGAGGAATATCAATAAACTCAACTGACCTGATACGCCACCATTAAAATAAGAAATGCTAACCAATGCATTATGAAGAAGTAACTCAAAATAGCTCAGGTATACTACTTCTCAGTGAACATTCTCTAACTTCTCCTCTTCACCACCAGTAGATTAGATGCCCCTCTTATGTATTGATCCTAAATACTCTACAGACTGGCTAACTCTATTATGAGTATTATGTTACTATTAAATTTTATATGAGTGTGTATAATTATATGTGTATGTGAGTGTGACTAATATACTATGCTGCTGTCACTATTGTTTCTACTACTATTAAGTTACTATTATGACACCATTACAATCTCTTTCTGTGGGCCTTCTAGTATGACAAAGACTGGAAAGCTAAAACTTTCCCAAAGGTGCCTGCAACCATGATATTAGGTTTGATTTAGATTCTGCTGATCAGACCCACCTAATGAGACTTGAAATCAGAGCCCAGGCAAGAAGGGAGCCAGGAGGTAACATGAGGAACCTATTTCCCTGATGCACAGCTAGAAGGAATGCCATGATGGTTCTGGAGGCAGCAAGCTTGGTGGAGACTTCCTGAGCCCAGATAGCAAAGATAGAACTACCCTGGGGCTGGCATTTGGAGTGGCAGCTTCCAAACTCCCCCAGCTTCCTGACATAGCAGAGGTGTCCTTTTGGTGTGCTCCTTCTTTAGTGCTACTCTGAAAGTCCTTTCTGGAGAGTCAGCCTAAAGCCTCTGCCTCCCATCTTTCCAGTGCTCTCTAAGACAGTAATTTCTGCATGCAATCCTTTTTCTAATAGAGTGGTTTCTCCTATCTTCAACTGGACTTTGAATGATTCACATCTGTGCATACCTCTATCGTGGACTTATCACACTGGGCTATAATCCATTTACTTGCTGACATTCTCTACCTAACCTTAATTTCTTGACAGTGGAACCACTTTTATTTATCTTTGTACCCTCTACACCTAGAACAGGGCCATTTGGATATTTATAAGCAGGCCATACAAAATTACCAACTTAAAAATTAGCCTGCTATATATTTGGTCAAACATTTAATTAACTCACCTCTAATGCCTTGGCAGAGCCAGGCCAAATTATTTCACGGGCCGGGCATTCCCCACCCCTGATCTACAATAATATTTGACTCATAGCACATAATAATTTCTTAGTAAGTTTTTAGACAACTGTAACAGCCATTTTAACATGAAAAAGACTTGGCATGAACATTAAAGTACTGGACTGGGAGTGGACAGGCCTAGATTCTAAAATTATGTGATTGTAAATAAATCTCTGAACCTGAATTCTCTCAAATAGAAACTGAAAGTGTTGACAAAATTAGTTTTCTCGACTCTAAAATTCTCTCATTCTGTGATCTAAAATCCTTAGACAACTCATTGCTTTGATAAAACATTCATGTCTTTAATTACCTTTTAAAGAAAAATGTTCCTGAGGAAAGCACTTCTTTTTCATTTTCCCTGCAGCCCACCACCCTACAGAGTTAACAAGACTCTCAAAGATAGAAAACAATTCTAAAGTCCATTTAATGAAGTAAATTTTTAAATTTAAGCAGCAGAGGCTACTTAAATACCATTCTATTTATGCCTTTTAAATTAAGGATTTGGGGAGTCTGAACACTGAAATAAATATTTCCCATTACAGAGCAATTAACTCAATAATTGTCCTCAACTAGACCTACACACTTGACATAGTAATGAGAATTTTAAAGACTCCTTTCATTCTTTCTGCCTGGCTCCATGACTTTGCTTCAGTAGTTTCACTTCATCATCTGGAGGGGCTGCTTCCCTCTTGCCATTACTATAATACCTGCATTCTGTGAAGGCCCAGACTCCATTTCAGATAAAACCTTGTAGGAGAAAACCGAAGGATTCTTGGGTTGGGGTAATTCTATGCAATCTCTCCTCTTCGATTTACATTTCCTCAATAATCTTATAAACACCATGATGTGTGTGCTTTCCTATTACAAGGCAATGCTCTCCTGGGTGGAATTTGTCAAAGTTTACCCAACCTCTACACTCTGCATCCATGCTAAGAGCAGACCCAGGAACCAGGGCTGCAGAAGCGGGACACACAAGAAATGTGGGATGTTCTGGGGTGACAGAATTGGTGAAGAGTAGTTAAGAGGCTGGTAAACAAGTCTAAAAAGAAAGAGGGTGGTATTGGGGGGGGGGGAATTAGAGAAACAAAGAAAGGGAATCCAAACTTTAAAGCACCTAAAGCAAAGTGCTCAGGGAACCCTAACATCAAGGTATAGCAGCAAAGGCAGTCTTATTGTTTCTCTCAGACTTACTCACAGTCCCTCACATAGATATCTTTGAATAAACAAGCAACTCAGCCACGAGAACAGGAATAGGACTTTGTCAATGTTGGGTACTCCCAGCTATAATGTCGGGGTGGGATATAGACAGGTGAATTCACAGAGTGCAGTAAACACAGATTGTGGAGTGCTACCCATATGTAGAAGGCATATAAAAACAGCTTCCGAAGTAACCAACTATTCAGTTCCTCCCTGATTGTGACCCACTACTTACATAAAATTGGAGTCCTTACCTAAGCTATATTTTTGAGCAATACTTAAAATCCTGACTTCCCATCAGCCCTGCTCTATTTCTTGCTCCCCTTCCTTTCCTAGTGAGATTGATGCCTGATCTTTTCCATTTGTACTGTTATACTAGTTAGGCCAGAGAGGTAAGCTTACTAACTCATGCTAGGCTCCTAACCTGTCCTGGCCCTCAGATGCTCACCATTGGCCCTTTCCAAGAAGGTCCAACAGGATGAGGCCGTCAAACTACTCCCTTTCAAAGTGAAAAAAGGGTCCAATGAACAGTGGATCATTCGTTGCAAGATTATTTTACACACCCATTATTACTAGTGTGTTAGACACTAAGAGGGCATCAAGAGACATGATTTGTGGTCTCTCTCTGGTAAGATACAATAAATCTCTTCTGAAGTTGCCCAGAAATTAGGGCAGTTTTGAGAGGAAGTATGAGCAGGGGAACTAAGGACACTCATTACCTAAGCAAATGAGATAGGAGAATTTATCTGCTCCCCTACAGTCTGGAGTTACCTAGGTAGCCAATCTACTTCAAACAAAATTAACAAATCTCCAAACTATGAAAAAGAAAACTATCATAGTGGAGAAAAAAATTTGTGTGGTTTAGGATCCAGAATACATATTTGAAATAAATAAATAGAAAAACAGTTTTTTTTAAAGTTTTTAAACAGGCAAAGTGTCACAAAAGAAGATATCAAAATGGTTAATAATCATGTGAAAAGAGTACATCACTGAAAATCAAGGAAACTTTTCAAGTGGATAGCCAATTGTTTCTGGTGACTGCCATTTTACTCCTAACTCCTAAGAGCATTAGGCAAAGCCACCCTCTTCTAAAAAATGTTTGGGAAAAGGTTTTAATATTTCTTAATACCCATTAAATATGACATGGCATAGCTAGTGATATTTGGTAGGACAAAACATGCCAGAATATATTGGGTCAATTTTCCTCAGACTCAAAGAAAAAGTCTTTATACACCTTTATCCAACAAAAGCACAACGAATCCAAACAGGTCCTGGACTGTGTAGCAAGTGAAAATATTGGGCAAAAGCAGAGTGGTCAGACATTTTTACCAGCTTTCCTTTATACTCATGAAATACCAAGTTTTAAGAGAGTTCCACAGGGACACAATCCAAACTTTTACCAACCCTTCAAAATTCAATCTCACAGCTTCCCTCTCTTTTCCAAAGCTTAGATTTAGAAAAGAGTCACTTAGGCAAATGTGTCTCTCAATAGTTACAATGTTAAGAGAAAATAAATCCTTAATTGAGGCTGCTGCAATCATCACTAAACTTCATTCATAGTAATATTCTTGCATAAACTAACAAAAATTATTTCACTGATATAAATTTTCATATAACTACTCTGGAGATTTTTTACATAATGTTACATTTACCATAATAATTTACATAATGTAACCAGTATCAAGCAGCTAAATTATTTGTTCTCTTGAAAAAGGGAAAGAACACTATTTTAAGTTAATAATATGTTTCTGAACATGACACTTTAAGGCATTCTTAAGGAAATATGTAATACAGACATTGATAATTTACCAAGAAAATTCACTGTGATCAATTCTTTTATAAAAATTCACAGGAACTGTTAATGAAAGCAAATGTTAATTTGATACTTTTTACTCCTTCCTCTGCTGCCATCTATTAGAACGTAACTTACTGAAAATGTAATTTTAGCAGTATTTATTTGACAATGCTACACTGTAACTACTGTATCATTATCTTTCACATTGTATATTTCAGCATATGTATATACTTTATTGTATCTTTTACATATACTTAGAAACGTAAACTCAATGGTCAAGTAAACAAAAAAGGTACTCTTCAGTTTAAAGAATTCATCAAGCATAATAAATTCAATTAGACACAGTATGAAGTTTTCCTCAAAGCTTTACAATAATAATACAAATATTGTATTGTTCAAATACTCTCATTGTTACACAGATTGTCACATTTCTCTTTTAATAGGAACGGACTCAAAGAGACGTTGGAACAAAAGTATCCTAACCAAGTAGCAGTTCCCAGTGTCATGCTAAAAAAACATTGCTCTCTGATTCACACAATTGAAACAATCAAGTTAGAGAACAATCACTTCTTTATTAATAGAACAATACACACTAGTTTCTTGTGTTCAAGTGATGCTAGAAAAATACTTAAACATGAACTAAAGATGCAATATTATAATAATATTAATACTAATACACTATTTTTAAAACTGATCAGTTAGATATTATTAATTGAATGATGTTCTTGTGAGGTTAGCAATGATCCCTACTGTACCTGGGAAAAAAGTAAATTAAAATTCCTTAAAGTAAAGATATAAAACTAAAAACAATTCAACTTATAAAGACTAAATCCCACTAGAAAAGAACTGATGTGGCTAGGTAGACAATTAAATCTTATTGAAACTAAGATGATGAAAATAAAACAATACCTTCACAACAAAGATATCACAAACAGCTGTATTCTTTAAAATTATTCGTTCAAGATATAATTTGCTCTCCTGCAGTGTCAGATGCTAATGCAAACCAATTTTATACAATCTAAGCACTATCTACAGATGCACCTTCTGTTTTTAAATCAGCAGGAATCATTGACCAGCATAAGCAGTATTCCTAACTAGATAATCAGCAAATGTGTAAAGCCTGACACCCCCCTGAATACATATTTGATCACATAACTGCTTCAATAAATTCACATGACTACAAACAACTGCAACATACTAAACAAATCGAATTCAGAGAGATCAGAAAGTCGGTTATCGCAAACAATCATTATGCTGCAGATCAGGAAGAACTTCTAATAACTACCCCTTTTCCCACTCTGCAAACAAAAAGGGGGACTTTTTTTAAAATTTAATAAATGCATACTTTCTAAGAGAATTCCTAAAGGTACACATTGCTATGACCTATCCACTTTTCCAAACTACCTTATTCTCCTTTATTATAGTATATCTAACAAAATGAGGAGGTTACACATATCTATAACTTAGTCTCTCAGGACAATCTAGCAATCTGTACAAAAACACAAAACTACTATAGTAACTCAAAAAGAATAGGAAAACTTACAGTAACATGTTCAGAGGATAAAGAGAAAAGGAAACAATGATTGAGGACCTATTTGGCAATGGGCCCCAAAGTGACTTAAAACATTTTCTTTTTTAAACTTCACAACAATCCTACCAGATAGGTACTAGAATTCTTAAGTTATACATGAAGAAACTGAATCTTATAGGTTAAATGAATTCCCCAAACTTAACTTCAAGTTTGTAAAGTACAAAATGAGCTCTCCCCACAAAACAAACAAACAAACAAAGGTTGAAAATGGCTTCCTGGGCTAGCCAGAGACTATGGATGCTATGGATGAAGCTATTTTTAAGGAGATTTATAAAGACAAATAAGTATTTTACAAATTTATTTAATACAACCTTTTCTTGAAGTGACAGTATTTAGTGTCAAAAATCTGGGTCAAATTTCTGTAATAAAAATCTGTAACAAATGTTAGAAAATAATTTGGAAGAATATAAATAATCACCTGGCCCTGTAAAACTATCATTGAGGGCCACTAAGTGATTCATTTCATTAGTCTCTTGAATACAGCCAAAACATCATGTTACCTTGAGTTCACAAAACACTGTGCAGACTTCAAAGAACTTTCTTTCACATACTTTAAAGTCCAAATCCTCAACACAATCCAGAGAAAAAGTTAAAAGACTGTTGCATGAAAGAAGAAAACAGAGGTTTTCTAAACACAAATAGCAGTACTCCTGCTAAATCTATCCCTACTAACTCTTTGGGGCAAAAACATGGCGAGTGGAGGCTATAGATAGCTCACTGGTCTTTCACTTGCAATGGTCCCTCAAGTCTAGAAGGAGCAGGTCACTGCCAGCAGAACTGTATGGATTCCACAGAGAGATTACTATCCTCTTCCAGAAATACCCAATCTCTCTATGAACAACTCCAGTTGTTACCTGCATCATTTCAGAGATGACATAGTTGAGATTTAGAGCTTATATTATTAATGAGGTCTCAAAATAAGTGGCAAGGACAAGATTTAAACCCAATCATTGGCCTTCAAGACCAGAGATTATTACCTTCCCTAAGTAATAACTCTTCTTTATACCAAATAAGATAATTCTTCTTTATATCAAACTACCATAGGATATGTACAATTACAGAGATTTCACTATAGAGGATTATAAATAGCATGCTGGTCACATGTAGGGAGGTTTGAGGAAAAGTAGATCCTTTTATCTGAAAACATACACTTAAAAATGTTAATCATCTCCAAAACTGGTTTGGCTCAATGGATAGAGCATCAGTCTGTGAACTGAAAGATCTCAGGTTTGGTTCCGGTCAAGGGCAAGTACATTGGTTGCAGGCACATCCCAGGTAGGGGGTGTGCAGGAGGCAACTGTTCAATGTTTCTCTCTCATTGACATTTCTAGCTCTCTATCCCTCTCCCTTCCTCTCTGTAAAAAAAAATCAATAAAATATATTTTTTAAATGTTTACCATCTATGTGAAAAGGTGTAATGATAAGTTGGTCAACTTAACACATTAGAATTTTTATATCCAAATGGTATATCTCACAAATAACCTTAACAAGGCAATACACTTATTTTAATGTTAAATTGTTTGGGGAGTCCCTTTGGAAACTTCCTCCAATGTTCATTTAAATCTCTCATATTTTCCTACTTGGAATATAATAGATATAGTCTTCTGGAATATGATTAGGAATTATATACTAAAGGCCTTAAGAATGTACCAATCCGTTGACTAGGTAATTCAACTTCTAAAAATATATTAAAAGGAAATTTTAATAAATGTACATAATGATGGTCATTATAATATTGTCTATAATAGTAAAAGTAGAGAGCCTGTTTTATAAAGGATTGACTAAATAAATTATGATGTATTTATGCGATGAACTACAATACATCCATTAAAAATCATATTGTAGAACATAAGTCTTCAATGTGGGGGTCCCTGAGGCATCAGAATTATCCTCACCTAGAAACTTGTTAAAAATACAAGTTCTCAGGCCTATACTAGATCTACTTAATCAAATTCTGAGCATGTGGTCCAGCAAACTGTGCTTTAATAAGTTCTCCAGATGACTGCTAAACACTGAAGTTTGAGAACTATGATAGAATAGTATTTAACAACCACCTACTGAAACCTTCTCTCCATTCTAAGTTTTAAATTACTATACAATCTCTGCTTCCTTTACTTAAAAATCACATACCATACAAACACATGCACACAAACATTTACACATACACACAGTTATCCTTCACTATCCAAAGTCAAACCATCCTAAGAGTCAGATAAACATTTGGATGAACTTCTTGCAAATCTGAGTTCTTGCTATTGGCAATCCAAAATTCAAGGACCAAAAGTAGCCATAACCATCCAAAATCATGAGACAAAGAGATTCGGAGAACTAGAGATAGTGTGAGCACCTGTGTTAACACATCCCAGAATGTTGCCAATAATGATATTATACCCATGGATTGAGATTATAAGCTATTTTAGTTTTTTTTCATTTTACTTTTCTGAGTTTTACAATCTTTAATGCAGGTATTTTAAATAGAAACTTAAAAGATTAGTTTAAAAAATAGATTCATATTATCCATTGAAACTAAAAAAAAACAAACACATTATTTAGAGGTACCTAAATGGTAGAATGATCATGAAAATAAAATGATGTTTGAAATGGAGGTGCAGTAGTTATCTGGGGGTGGGAGTGAGGGATGATAGGAGGGCAGAGTCAGGGAAGGAACACACAAACAGCCTCAAAGCGCAAAAGTGCTCTATTTAAGCTACTTTGGTAGTTTGTCTTCAAGGATATCATGAATAATTAGTCCCATCTCTTGGCACACACCACTTCAATCACCAAGTGTAGAGTCTGTTTCCCTCTCTTTCAATGGGCTGACTCATGACTTGCTTTCAATAGCAGAACACAGAGGAAATGATGCTGAGCCACTTTAGAGCCTCGGACTGACTGTAAAGGTGTGGCTGCTCCTACCGGTACTTTCATCCTTTTAGGATCTGGTTGCCATGTACCTGAGGCTGGACTTCTGAGTGAAGACAGGCCACACGGACAGAGAAAGGGTCAGCCAGGACACAGCTGTTCCAGCCACCCAAGTGAAGGGTGAGACACGTGAGTGAAGCCATCTTGGACATATGAGCTCCCAGCTGAATGACTGATTCCAGCCGACACCTCACAGAGCAGAAGAACTGCCTTGGGAAGCCCAGCCAATCCACAGAAGCACGATAAATCAGTGTTAACTAAAATTTGAGGTGATTTTTCTAGGCAACAATAGATAACTTAAAATAAAAATTTTATTGCTGTTTTCTATATTGTACACATGACAGTCTTTTGCAGACATTAAAGTTTTAATTTGTAAGTCACTTACATTCATAGTGAACAATATAATATTCAATATTCAAAATATACAAAATTTCCTATGAGGTTTCAAAAAAATGGCAGGAGTAACAGCATTATCGTTATTACCTATGTCAGTTTCCTTGTCATAAATAAGATTGGCCTGCACTTTTTTTTGTCATCATTTTTGTATTTGGGTTACAACAACTTAGTAAAGTGAAGAAGCATATCACTGAGAAACATATTTCAGAACAGTTTAAATAGCACAGGCATTCTCTGAAAAGATGTGAATACTGACTAGTCAAACCATCTGGAACTGGCAACTTTTTAGAAACAGTATTTAGACAACTTTATCAAATTCCTCCGTGAATATTGTTCCAGGTACATTTTCTCCCTCTTCTCCACTTATTTAGAAATGTATACTTTCCTTAAAAATATTCATTTCATCTCAAATTCATAAAATATATACATATTATTCTCTCATGTATAAACAGACAACAGACTGAAAAATATACATAATAAAATAACAGGAATTATCTCTGAGTATTGGGAAATTTTTATGGTGCATTTTAAAATTTTTCTTTCCCAAATATTCAAGAATAAATGTCACACTTTGAAAATGAAAAAGAATGTAAAGACTAAAGAAGAAGCCATCACTTAGCTCCTGTTCCAAGAAAAGGACAGCATCTAGAGCACTAGTCTGCAATGGCTGACAAATCAGTAACATGAAAACAACTCCGACTTAAGCACATTCTTTCCTTATGAAAGATGAGAGGTAACAATTTCAATTACTTGAGCATTTGCCACTAATGCCTACAAAAACAGATTTACTGTAAGGAAGGAGATAAGCTATGCTTGCGTGAGATTTCATAATATCCCCATAATAATTCTGTCCCATCAAGTCTGTAAGAGTTCCAAACAGACCACTTAACAGGATTGCCTTCTCATGCCTTTTAAAATTCATTGTTGTCTCTAGCTTTGCAGGGGACAGGATCTAGTTCCTTAGCCCAACAATCTGCAGAGGACAAGCACACAAAATACCATCCCAGTGGACACAATAACACAGCAGCAACCACAAGCTCCAGCCCACCCCTTGCTTCTATTATCATAATTTATGCATCCTTAGAGACAAGAGTATAAAACAATGATTAATGCAGAGAACGCCAACAGCATCAAAGGTTTGGAACTGACCACTAGCCTTAAAGAAGAAAATCATAGTTCAGTTATATAAATGTTTATCAAATTTATATAAAAATCATTTTTAAATGGAAACACTTACTAAGCTACCACAATAATAACTATTATCATCTTAATCCTTAAAAGCTTTAGTTTCCTTTTGTCTGGGTCTGTCTATGACCCAACATATAAACTGGGTTTTTATTTATCTTTATAGCAGTTGATTTTATCAAACTAATAATATTAGCCTATAAAGTCACCAGGGCAATAAAATTTAATAAGAGCAGTAATTTGAGCTGTTAGAGAATGTCATTATGACAGACATGATATAATGTTAACATCATCATTATATAGTTTATATGACAGATGTCACCATAATAAATACTAACAATATTGGAGATATCTTTTCAATGAAGTGGAAACAGCCATCATTTACAACATACAGAAATAAAAATTCCTTTCAAAAACATACAGGTTAAAAATAGATATAGGCTCTATATAAGAGTGGGGATTTAGTGATGCCAGAAGTTTGGGTGATGCCATTGATACCGAAGGGGGATTCTAGGACCTTGAATGTTGTAACAGTCAGAAAGGCTTTATGGGGTTACACTGCTTGGAGAGCTGGGTATTTCCTCATTTAGCTGCCCAGAGGCTACACTAGACTGAGCTACAGATACAATAGTGGCCTTCAAACCTCTTTTACCCATTATCCACATTAAGAAATATGTTATATATCCACCTGATACATACACACACCCACAGATCAAATGTTTCAGAAACAATACTTTTCTTGCTATATGTAATTTTTTCTGATAACTCTTATTCTATTCCATTTCATTTTTAAAATTCACTTCAAGACTTACTAAACTGATTTCATTATCCAATAGTGCTTTACAACCTATAGTTTGAAAATTACTGGTAGGCCTTTCTTAACGCTTAGTACATAGGGGAAAAGAAGAAAGGAACAAATACTACAAACTCACTATGTACCACATGATATATAATAAGATAGCATTTATGTACTAATTTAATTCTTGAATCAACTCTAGGAGGCAAGTAACGTTCTTCCATTTCAACAAGAATACACATTTTCAACAAATACTTACCAAGTACTCATGTGTCCAGGAGTACTGTGCTAAACTCTGCAATAACTGAGCAGTGAACAGAACATGGACTCAAAACCATGCGCCCATGGAAGGAAGGTATTAAATGGGAGTTTAAACACTACAAAGAGATAGCATTTATATAACAGCACATAACAGAAAGCTGCAACTTAATCTGAGAGATTAAAAAAGCTTCCTGAAAGAATTATCATATGAGCCCACATTTCAAGGAGGCAAAGTAATAGTATAGACAAAAGTATGACAAAGGCTAGTGGTGTGGGCAGAAGGAGCAACTCTGATTAGAGGCAGACTTGAGACAAGAAGGAATTTGGGTCAAAAGAAGAAATAAAAGAAAGCCATGTGTTAATCACTGAGCACAAGGGAAATGAAGCAGAGAAGGAAGGAGACTGGCACCAAGTTATACAGGGTCTCACGAGATACATTAAGGATTTTGGTCTTTATTCAGATGTAAAGGAATTCACTGAGAATTTTTGAACAAGGAGAGGGAGGTAGGAAGAGGATCAGATATGTTTTCCAAATATTACTCAGGCTATTCTGTGGGTAAGGGACTGAACTTAGCCAAAGCTGAATAGCACGTGTAGTTAGGTGGCCCAGCAGTAGTCGGAGTGAAAAGTGGTGCAGATTTTGACAGTTGGTGGCAACGGAAGTGAAGAGAAGTGAGTAGACTTCAGAGAAGAGGTAGAATTGGACATGAAAGGTAGGGAAGTGGGTGAGAAAGAAGAAAGACCAAGACAGAGAGGGAGAGAATGACTCCCAGATTTCTAGCACAAACAACTCAAAAATGAGAAAACTGTAGAGGAGTAAAAATCCTAATTCAGCCTGACATCCTATGAGGAGCATGGAGTAAACAATGTGATATTGCATACCTAATAAATATCAGAGGCAGAACTGAATCCTGCCGGGTATATTTAACACCAAAATCAAAGTTCTTTCACAACACTGACATGAAGATGAGAATTGTGGCAGTGATAATGATGACTACAATCAGCTAACAGATACTGAACTTCTACAGTGGGTTATGTACTCACAACCAACCACCTGGAAAAAAGCTGAGGCTTAGAGAGTGTAAAGTACTTGCAGACGTTGACAAAGGAGCAGCACGAGAATTTAAAATCAGATCAAGATAGATCCCAAAACTTATGCTCTTAACATCTAAATCACAGCACTACACAAATCCAAAGTGGGGATACCAATACCTTTAATGCCCAGTCACTTGCCAACAAGAGATTCAAAGTTCTTTAAAGCATTCAATTCATCCTTGTAAATTCTACCATAATGCCTCAGTAGTTTGCTGAATGCAATGTGAAGAAAGTATGTACTTGATTTGCTGTTACATCAATTTTTAGATTTGTAAAACCACTGAGAATATTAATAACTTTAATTTTTTTGCAATGTATATAATTTAAATTCAAAACACATGTAACTTCAAAACTGAGAGGGTCACAAAGTGAAGAAAAGGTGTCAAAATGGCAAAAATACTCTTTTACTAGTAGATGGGTTCTTATATATTCCATACAATTTTTTTTTCTGACACCAGCTAACCTCTCAATCTGTCTAAGGTACTACTAGAAACTGTTATTTTGTTTCAAAAAAGGGGGTGGGGGAGTGTTTAGCCATCTACTCCAGTATAAGGTTAAATAATTATAAAATAAAACAAAGCTCATCTCCTTATCAAAAGTTTACCTTTTTGAGAAAAAGGTTAACTTCACTGCATGGTACCAAACAGAGAAATGAAAATTCAGTTCAAGAACATTGGAGTCACTCACCCATCTTTTATAAATCTTATTTAAAACTAGTATGGAGAAAATTGTTTCAAAGTTAATCTCATGGTATGTACTGCAGAAGGCCTTCTAAGAAGGAAACCTTGGCTTCATTTACACAATAAATATTGAGCATTTTTTAAGTGTGCAAGAAGCAAGTTGCCATATTTCATAAAATTTAAGAAGTCATTGAGAGTAAAATCAGCCTATTACTAGTCTCAAAAAGAGGGAGGGGAAATAAAATTATGGTACAATAGTTTCTTATCATTAACTTATACACTTATTGATTCAGTTCTTTAGAATAAATATTTTATCTAACACTACTGTGTATACTTAGAAAGTAAAATATAAGCATAATAAGTTAGTCAAAGTATTTCTAAAATGCCTTCCCATTCAGAGAACATTCTTTTGAATCACTTTTCACCTCAGAGTCTTCAATCGAAATTTTCCCACACAATATCATCCCCTCTGCTACCAGGAGCACTTGGTAATGCAGTATTCTTTAAAGAAAACTAAATGCTCCACTATTGCATCCAAGACTTTTTCCCACACTGCTGACACCCATTCTATAATGGATGTTGATATAAAGGATGTCCATAAAAAGTTTTCAGATAAAAATCAGGATTCATATTCATTTCTCAAATGGTCCTGAAACGTCAATAGTTGCAAATATCCAATTGTACCACTAGGACTAACAGCCAAGTTCTTCCATGCCTAGGCAGTGACATCATAACAGCTGCCTGGCTTGCAGCAATAGCAGGATCCAATCTATTGAAAGATGCATCATGATTTCAGACATTAAACTATGGGATAAAATGTATCCTAGAATCAATGAAATGAGGTAAATTGGCTCTAATTCCACAAGATGATACCCTTATCACATGAAAGTCTCAACTGAAAAGGAGTATGTGATTGGTTGTAATTTTTGTACCCTGCCTGTTGGCATGTGACTTGCAGTGACCTACTATGTGAAAGTTGTAGCCAAAGAAATGTGACTGTAAGTGAACTTTGTCAATTTGCTGCCAAAACTTTATGGGCCATCACAGCTCCATCGTTTCTCTTCTCCTTCCACCAGGAAGAAGGCATGTTCCAGATGAGAGCTGTCCCTTCAGCATGTGTCCCTGAGGGAGGTCCAAAGCTGATCAACCAAAATGTATTGTGGGAAAATAACCAACTGGTTTTTCTTAGCTACTGAGATTTCTGGGGCCCCTTTGTTTCATTTATTAAGGCAGCATAACCTAAGAAACATTATTACAGAAGATTCTTGAGAACAATAGACTGTAAAAAATTATTTCCAAATGTCTGGGCCAGAAAGCCTCCTGTGGGCCACCACATCCTCCCCACCCGCCACTGTTACAATACACATTTCCCCCTCTTCACCTTATTACCAGGTGCTAAACCATTCCTCACACCATATTCCATGCTACTCCCAATTCTCCTGGCTAAGGTTCTCAATAATGCTTTTTCTGCTTGTGTGCATCTTGTCCCTCAGTCTTAGTTCAAGATACCATCTTCCAGTGGCTCCCCATCCTGTTCTCTACTGTCACCTGGCATCCCACCTGATGTGTCCCCAACTTTGGCACAAATTCTGTGAACAACCATCTCATCCATTCATCAGATGTGAAATTCAAACATCAAATAGATTCTCTTAGTTGGAGGTCCATTAAAAAGTACCTTTATAGCCGAAACCGGTTTGGCTCAGTGGTAGAGCATCGGTCTGCGGACTGAAAGGTCCCGGGTTCGATTCCAGTCAAGGGCATGTACATTGGTTGCGGGCACATCCCCGGTAGGGAGTGTGCAAGAGGCAGCTGGTTGATGTTTCTCTCTCATCGACGTTTCTAGCTCTCTATCTCTCTCCCTTCCTCTCTGTAAAATATCACTAAAATATATATATATTTTTAAAAAAGTACCTTTATAGCCCTAACTGGATTGGCTCAGTGGATAGAGCGTCAGCCTGCGGACTCAAGGGTCCCAGGTTCGATTCCGGTCAAGGGCATGTACCTTGGTTGCAGGCACATCCCCAATAGGGGGTGTGCAGGAGGCAGCTGATGGATGTTTCTCTCTCATCAATGTTTCTAACTCTCTATCCTTCTCCCTTCCTTTCTGTAAAAATTCAATAAAATATTTATTAAATACCTTTCAATTCCTCTTTCACATGATAATGAACCAAAGCAGGAGGAAAAACAGATAAACTACAAAATACATAATCATTTCAACCTAACTTAAGAGTTAGAAACAATTCTAACAAACCCATAATTAATTATACAGTATGGATTGAAAATTATCTATAGAGAGATTTAACAAGAATCAAAACCTGTACAGTATAGCATATACTTGAAAATTGATTTTTTTCTATTGAAAAAAATAGCTAAATACAACTCAACTACTTGTGTGGGAGTATTCACATCCAATTATTCATGTATACAAAACTAATTATAGGTTTTCTGTAGTCTACTTTATATATAGATATATATCTCCACATAATAATGCTCATTCTATTTGTACTCATTTCCATGTCATTTATATTTCTTGTATATCTGCCATAGAATGTCAAGGTAACTGTTATTCTAAAGTCCAATGTGTGAAAGAGAAGGCCTAGAACAAAATTATTTAGTGCCTCAGAGAAAAGATTTTGTTGTAACATTGGACAACTTCATTAACCAATCTAGGCATCAGTTTCCTTATAAGGAAAAGGGGAATGGTGCCATATTCCTCACTGAATGAATGTTATGATTATGAAACAATATAACAAATTTAAACCACTGCTTGAATAAAGAACTCCTTTTAAATGCTAGCTGTGCCCTGGCCAGGTAGCTCAGTTGGTTAGAGCATTGTTCTGATTCACCAAGGTTGCAGGTTCAATCCCCAGTCAGGGCACATACAAGAATCAATCAATGAGTGCATAAATAAGTAGAACAACAAGTCGATGTTTCTTTTTCCATCCCCCCTTTCTCTCTCAAAAATCAAGAAATAAAAATATATTTATAAAACGCTAGCTGTATTTCCACTCCATTTAAAGTGAAGTAGGATTTAGATCAATGTTCCTATTCAGAAAAAATAAAACACACAAATAAAATATAAAAAGGAATATCTGTTCAAAGGCATCAAAGAATTACCAAAAAGGCATAGAATTAAATACCAAGATTCAGGAGGGGAAAAAAATTTTTTTAATATTCTAGCATTAGGGGCCACATTGCTCCTCATGATGTGGACTGATTACAGAGAGGCAAATAAGAGGCTAAAAGCTGATCAGAGGTTTCAAATCACCAACAGGGCAAAGTGGATAAAACTAGAATTTAGGGCCCACAAAAGGGAGGAAGTCCCAGGAAGCACTTCAAGCTTTGGGTTTATACCCCCAAATAATCACACCCTATAAGAAAAGTGAAAAGGAAATAGAAAAATCCTCTCAGAGACTGAAGCACATCTTCAAATAATCAAAATCCCTAATTGGGAAAGAAGGATGGATGGGGTGAAAGAATGTGAGATTGCTAGTGCTCCTAGCCTAAGGGCCAAAAATAAATGTAAATCCTTACCCTAGGCCTTTAAATATACCTACTTTTTTAAAATATACAATGATTGGCACTGCAGAAGAGTAGAGACGACATGATTTTTTTTTTCAATAAATAGTGCTAGGTCCATTGAAGATCCATATGACAAAACAGTAAGAAAAAGAGAAAGAGGAAGAGGAAGAAGCAATCACTACCCTATACTTCACACGATTCCAAAAAACAAAAACAAAAACCCAATTCCAGGTGTACTGCAAAACTGCATGTGAAAGGTAAAATTAAATGTTAAAACTTCTAGAAGAAAACAGAGGAGAAAAATCTTTTAAATCTCTGGGATAAGGAAAGAGTTTTAAAACAGGACACAAAAAGCAGTAACCATAAAGAAAATTATTAATAAGCTGGGCTACATGAAAAGCAAAAATTTCTATTCAGCAAAAGACCTCATCAAAAGTCTAAAGATAAGCCATGAAGTAAAAGATAATTTTAACATGTATAACCATCAATGGTCTTCTATCTAGAATATACAAAGAACTCTTTAAAAAAAATAACTATATATCCAAATAACCAACAAATATATTAAGTGATGTTCAACTGCATTAGTAATCAGGAAAATGCAAATTAAAACCAGAATGAAATACACACAATCTCCAGAATGGCTAAAATTGAAAAGACTTTTAATAGTAATTACGTGTTGGTCAGGATGTGGAGTAAAAATAGGAACTTTCTCACACACTAAATGGGGGTGCAAATTGGCTCAATCATATTGGAAAATTGCTTGGTATTTTACACTCAAGTTAAACATGCACATACACTATGACCTAGCAATTTCAAGCCTAACTAAAAGTGAGTGTATAAGCATCAGATATATTCATAATAATGATATATGGCTGCACTATAAAAATATGCAAAAGCAAAGGGGAAATGTTCAGGTCTTTATAGACAGTAGAATGACTCAGTTGTGGCATCCTATATAATAAAAGGCTAATATGCAAATAGACCAAACAGCAGAACAACCAAACAACCAGTTGCTATTATGTGCATTGACCATCAGGGGGCGCATGTGGAACATGGCAGGCATTGGCCGTAGTGGAATAATGGAAGCAGGTGAGTGGATGTGCCTGACCAAGGCAGGGTGCTGGTCACTGTCATCAGAGAGAGCGTCTGGTGGTTACTGAAAATTCTTTGCTCCTACACACTGTGGTCTGGCTTGGTGCTTGCACCCACTGCCAGCACCAGCCCTGCTCACAACTGCTGCTGGTGTTGGCCCCAATTGTTCCATGTGTGGGAGTGGAGGGACTGGGAACAGGGCTGCCAGCAGACAGGGAACCTGGGGGCTGTGGTGGGAGGGGCCAGACAGGGGCACAGAAGATGGGCCAAGACCCACCCCTGTGCCTACTGCAGCCTCGCTGCCCACAGTTCCTTTCAAGGTGCACAAATTTGTGCACTGGGCCCCTAGTATTCATATAATAGAATACTGAATAGCAGAGAGTAAAAGCAAACCACAGGAGCATACAAGGATAATCTTATAAATGTAATGTTCAGGGGAAAAAAAAGTGAAAAAAAGTACTCATGACTCTACTGGTATATGATTCCATCTATATACATTCAAAAACAGGCAAAAATGGTGGATGCTGTGGAAGTTAAGAAAATGGTTGTTTTTCGAGAGAATGGCAGGGCTGATGATTGGAAGGACACATAGAATGACCTGCAAATGCTAGTAATGTTCTACTTCCTGGCCTAGATGGAGGTTCCATGGGTGTTTTAACTTTGTGATAATTCATCAAACTGTTAACATGATTTCTGAATTTTCTTGTCTGTTATGCCTAGACATAAAAACAAAAATGATTAGCTGAAAACAATTAGAATATTGCATGTTTGGCAGCCAATTTTCTTTTCTAAAATCCTTAGGGGGGGAAATGTGAAATTTCCTATAATGATCAAATGAGGACCCTATTAATTTTGAATCAGCGGGACATATTCTGAGCTTAAAAGGCATAATATATGGATTTCAGAAATAGGTTAGCAGAAAACGTCAGCAGCTTCATCAGCAGTGAAGATTACTGAATTGGCCTCCATGTTTTATTTAATTGGGGGTGTGGAGGAGAAAGACATGTTTTTCTGCACCTAAGCTTTCAAGTTGGCAAATGAGGGAAATTCATCTTTTAGACTTTAAAAAGATCATTTGTATTGAAAACTCATATCAATGAGTTTTAAAACCACAGTTTTATGCAGAATACAGTTGTTTATTTTGTATTATCATTACTGTTAAAAGAATGGTCACTTGATTTTTATTCCCTGAACACAAATTAAGACATTTTGAAATTCTTTAGCAAAAGGGAAATAGGGAAAAGGAATGTACCTCCTGCAAAATTTTACCGAAATTTGTTCCCAAAATGTAACCATTCTGCACATAAGTCATCATTTACTGAGTTTTATTTACCATGTGCTGAGCACTTGCTAAGCATTTAAAATATTCCTTTTATGTTAACAATACCATTATGAGGAGTTTAGGATTATTTCCCCCATGTTACAGATGAGAAAATTAAAGCTTAGATGAGTCAAATAAATCCACACAGGAGGAATTTAATCAGTTCTTTCATTTGGTTTGAAAGATCAGTTTCATATTTTAAGTCATTTTCTTATCTTGATATTTTGAACCTAAGTACTATGCAGAGCAGGGAATGCGCACATATAATTACATACATACACTCTCAAAAGGGTTTTGAAAAGAAAAAACTACTCATATCTGCAAGCCTACCCCCCTCCCCACCACCCCATGTAGCACTGCACCCGAACAGAGCTTAGGTTTGCTCCAAGAAACAAAACGGACTTCTCAATGATAGAGGAGCAAGCCAAAGCACTGCATATAGTAAGTCTACAAAGCATTAACTGGATTAATTAGCAAGGGATTTGAGAGGCAGCTTGGAGCTAGGAAACCAAAACACTAAATTGTTTAAATACTTTGGCAAAAGATCAAGGTTTCTAGGCAGCACTGGGTCTCTTTCCATCCTTTCCGTTCCATGTTTTAACACATTTAACCTGTCTGAGATACTTTTTCATGAGATATGAATGACATTGTCAAAATACCAAAAAGAAAAGTGAATTAAAAAAATACGGCAAGCTGTTACCAATTCTGCCAACATGCGAGAGCCCAGGCAACATTAATTACAAATCAATCGCTTAGGACATAAACAGCTCTTATCTCTGGTAAACTCTCCCTCTAAAATAACTAGAGAGGGGGAAAAACATCGCAAATGTCTCTTCTATTATACTTGGTGACCTAATCAGGACAAAGAAACAAAATAAAACAAGAGAAAAAGCACCGAATGGCAAATGTGAAAAAGGAATCCTAGCTAGATGAATGCCTGGAATTCTACAAGAACAGCACTGTCATTTAGAAATAACGAAGAGGAAGTGGTCAGGGCAGGGACACATACTGAATGGGTTTCTGGTTTCCAGGAAGTAAGAATTTTTACAACGCAGCTGATTTTCACAAACACATATGGCAGCAAAATGATAAAAGAAAGCTTTCAACTATAGAATCATGGAGGGGGGAAAAATCTGTTGTCCCTCTAGCTTTATGAGGGCCTACCACACACACTCTGCTATCCCCACCACACACAAATATCCAATCATAAAAATAAACTCAAAAATCAAAGAGTCCTTCGAAAAGTCTAGTTAACCTAGACTCTGCCCAGAAACTACTAATTTTCTTCATTCTTTATCTTGGATATCTGAATTTTCCTCTTACTTTCTATAAAAGATTAGAGAAAATCTAAATACCTTTCTACAGCAAAAAAAAAAAAATTTCAAAACGCCACTTCTCCACAATACACTTCATGTATTCCACTGGGGAAAAAAATATGTAGAAGGAAATCACTATCTTTTAATCAAAATACATACTGATTTCTATTGTATCTGCTCTGGTTTCTATTAATATGAGGTATAAAAGTGAGATGTGAAGCTATGAAGCCTGGCAAAAGCAATGTGGTTGGGGGCAATTTTCTTCTTTTCCATCAATAAAATTACAAATATGCTCCATCTTGCAGAGTCATAAAGATTAAAGAACTTATTTATAAAGTATCCAGCACGACACACAGTAGGTGTTTAGCAGTTACTATTTTTTCTTGGCTTAGGCACATGGTATATATTAAGTTTCAAGGATGATACAAATTCTTTGCTGAATCCTAAATTTTATTGACAATTACATAAATGTGGCCCTGGCAGATTATGGTAGGCTGCTATATGTTGATCCTGAACAAAATTTACCCAAGTATGTCTAAGGCACTGTCTCTCCAAAGAGTTCACAACACTCTCACATCAACTGTGCACTTTCAAAAAATAACTGTGAGGAAAGGCTAATGGCACTAATACCCCTGGGTTCACATATGAATTAATAAGACTGAAGAAAATAAGAGAATTAGTGCAGCCAAGCTCATGTAAATTTCCTGACTCTGCGTGTTTTATTCAGGAGATTTAGCTGCCTGCAATTGAAGAAGAAAAAAAAGTAACACATTTACATTTTCAAATAAAATTATAAAGAATAAAAATATAGTAAAAAATAGCTAATAACATTTTTTCTATTGAAAAGGACAGAATACATTTAAAATTTTTCCAAAAGAAAAGTGGTACAAAAGCCAGATAGGTAGGTAAAATGCATTGTACTTTGGGTCTAAGTTTTAAAACACTTTGTATTATAGGATTTTTTAAGTAACTTAACAAAACACACCATTCATTTCAAATTTGATGAAATACTAAAATACTATTTACATTATAGCAAATTTCTATACAGGTGTACATTGCTATTTCAAAATAATTTTTAATGTCATATAAATGAAATTGTTGTTTATTTGCATTACAGAATTCACACTTTTAAAAAAGAATTTATATTCTGTATAACAGTGGTTAATTTATAAAAATAATAATATAAAGTGTTTAGAAATATTTATTGTACAAAACAGGCTATAATTATACTTCTGTTATTGTCTACAGCTCTCTTATATAAGCATTTACTGAATACCTACTATAAGTTAGGCATTCTGAATACTTTGTATCGTTAAATTTTTTATTCCATCAACTTCTCAAAATACCTTAACAATTCTGTATTACTGATGAGAAAACTGAAATCCAAAAAGATAATCAAGTGCTCTGCTCAATCAAGTCAGCTTATTGGCCATCGAAGGACAGGATTTCAACTCCAAACTGAGTGTAAAGCCTTGCAGCTCCAACTCTGTGTTACTTTCTTATGTTTCTACATCCTCTGTAATTAAAATAAAGAGATACAACACCACACTGCATTCACAAAACACCAGTGCCTCATCAATCAACAAAGACACTCCACCATTAACCCCCCTTGCCTGCTCCCAGAAGGACTGAGCATCTTTCAGCAAACCAGGTCAAATTAAAGAAGGCAAAAACACAACTTTAAAATAGTCTTGTTGCACCTGCACAACCCAGAAGTATCCAGATTCTCCTATCCAGGAGTAAAATAGAGGTATTTTTCTGAACATTGAAACACTAAACTATTCTTAAATTGTCTTTCAAAACTATATAATTCCTATAAAGAAAAGCTGCAAGCACAATTCAGGAGTCCTGACCCTATCAATGCCAATCTCATCCCACACCTCAAGGTCAGAACCTCTTCTAACTACCAAGAAAAAGCAAAAATTAAGAAAGTTGAGCCGAAACCGGTTTGGCTCAGTGGTAGAGCGTCGGTCTGCTGACTGAAGGGTCCCGGGTTCGATTCCGGTCAAGGGCATGTACCTTGGTTGCGGGCACATCCCCAGTGGGGGGGTGTGCAAGAGGCAGCTGATCAATGTTTCTAGCTCTCTATCTCTCTCCCTTCCTCTCTGTAAAATACCAATAAAATATTTAAAAAAAAAAAAGTTGAAAATCTGGTCAAATAGAAAAACAGTGTTAGTCTACTTTGAATTCAGCTAATGTAATTTGGAGACATAAAACATTACAAATCAATGCAACTTCTATATTATTCTGACACCATTCCTCTCTTTACCAACTGCCTATGAGTGAATTTGCCATACAGAAACATATTGTGACAAAAAAAATTTACTAGCTTCTTTATTCCTCACACCAACACTTTAGGATGGGCCCCATTAATAATCCCATTTTACAAATTAAAAAATAAAGAGCTAACTCATGCAGCCTATCATCACACACCTTATAAATGGCTGTTCATGAACTAGAACTTAGGCTTTTAGCTGAACCATACTTAAGCAAAACCTTGCTCCAACAGAGAAGCTGAACATTCCAGAACACAGCTGAAAGTCATGCAGCCTATCATCACACAGCTTATAAATGGCTGCACATGAACTAGAAGTTATGCTTTTAACTGAATGATCCTAAAGCAAAACCTTGTTCCAATAGAGAGGTTGAACATTCCAGAACACAGCTGAACTGTTATCCTTAAACAAAGATATCACTGACATAGGCATATTCTTTGGAGGCAGCATGGCACTGTGGAAAGAAACAGGCCTACCATCAAAATACTGATCCACTACTCACTAGCTGTATTACCTTAGGATCGTGGTCCGCAAACTGCGGCTCGCAAGCCACATGTGGCTCTTTGGCCCCTTGAGTGTGGCTCTTCCACAAAATACCACAGCCTAGGCAAGTCTATTTTGAAGAAGTGGCATTAGGAGACATTTAAACTTTTAAAAATTGGCTCTCAAAAGAAATTTCAATCGTTGTACTGTTGATATTTGTCTCTGTTGACTAATGAGTTTGCTGACCATTGCCTTGGGGCAAGTTACCTCATTTCTCTGTGCCTTGGTTTGCAACAGCTATAAAATGGAGACAATAATTCACATCTTATGTACTCCAAGAATAACTTTTAAAAATACACACACATATATGTATGGATATATATATGTGTGTGTGTGTGTGTGTGTGTGTGTGTGTGTGTGTGTGTATAATGGAAGTTCAACAAATGTTGTCATATTTTGACACACTCTTGAGTTTGCTCCATTCTGCAAATGCAGAATCTAGTAGTGTTTTAACCAGGTCATTAGAAAATTGAAATATTGAAGTAAGGAAATAGGCACATCAAGAGTCATCAGCCACAAGGGGCCAAACCTAAGCATTCCAAAAACTTCCTTAAACTGCATTAGCTATTTCTGCCAATCATTCAATGTGGCATCTGGAAGAAAACCCAACTAAGAAAAATTTTTCTTTCAAAAGCAGTTTCCTTGCATAGTTACAAGTAGGATCCAATTTCGGATTAGGACTCTTGAGGAGTCTTATCTTAGGAATCCCATTCCAAAAGAAAATGGTATCACCTACCCTCAAATGGTAAACCACAAACCCTTCCACCATTTCCAAATACTGCAGATGACTAAAGTAGTTCATACATTTTTATTTACAGAGAAGTCTTTGGCGCATTAAGTAGAAATTATCTTTATATGTATTATTATCTCCACAAAAGGCCACACATGGGCAAGAGCCATGTCATCCATCCAGACATGTTTCACTCTCTGCTGACCATGGTCCCTAAAAAAGGCAGTGCAGCATAACACCTATGTGACCACAGGGATCATCCAAGGCTTGGGTGAGCCACATGCTCTATGGTGGGAATAAAGTGTCTGGTAGCCATGGGGAGCCTAACTTGAGTGTGCCAATGTGAACCATTATAACGCAAGTAATGATCCAAGGAAGCCAGTAAAGAGAAAAAAGGAGAATACGCAAAGCCACAATGAAAGAAAAGGAGCCGCCCCAGTCCATGACTTTCCAGTTCTAGTTTGTCCGCATGAAGCCCAGCTGCACTGTGCTTCGTGCTTCCTGTTTTTCCCTGTACAGCATACCCCTCCACTTCCCTCCCTGCCGTTCCTGAGCTAGTTTTAGTGAAATTTCACTCCTTGTATGCAAAAACCCTGTAACAAGGACATTGCCTAGCACACAGGAGGGATTCAATTAAATACATTCACACACACACACACACACACACACACACACACACACACACACAGGAGTACAAACCTTATAAAATACCTGATGTTAGATCGGTGGTCCCATAATTACAGTTCCCTCAACAGACAAGCCAATTTCCCCTAATCCACTTACCAAATAATTGTTGAAGAAATAAATAGTATTTGAAACAACATGATACTTTATTCTAATTTATCATCTAATAATTAAGCATTCAAAGCTTACAATGAAAGCACAGCTCTGCAGTTCATATTGTTCTTTTAAGCTGAATAATTTGGAATCCTGTGAAGAATTCCACCTTACAACACATTCCCTCATTCTTGTGCAAATACGATCTGTCTATCAACATATTAGCATTCCTTTTTTCATAACTGGGAGAAGCTGTCTTCATTTATTCCTATTGAGCATATACACCTATGAATTATTTCTAAAGCTAAGTAGTAAAATTGAATTTAAATCCAAGTAAATGAGAAACTGAAGCTATTTTCAAAATATTGAAAATATAGGTTCCTATTACATACTCCCAAATATTATAAATATGCTTTTTAGTAATTAATTTACTTTAAGCTGAAAATTATTTTCTCTGAATTAAATTGTCATACTAGTTGGAAATGAAAAACCAACCCCACGTTTCAGGAGTTTTTGTTCTTTCTATTTATTTTTTTAAGAATTCTGCATCAATTTATATTCCTGAGGTAAATATTTCCACCATTCAAATAAAAAAAATTTAAATCCCCTTTAAACATCCCTTTAAGGCACTGACCATAAATGGTATAATTTGCCCTGGACATCATTAAAATGTAAAGTTAATGAGGATTCAGCTGAAAACAGAAGGAATGTAACCTATTTTCAGGCAAAAGTTCTAACACAGCAATCAGAGGAAAAAGCTCTTTGATGTTTCTTTGTCTCTTCTCATTAATTTTTTTTGTCTAAAAAAAAAACTATTTAAACTTAAAAATATATATACCACGTTTAAATATGATCATTATAACAGAACTCCAATAAGGTCTTAGAATTTTTTATGAGATAAATAAGAGTCAGTTATATATACATGAGGATAACACCACCTACCTGGCAGAGTTGTTATAAGGTTTAGAGATGTAAGTAAAGTATGCAGCAGAGTAACCAACACACAGAAGGTACTCACTGATATTAATTCTCTCCCCTTTGGTCCCTTTCTACTCCCCATGGACCCAGTACAGTGCTGGCACAAAAACAGTGCTACAAAGGTAGCAATTATTATTATCACATTATAAGATGTATTCTTTTTTCCTGCTGCAAAATTCACTATATTAACCCTAACCTTCTTTTCAAGATTTATGCAAGACTCAGCACCTCCTGTCACTAGGCAGGTGGGGCATTATCCAAATAAACAGCATGAAGTAAACAGTCCCGTGTGACATTTCATCATGTGAAGTGCCTGCACAGGTATAAATATTATATCCTCTCCGGTTTTATAGCCTCATTTTACAATTATACTACTAAAGAGCAAAATAACATGCAGAATGTTAAGTGGCATTCTGCTGCCTGGAATTTCATCCCAAGGCTCCTTTCAGAATAACAAATGTGGGAGTTATTTCATCTGTGCTCTATTGTGAAAAAAGTCATCACCTTTACTTGAATATATATGAGGATTTGGTTCTCTGCAATCCATTTTGTGCTAAGTGAAATCTTAAACCAAATGTGATAATTACTAAGAAGGTGCTATTTAGAAAGTATTATAGTGCTTTCCAGAGAGACTTTACCCTATGCTTTGTTATTGTTATGCCAACCCATAATCTCAGTTTAAAAAAAAAAAAAAGAAAAGCCTAATCAACAATAAATGGATCTATCCAAGGTGATCCACCTTTAAATACCACTAGAATTTAGAATTTCTCAACCCCAACAAAAAATAGAATTCAATAAACTATAATCACAGTTTTTTAAATGTTAATATATCATCAAAATAATGTTTCATTTTAAAGTATTTCTACATAAATTAATTTATTTTCAATGTTGCATTCATTCCATAAATATTTATTAACTCTCATTAGTACTGAGCACTGGTCATACAGTGGTAAAGAAAAAAGTGGGTGATCCTCTGGTAGCCTCACAGAGTTTTAGTTCCAGTAGGTGAATTCAGACTAATAACCACACAACTAACTTAATTACAAGCTATGATAAGTGCTACAAGAGCATACAGTATAAGAAACAAGATTACTCTGATAATCTGAAAAGGTAACCCTGAGGAGGCTAATGTCTGAGGCAAGATCTAAAAAAATGGGAGTTACCTAGTTTAAAAAAAAATGGTAAGGAATTTAAGATAGCAATAGTTGAGATGGAAAGAAATACCTATTTAGGTTGAAATCAGTAAGTTTTTCTGATAAATTCAATATGCAGAATGAGAGGTTTCTAACCTACATAAATGGATTTAAAAAGAAAACAAATGTGGGTCTGCTTTAGCTCAGGCAGTTAATTCATCATGGCAGACACTCATTGGATCATGAGTTAGAAGGTAGACATTTTTAATTTCAGATGCCTTTGAAGCATCCAAGTGGTTTGGAAGCTCCGAGGAAGGGTGTCCTACCTCATTCATTTATTCAACATACAATTCCTAAGAAACAATTATGTATCAAGTCCCCAGGCTCCTCATGACAGAAAAGTAGAGGCACAGGATGCTGAGCTGCTCTGTGTGAGAAACAAGCACAATGACAGAGGTGCAGAAGTACACTGAGTTCAAAGGAAAGGAAAACAAAGTCTGCCCGAACAACCTGGGAAGACCACATGAAAAAAATTTTCTTGACATTTAAACAGAGATAGAGAAAGGTATTTTTGATAAAGGAACAGCATCTGAAAATGACAATTAGTTTGCATTGATATTACAAAGTGTGTGAGTAGTAAAAGAAAAAATCATGAGGACCAAATTTACAGAAATAAAAAGTATTATGAGAGAATCTTATGAACAAATGTATACCAACAAATTAGATAACTTAGACGAAATGAACAAATTCCTAGAAAAATACAAACTACCAATAATGACTCAAGAAGAACTAGAAAATCTGAATAGACCTATGCCAAAAGATGGAATTGCTAATTTTAAAACTTCCCCAAAACAAACAAAAAGAAAGAAGAAAAACTATCTCTGTTTGCAGGTGATATCATGTATAAAGAGAATCCTAAGAAATCCACTAAAAAACTATTAAACTAGTAAACTAGTTCAGCAAAGTTGCAAAAGGATTTTAAAAAATCAATATACAAAAATGAATTATATTTACTACCTACCAATAAATAATATGAAAATGAAATTAAGAAAATACATTAATCCTATATAATAAAAGGCTAATATGCAAGTTGTCTCCTCGATCAGGAGTTTGATCAGTGGTTGGGGCCAGCTGGCCAATGCCTGCAATCCCTATCCCATCCAGCCAACCTCCTGTGTCCCCTAGCCCTGGCTGGCCTGATCATCCAATTGGGACAGGTGGCCGGTGTGCACGAATTCGTGCATGGGGTCTCTAGTAATCTATAACAATAAAAAGGTAATATGCTAATTAGACCGGACATCCTTCTTGACAAAGCCAGGTCCAGGGGGAAACCAGGCAGGTCCAGGTGCCTGCGGGAGGCTTCAGGGAAGCCAGCCAGGGTTCTGGGTGCCAAAGGGAAGCTGGTGCTGGCAGCCAGGGGCAGGAAAGCCTACTCTTGCACAAATTTTCATGTACTGGACCTCTAGTAACCTAATAAGATACATACAATTAAATTTAACAGGAAAAGTGCAAAACTTGCACTCTGAAAACTATAAAATATAGGAATATGATTACCTAAATAAATTAAAAGACAACATTGTTAAGATAGCAATGCTTCCTAAATGGATCTACAAATTCAACACACTTCCTTATCAAAATACCAGCTGTGTGTTTTTTAAGAAATTGATAAGCTGATCCTACAATTCATATGAAGATGCAAGGGACCCACTATAGCCAAAACAATCTTGAAAAAGAAAAACCAAATTGGAAGATTCACACTTCTCTAATTCAAATTTTACTACATAGCTACAGTAATCAAGACAATGAAGTACTAGCATAAGGATATGAATACCAGTAGAATTAAGAGTTCAGAAACAAACATTTACAATTGGAACTGTCAATTGATTTTAAACAAAGGAGCCAAGATAGTTCAGTGGAGAAAAAATGATCTCTTCTACAAATAGTGCTGGGAAAACTGCATATCCACATGCAAAAGAATAAAGCTACACTCCTTCCTTATACTATACACAAAAATCAACTCAAAATAGATCACAGGCCCTAGCATAAGAAATAAAACTACAAAAATCTTATAAGACCACATAGGAATAAAAATGTTTGTAAGCTTAGGGTGGACAATGGTTCCTTAGATATAATACAAAAGCACAAACAACAAAAGAAAAAAAAAAAAAAAGCCAGGTAAAGAGAATTGATGGAACACTATTTAACAACAGAAAGAATGAACAACTGATGCCGAAACCGGTTTGGCTCAGTGGTAGAGCGTCTGTCTGCAGACTGAAAGGTCCCGGGTTCGATTCCGGTCAAGGGCATATACATTGGTTGCAGGCACATTCCTGGTAGGGGAGGTGCAAGAGGCAGCTGGTCGGTGTTTCTCTCTCATCAACGTTTCTAGCTCTCTTTCTTTCTCCCTTCCTCTCTGTAAAATATCAATAAAATATATATTTTTTTAAAAAAGAATGAACAACTGATATGTACTACTACATGATTGAGTCTTAAAAACATTATGCTAAGTGAAAGAAGCAAGATCCTAAAGACTATATACTATTTATTGTATAATTCACATTGTGAAATGTCCAAAAGAGGGCAATGGAAGTGTTCTAAAACTATACTGTAGTGATAGTTGCAAAACTCTGTGAAGTTTACTAAAACTATTGACTTTCAATTTATAATGGGTTAAGTTATAAGTTATACTTCAATAAAATTGCTTTTTAAAAAGTAAAAAAAAAGAGAGAGAATTCGAAATTAAAAACTTTTGTGCTTCAGAGGACACTATCAAGAAAGAGAAATGCTAACCTACAAAATGAAAAAAAAACTACTTGCAAATCACAAATCTGACATGGAATTTGTATTTACTACTCAGTAATAAAAAGATAATTAACCCAATTAATAAATCAGCAAAGGATCTGAATACATATATCTCCAAAGAAGATATACAAATACCTAATAAGTACATTAAAAAATGCTCAACATAATTAACCAATAAACAAGTGCAAACAAAAACCACAATGAGATATCATTGCACACCAATTAGCATGATTGTAATAAGAAAGACTTGACAATGATGTGAAGAAATTGGAACTTATATATTGCTGTTGGAAATGTATTTAGTAGAAACCCACTCCTCTCCTCCTGTGTGTCTCTCCATTACTCTCACACCATTACCGCACTCACAACACTTCTGACTCCAGATATGTGGATTTTATCCCCCCACCAAGCAATTCTCTGTGAGATCAGCGAGGTGTCCTACAATTTAACTCAATTCTGACTCTATCTACCTGGAAATAGAGTCAGATCCCACAAGTTAAGAGCTCAGTTCCATGAGACTGACCTCCATTTCATATGCCAATCAAAAGAAGTAGGATCCCAGATTACCTCCAATTTCTGTTCAACTTAGCTACAAATCAGAAGTTCCCATTACCTCCTCCCACTGGGATTCAATTATTTGCTAGAACAGCTCGCAAAACTCAGGGAAATACTGTGTTTACCAGTTTATTATATAAAAAGGAATATGATAAAGGACATAAAGGATACAAATAAACAGTCAGATGAAAAGCTATATTGGGCGAAGTCCTGAGCACAGAGCTTCTATCTCCATGAAGCTGGGGTATGTCATCCTCCCAGCACATGGTTGTGCTCATGAACTAGAGAGCTCTGTGAACCTGATACTATTAGGATTTTTATGGAGGCTACATCATGTAGGCATGACCAATTATTAACTCCATTTCCAGTCCCTCTTTCCCCTCTGTAGAATAGGAGGTTAGAGCTGAAAATCCCAAGCTTCTAATCATGGTTTGGTCTTTCTGATTATCAGCTCCCATCCAGGAGCCCACCCAGAGTCAGACATCCCTCTCACAACTCAGGACTGCTGGCTCCCAATTGCTTGCTTGCTTGCCTGCCTTCCTGATTGCCCCTAACCACTCTGCCTGCCAGCTTGATCACCCCCTAACCATTCCCATGCCAGCCTAATTGATGTCTAACTGCTCCCCTGCCAGCCTGTTTGCCCCCAACTTCCCTCCTCTGCTGGCCTGGTCACCCTTCAGTGCCCTCCCCTGCAGGGTTGGCCATCTCCAACTGCCCATCGTTGTGGGCCTGATCCCTCTCAAATGCCCTTCCTTGCAAGCCTGGTGCCTCCCAACTTCCCTCCCCTGCTGGCCATCTTGTGGTGGTCACCTTGTGTCCACATGGGGGCAGAACTTTTGACCACATGGGGGCAGCCATCTTGTGTGTTGGAGTGATGGTCAGTCTGCATATTACTCTTTTATTAGATAGGAGAGAGTCCTGGTGCACAAGTGGGAGTCCTGGTGCCCTGGAGGGTGTCCCGGAACAGGGTGGGGGTTCCCTTGGGGCGTGGGGCAGCCTGAGCAAGGGGCCTGTGGTGGCCAACCATGCCCTGTATCTGGAATTTATTTACCTTCTACAATTGAAACTTTGTAGCCTGGAGTGGAGCCAAGCCTCCAGCTTGCTCCATGGCTGCTGCCATTTCTGTTTGGATTTGTTTACCTTCTATAATTGAAACTTTGTTGCCTTGAGTGGAGGCCTAGGCCGGCAAGGGCAGGCGGAAAGCTTAGCTTCTTCCATTGCCTGGGAAACTCAAGCCTCCCTCCTGCTCTCTGTGGCTATAACCATCTTGGCTAGGTTTATTTGCATACTCACTCTTGATTGGCTGGTGGGCATGGCTTGTGGTTGTAGCAGAGTGGTGGTTAATTTTCACATTACTCTTTTATTAGGTAATATATATATATATATATATATATATATATATATATATATATATATATTAGTTCACAGAATATAAAATGGTGCATCTGCTATGGAAACAGGATGGCAGTTCCTCAGAATGCTAAAAACAAAATTACCATATGATCCAGAACATCTTCCTGTGTATACTAGTATACCCAAAGGAATTGAAAGCAGGGACTCAAACAGATATGTGTATGCCACTGTTCATTGCAGCATTATTCAAAAGGCAGAAAAAAACTCATGTCCCTCAACAGATGAATGGATAAACACCATGTGGTATATACATATAATGGACTATTATTCAGCCTAAAAAGGAACAAAGTTCTAATGCATTTTACATCATAGGCAAACCATGAAAACATGGTAAATGAAATAAGCCAGACACAAAAGAATAAAATTTTATATGATTTCACTTATATGAGGCACCTAGAATAGGCATATTCATAGAAATATAAAGATAAGAGTTTACCAGCCACTGAGGAGAGGACAAAGGGGGAGGAAATGCTTAATGGTTACGCAGTTTCTGTTTGGGTGATGAAGTAGCTATGGTAATAGATAGCGGTGATAGAAGCACAATAGTGTAAATGTAATCAATGCCACTGAATTATACACTTTAATTGGTTAAAATGACAAATTTTATGAGATATATATATATATATATATATATATCACCACAATTTAAATAAATTAATGTAATGCACAAACACCATCACATACTCCTTAAATGGGAGAATTGTGTGGTATATGAATTATATCTCAATGAAGATATTAAAAATTAATTTAAATTAACTAAATTGGTCGTTTTAACAGCAATTAGACATAGTTGCAAAGAGAACTACTAAATTGGAAGAAAGACTTAAAGAAACTGAAATGCATCAGAGAAAGACAGATTGAAAATACACAAAAAAAATGGTTTAAAAGTATTAAGAACAAAGTGAAAAGGTCCAACACATGTCTAATCAAAGTTATAGAGGAGGAGGAAGGAAAGGGGGTCACAAATAGAGATATAAAGAAGAAAGATCGCAATCGTCAGATTCAAAGAAGTGAACCCTAATCAAGATATATAAGAAAAATAAAATAATCCACCACTAGGCTTATGTCATTGCTAAACTGAAGAACAAGACAAATTACCTGCATAAAAATGATAATTAGAATGGAAAGTGACTCCCAAATAGCAACAATAGAAGCCAGAAGACAATTAAAAGACATCTCCAAATGTGCTTGAAGAAAGAAATTATCAATCCATAAGGAAAGAAACTTTTTAGATAAACAAAAAAAGATATTTGCCAGCAACAAGAGGATATTATTTAAATAAGAATAAAATTACCACAGATGGGAAAAGTCTGATATGCAAGATGACCCAGACAAAGAAAATACAAAATGTGTGGGTAAATCTAAACAATAATTGGCTCCATAAATAAAAAGAATAAATGTCATATAGGTTTAAGGTAAAATACATAAAGTAAAGAAGCATATAAGCCAGGAAAGGAGTGATTACATTTAAAATATATAAAGTATTGTTCAGGAGAAGGCCATTAATTTTGCTAAGTTACATAAGCATGCTAAAATTTCTCACAGAAACTACCATGTTTCCCCCAAAATAAAACATCCTCCGAAAATAAGACCTACTTACAGATTTCCTTCTGAGTGAAATATAAGGCATCCCCCCGAAAATAAGGCACCCAGGGTCTGTCTCAGAATGAAAATTAATTTACCATAAACTGGTCGCTAGGGCCACCCCGACTGGCGTCTAGCAACCAATGACCTTACACGGAGTCCTGAAGTCACTGCTGTGTGGAGGTGGAGCGAAGGTTGGAGTGAGTGGTCAGCGTGGGGCGGGAGAGAGGAGGAGACTTTCGCAGATGCGTGTAGAAGAACAAAAGGATTAGAGCGGACGGGACACAGCGCAGGTGGTGAGTGCTGGTCTGTCTCTGGTGACACTACCTGATGCTCACGGCCACCTTCATGACAACTGAAGGTTCTCAGTGACAGACCCTGCTCCAGCCCAGATCCAGGCCCCACCAAGCCCAGTGACAGTCCCCAGGCAGGCCCCAGGGGTAAATGTCTGATAAAGGGGTAGGGGGGGGATGTCTGGTGAAGGTGTTCAGTGGCACAGGGGTGGGGGGAGGGGGATCACTTAAAATGACACAGGAGGATCAGAGGGGGCAATTAAAATGACACAGGAGGATCAGAGGGGACAACCAAAATGACACAGGAGAATCAAAAGGGGTTACTAAAATGGTAATCCCCCCTCTGATTCTCCTGTGCCATTATGATTCCTCCCTCTGATCCCCCCTGTGTCATTTTAAGTGATCCCTCTCCCCCTACCTTGATACCACAATTCCCTTTTTTTACCCCTAGAAATGAGCGCAAAAAGAAAAAGCTGCTCCGTGGAGTACAAGAAAGGAATCGTGGAAGACTCTTGGGGCCAAAATCTTACTGCTTTCTGCAAAGAGAATATGTTGAGTATCCAATTGGCCTGAAAATGGCGAGGAGAGTATGGTAACCTCATTGAACAAGTGGACAAGGGAAATGCTAAAAAGTGCAAGTGTGGATCAGGTAGGCAACCATTATTTTCCGAGCTGGAAGACCTGATCTGTGAATGGGTTGTTGACAGGAGAACAAAGGCTTTGGTTGTGAATAGGGCTCAGATTCAAGAATTTGCCCTTGCAATGGCACCACAGTTTGACATAGCCCCCGAAGACTTCAAAGCATCACAACACTGGCTGGATAATTTCCTTCAGCAAAGTGAACTGTCTTTAAGAAGATCTACAACATTGTTTAGGTTGGAAGATACTCAAGTTATTAAGCGAGAACTTGCATTCAAGTCCTTTATTGATGATGCTGACTTCTCTAAATACTATCTTTCCAACATGATTGCTATAGATGAAACTGCAGTGTTTATGGGCCAATCATCTCAAACAACAATTGAACAGTGGGGTGCCTCCTTAGTGTACATTCCCTCCACTGCTTACAAAAGTACACGTGTTTCCTGTATTTTGGCCATTCATCTGGATGACACTAAAATCCCACCTTTAAACATTTCTAAGGGCAAGAAGGAAAAGATTGAATGTGTTTTGGGCGTTTTTATTCTTGAAACTGAAAAGGCCTGGGCCACACAAGCAGTTATAAGAAAGTGGGTCGATTTAATGCTGCCGCTTGTTATGTGAGGGAGCCAAAGAGGTCTGCTAGTCTGGGATGCAGCCAGCACTTATTGCGCTAAAGACATGAAGACATTTCTTCATGAAAGAAAAATAGATCAGATAATGATTCCCACAGGAATGAAGGCCTATCTCCAGACTCTTGATATTTCAATAAAGAAGCTATTCAAAGACAATTTGGGCATGGAAATTAATAACTACATTGAAAATAGAATGGAGAGAAATCAGCATGGAAACTTTGTGAAACCTAAACTGCAAGAAGTTGTGACTTGGGTAAAGAATTCATGGGAGAAAATCACTGACAGTTGCATTGCAAATGCACTGCAAGCAGGCTACCTTGACAAGAAGTACTCATTTAAAGACAGTGCTATTGCTAAACATGAGAGATTTAAACAGTCCACTGATTCTGAAAGAAATGAAGTCACAAGAAATGCACCAGGAAATTTCGGAATTGGATTGTTATGATGATGTTCCATAAGATTGTCATTGAATAAATGACTGTCGTTGAATAAATGACTAAATTCTTGATATGTAGGATTCACAGTTTGTCTGATTTGTGTTGACAACTATACAGGTAATAAATTTCCTTTATTTTCATTTAACAATAAATGTGTACTGTATTCTTCTTCATAGAAAAATAAGACATGCCCTGAAAATAAGACCTAGTGCATCTTTGGGAACAAAAATTAATATAAGACACTGTCTTATTTTCGGGAAAACAAGGTATATATTTGTCTATTAATATCATGGGAGCAGGGCCTCCTGTGTGTTCCTATGTGCCTCCCACTATTTGCCTTTTAGAAGAGGAGTGTCTAAGTATTTGTCTTATGCCTGTACCAGCATTACATGTTAAGGTTTGGATGGGATAACAGATAGCCTCTCTTTAGTTTACAAATTAAGTAGACCTGTGCTTAAGAAGCTGTACTTAAGGATCTACATTCTACGGTCCTCATTCTTATTTAGGCCTTATATAGTTCAGGATATTGAAGGTTCTAAGCTGATGCTGAAATGGGATGAAATTTTTGGGGGGAGGGGTCTTGGGAGAGATTGAGTGTATATACACTGAGTGGCCAGATTATTATAATCTATTAACTCATAATAATCTGGCCACTCAATATAAGTGTATAAGTGTGTGTGTGTGTGTGTGTGTGTGTGTGTGTGTACATATATATACACAGATATATATATATATATATATATATATATATATATATATATATATATATATATATATATTAGAGGCCCGGTGCATGAATTCGTGCATGGGTGGGATCCAACCAGCCTGGCCAGGTGGAGGGCACATAAGCAGTTGGCTGGCCTGCCTGCTGGTTGAACTCCTGGTGGAGGGGACAATTTGCATATTAGCCTTTTATTATATAGGATATACAGTGAGTGGCCAGATTATTATGTGTTCAGAGATCATAATAATCTGGCCACTCAGTGTATATTTCCATAACAATGGGTACAAAATGGGTCTTGGCTCCCTCTACTGAGTTCCCACAGTACTTTGTGCCTATTTCTACTATATTTATCCCAAATATTTATAGTTTACTGGTTTACTCTTTCTTTCCCTTACCACATTTAATCTACTTAAAACCAAAATGCTGCCCTAGCTGATTTGACTCAGTGGCTAGACTACTGAATCTAGGGACTGAAGGGTCCTGGTCAAGGGCACATGCCCGGGTTGTGGGATCAATCCCCATGAGGGGCATGCAGGAGGCAGCCGATCAATGATTCTCTCTCATCATTAATGTTTCTCTACCTTTCCCTTCCTTTCTGAAATCAATTTTTAAAAAAAATTTTTAACAAAATGCTTATTTTATATTTATCTATAGCATTAAATGGTCCCTCAAATACTTGTTTGAATTTATGAATCAAACAAAGAAAGCCCAGGATGTTAGGAACTCAGGCCATGTGAATCCACACAGACAGATTACAAGTACATAGGTTCCCAGTGTACTTGTGACATAGCCCTCAGTAACCTGCTTAAAAACACAAAGCAATTAAAAACAAGAATGTTCATTTTGTAGAGCACAGCAATGTATGGACTACTGAAATTAGAGCTGATTCTTAAGATCATCCTGAAAACATTGCCCTATAAACCTGAATTTAAATAGCCTGGCACAGCTCAAAAGCATTATCTGATCAGAGTATAACTGATTAAAAAAAAAAAAAAAAGCTTTACAAAGATTTTTTTTTTTTCATTTTAAATTTTACTGTAAATAATCAGTGGTAGGTTATCAACAGGGCAAGACAGCACTGACTCCCCAGCTGTTGTGTAAAAGAAGAGGGAGGGAGAGAAGAAAGAAGGGAGGGGAGAGTTGGGGAGGATACATTTCACTTAAAACAACACTTTCATAAAAGGCATTTAATGAAAGATGCAAATTATGAGCTCTAGCTAGTTTACTCTGCTAACATTCAGGTTTTAGGGAACAATTCCTGTGAGGGTTTCCAAGAGATTTCTTTTTCTGACACAATAAGGGCTCAATGACAGAGTAAAGAAACCATTCAATATCACTTCAGAGCAGCATCTTTCAGTCTTGAGATGTCAGCTTCTCAAAAAGACTTCTGTTCCTCTCGCTGGGCTGGAAAATTTCTCAGATCATCATTTTTAGATCATCAAATTTTAGATCATCATTAACTACTCCTAAATGAGCAACTTCTAAGGTATTTTCATGGGGGGAAATTATATACCTTCACCTTGAAAAGCTCATTTGTATTGTCTGATAATATAATTTTCAAGAAAATAAATATCTTGGTTGAACCAAATATCAGGCAGCCATAACTGAGGCAGATAAAAATATTTAAAAACTCATTTTCAATTTGTTACATTATCTTATTTGAAGCCTGATCATTCTTAGTACCTTTCTTCTGGCAAACCAACCCTCCTGGTTTCTGTTAACAAAATGGAAAGTAGTGAACATTCATTCCAGCCCTCAGCTAATTCTCCTGCTCAGGAACCGAAGATTCCTCACTGATCCAAATCATAGGTTTTCTAAAGAACTACTTCATATTATAGGGCTCCTGAGGTTTAATACTTGCCTCAGATCAAAAATTAAATTTAAAACTGACCCAGAAAACAAAGAAAACAAAAAGTACAAATGTATTTGGCAAATGGTTAACAATCCAAATGAAGTCTGTCTCCCCTCCTCTGTCTCTTGATCAAGCATATCTTTATTTTATCAGCTACTCAGATAGTACTGGACATTGCAGAGCCTACTATAAGCATAATAGTAATAAATGCAGAGGATACAAAATAGGAGATAATGAACCAATCCCTGATACACACTAAATCTTTTTTCCACCCTGCTAGAAAAAAACAAGGATAAGCCCCTGAAGATATTCTAGAAAAAAATAGAACCATGCCGAAACCGGTTTGGCTCAGTGGATAGAGCATCGGCCTGTAGAATGAAAGGTTCCAGGTTCGATTCCAGTCAAGGGCATGTACATTGGTTGTGGGCACATCCCCAATAGTGCAGGAGGCAGCTAGTCGATGTTTCTCTCTCATTGACGTTTCTAGCTCTCTATCCCTCTCCCTTCCTCTCTGTGGAAAATCAATTTAAAAAAAAAAAAAAGAAAGAAAAAAATAGAACCATAGGTAAAAACCCACTCTAAAAAATACAATGTCCAGTTTTATGTAGATGAGGCTATTTTAAAAGCCTGAAAAGCAAGCGATAGTAATATTGGCTTGCTTATAATTGGACAAAACAAATTCCACTGAATGTGAAATTCCCTAAAACAGAAATATTTTTACACTAGAGGCCCAGCGCACAACATTCATGCACAGGCCTAAATCAGCAGTCAGATATCCCTCTCGCAATCCAGGACCTCTTGCTCCTAACCAACCTCCTATTCGCTCCTTACCTCCTGCCTGTTCACTCCTTACCCCTTGGCTCACCATTCCTTACTGCCCACTTGCTTGCCACTTGGCTCACTGCAGAGGTGGGAAAGGCTCCCACCACCACTGCTGCACTTGCCAGCCATGAGCCCGGCTTCTGGTTGAGTAGCACTCCCACTGTGGGAGTGCACTGACAACCAGGGGGAAGCTCCTGCATTGAGCATCTGCCCCTGCTGATCAGTGCATGTCACAGCGACCAGTCACTCTGGTCATTCTGCTGTAACCATTGCTGGGCTTTTATATATATAGATATGCAGAGTACCGAAAGGAAAGTCACCTAACAAAGTCTGCATAGGATAGGAAAAAAAAGAAAGAATTTTAAAAGTCCTTCTAGAAGACAGGGCATCTGATCTGAGTCTTAAAGGACAATGAAAGTAAACCAGGAAAAAGGAAGAAAAAGAATGTGATAGCAAAGGGAAAGACCAGATCTGAAGGCCTGGGAGCAGAAGAGAATGAAGTGATTCTATTAGAACACAAAGTCAAAGAGAGGGTGGTGAGAGAAGAGAAAGGAGAGGTCAGCCAATAAAGGGCCTTGTTTGCCATGCTGAGGATGTAAGTGTTACCCTATTGATAATAGAAAGGTATTAAGAGTTTAAGCAAGAGAAGAGAAAAACCAAGATGGTGGCATAGGTAAATGCCTAACTGCAGCCTCATACAACAATTTCAAAAAAAAATACAACTAAAATACAAAATGGACATTATCCAGAACTACAGGAAAGTTGACTGACTGGAAATTCTACAACTAGAAGGAAAGAGAAAACCAGAAGGAAAATCAGAGGAGCTGTAAAAGCCTAAGGTACGGGAGACGGTGCGCGCATGGGGAGAGGATGGAGCTGGAGAGGAGGGGGCGGCTTGAGTGTCTGGCTAGTGTTCTCTAGCGGGAAGGAAATAAAAGCTCCGGACTGTGCTGAACCCCGGTCCCGACTGCACTGAACCCCAGTTCTGGGCAAGACCCTGGGGCTCGTACAGAGGGATTCTAGACTATAAGGCTCATACAGAGGGATTCTAGACTATAAGGTGGAAACTCAGGGGAGTAGTGAAAGGCAAAGCCCCAGAGTCGCGCAGATTTCGCGCAGAGGACGGACTGTTAACTGTGCTGATGGATTGCCCTAACGGGAAAGAGACAAAAGCTCTGGACTGTGCTGAGCCCCAGTTCCAACTGCATTGAACCCCAGTTCTAGATCAGACTCTGGGGGACCCAGGTGCATAAGGAGGGAATCTGGGCTATAAGGCGGAAACTCAGGGTAGCTGCGAAAGGCAGAGCCCCGGAGGCACGCACATTGATCAACTAGAAATATAAAGGGATAAACTAAAAATAAAGAATACATTGTCTGAAATAAAAAATATTATACAGAGTCCTAAAAACAGAATGGAAGATCGCAAGAATCAAATCAAAGATTTGGAACATAAAGAGCCAGAAGACACTCTTCCGCAGAAGCAAAAAGACAAGAGAATCCAGAAAGTTGAAGATAACGTAAGAAACTTCTGGGACAACTTCAAGCGAACCAACATCAGAATTATGGGGGTCCCAGAAGAAAAGAGAGAGCAAGATACTGAAAACATACTGGAAGAAATAGTGACAGAAAACTTCCCCCATCTAGTGAAAGAAATACTTACAAATCCAGGAAGTGCAGAGAACCCCAAACAAAAGGAATCCAAAGAGGACCACACCAAGACACATCATAATTAAAATTCCAAGAGCAAAAGACAAAGAGAGACTATTAAAAGCAGCAAGACAAAAGCACCCATACGATTGTCAGCTGATTTCTCAACAGAAACCATGCAGGCCAGATGTGAATGGCAAGAAATATTCAAGGTGATGAATAGCAAGAACATACAGCCAAAAATATTCTACCCAGCAAAACTATCACTCAGAATCAAAGGCCAGATAAAGAGCTTCACAAATAAAAAAAAGTTAAAGGAGTTCATCATGGCCAAACCAGAATTATATGAATTGCTGAAGGGGGTTCTTTAGGAAGAGGAAGAAAATAAAGATAAAAATTATGAACAACAAATACGTAACTATCAACAAGTGAACCTAAAAAACAAGAAAATTAAAAAATCTGATTAACAATATTAACTGGTGAATATAATAGAATCAGGGGTATGGAAGGACGGTGGACTGACGATTCTCAGGGGAAAGGGGAGTGGGGGGTGCGGGAAGAGACTGAACATCAACTGTGCACCTATGGATGAGGACAATGTGGGGCGGGGAAATTGCAGAGGGTGGGGTGGGAACCTGGTGGAGGAGAGCAATATGGGGGGGGGGGGGGGAATGAGGTACATTTGTAATAATATGAACAATAAAGATTTATTTTTTAAAAAAATAAGAAGAAAATTTTTTAAAAGAGTTTAAGGAAGAGATAGACATGATTACATCTGTTTTACATACGTCACTCACAGCATGATGGAAGTCATATGGGAAAAAGACTAAAGCCAAGGAAATCAACCAAGTGGCAATAATCCAAGGAAGAATAAGAGGACCAATAGACATTAAGGGGGTGAGGTCCTGTGCTGGGGGACAGGAGTGGGCAGAGAGAGGTCAATGGGGATAAAGGAGACATATGTAGTAATACTTCCAACAATAAGGAATTTAAATTTTAAAAAAAAGTTCTGCAACACACAAAAAAAGAATATATAGAGGACCAGAACTAAGACAAAGACAATGGAATAAGACAGGTAGGAAAGAAATCTAAACATAAGACTCACCCTTTCTCTTCTCTTTTTTATTGACAATTTAATCCTAAAGCCAAAGGACACATCCATACTTAGTAACAAGTAGCCACAGTGGTCCAGAGTGGGTTAAGAATGTTGTCCACATAGGAGAGCACCCAGTATGGAGAGACAGAGTTCAATCAATATGAGGAGGATGTCCATACTGTAAGGGGCAATCTAAGACAAGGTATTAGAACCCAAGAAGAATACCAAGGGTGCCCACAAAGAGGAGTTGCCCAAAGTTGGAAGTCAGAACCCAAGTGGGGAGAATAGGAAATCCACAGGGAGCAACTGCCTGATGTGGGGTGACAAAGTCAAAGCAGTTTGGGAAGAATGTCCATGTTAAAAGGTGACTTGGTATGAGGAATCAGAGCACTTGAACAAGGTAAAGGGAACTTCCATGCAGAGGCCTGATAAAGGATGTCAGAACCCAGGCAGGATGAGAGCAACAACACAGAGAGAGATGGCAGTCATCTTTGTCACAACAAGTGAAGAAGGTATTCACAATGAAGGACCATCTGGCATGAGTTGTCAAAGCCCAAGCTGAATGAGGCGGGCATCCATGTGGCAGAGGCAGAGTGTCATAGGGTACTAGAGTCATAGTCAGGTAAGGAGAGTATCTATGAGGATAGAGGGAGTGATGGCTATGATGAGACATTAGTCATATACAAGGGATTAACAAAATAAGTAAATGTATTAAGGACAATGAAAACTAGGCTGCTCATTGCCAAAAAAAGAAAGTTACAAATCTGTAAATGGAGAAAACTAGAATGAATCTTGTGGTGTTGAACTGAAATTACATTTGTGTGAACTCACACTTTTCAATATATGAGTGTCCACAAATACATCACATATTCTCTAGCTCTAAGAAGAAGGCTGAGGTAGCATTACTCAATAGCAGTGAGCACATCTAGCATCCAGATTTTGGCTTTTGAATTGCATTCTCCACTAAAAGGAAAAAGGATCTTTGGAGAAATAGCAGATTTCAGGGCTAAGAATAAGAAAATAAAACATGAGCATGAAACACATTGTACCTGAAAAACAAAAAAACTCAAGCTTCTTGGGGAAGTGTTAAAAGAACTGCCTCCTACTGATCAAAGCTAAAAATGAATAGTGCAATTTATCCATCTTCATTAATAATATTAAAAATTCAATAATAACCTTGAATAAGAAAGGAAATGATGAGTGCAAAGTCAAATAAACTAACAGTATAATGAGGACTGAAATATTTATATAACTTCAAAGTACTTTCCCTCCAAACATTTATTAATTACAAAAGGGTAGAAGAGTTAAATTTTCGATAGAGAAGACTGGTAACACTATCTTAAGTGGTCAAGTGAAAATCATCAGTAATGGGACAAGTTGAAATTATGCACTATCTGATGATATAATGAGAAAAGCACAACATCATTTCAATGATTTTCCTGCCAAAGATTATTAACCTAAAATTGAATCATAAGGAGACATCAGAAAAACACAAATTGGGGCCTACAATCTCCAAAGTCAGTCATGAAAATCAAGGAAAGACTAAGAATTACTCCAGACAAAGAGAGACTAAAGAGACATAAAACTTAGTGTAATTTGTGATCCTGAACTGAATCCTTTTGCTTTAAAGAACGTAACTGAGCCTAAACCAGTTTGGCTCAGTAGATAGTCAGTCTGCGGACTGAAAGGTCTCAGGTTCGATTCCGGTCAAGGGCATGTACATTGGTTGCATGCACATCCCCGTGAGGGGTGTGCAGGAGGCAGCTAGTTGATGTTTCTCTCTCATCGATGTTTCTAGCTCTCTATCCCTCTCCTTTCCTTTCTGTAAAAAAAAAAAAAAGAACATAACTGGGACAACTGGCACACCTCTGAGAATCAGATGGCAGTACTACATCAATGTTAGCTTCCTCATTTAGATGAGTGTATTATGGTTATTTCACAGGATCACCTTGCTTGCAGCAAATATTCACTGACTCACTTGATGATGAGGTTTGCAAATTACAACTTTTTTTTAACTTTTAAATATGTTCATTATTTTAAAAACTTTTTTAAAACATAAAAACAATTGGATGTAGAATGAGTCTCGGATGACTTTCAAGTTTCTGGCATGAGCAAGCGAATGGGTACTAATGTGATTTGACAAGACCCTAGAATTATAGAACAGTTTAGGACTGGCTTTTTAGTTTTGTTTTACTGGGTGGTCAGCAGTGAGGGTAGAAGACCAGAGTCGGGGAAGGGGAGCTGTTAAATTTAATTTAAGGTACCTGTGGTGCATCTAAAAGCAGCTAATGACAGAGAGCTGAGGATCCAGGTCTGGTACCCAGGAGTCTGGACCAAAGACACACACTCAGAAACTATGGGTCTGTTGATGATAGTAGAAACCAAGGTTTGACTGAGATCACATGAGGACCATTTATACTCCATGTTCCAAAAATAATTTAGGATGACTTGCACAAATGGAAATAGTTAAAAGGATAAAAAATATAAATGTAAACTGAGTAAGGACAAAGGAAAAATAGAAGAAGAAAAATTAAGTAAGGACAAAGGGAAAAATAACAGCACACAAAAATGCATAATACAAAAAAATGCATACAAAAATAATAGTTTAACAAGAAAGCTACATACAGCCAACAGAGCTAGAAGACAAATATGGCCCTAAGGTTCTTGAGAGGCAACCCAAGGAAAAAGCACAGCAAAGAGAACAGCCTCCAAACACTGCATCTGAATCTCTGTTACCATCCTGTATGTGCTACCTTTGCAGGCATTAACTAACAGTATAAACCTGACATTTTCCTTATGAAAGAAAACAAGGGTTCACCATTCTGTTTGCTATCAAAATAGGCTTATATTCTAACGTGATATGAATAAAATAATTCTAATATTTTTCAGTCATTAAAACACAAATATATAACCATAAATGCTTCCTCTTCATTTATAGGACCTGGAATAAATTAAGAATATTAACAACATAACTTACATTTGCATGGGTCTACAGTTTGAAAAGCATTTTTATTTATTGTACATTATTTCATTCACTCCTCATGCTGTCTAGTGTGACAAGAAAGAATGGCACAGACTTAATTTTACAGATTAGCAAATAAATTCAGAAAGGTTAAATTACTTATCCAAAATGACATTGCTAATAAGTAGCAAAATTTTGACTGTAACTCATTTCCTGACTCCATAGTTCACTCATTCATTTATTCACCCATCTATTCAAGTATTTATTGAGCACCTCTCAGAAAATGTGGCTCATTCTGTATTATTGCTGTGAAGATCAAATGAAAGAACATGGGACTGTTCAATAAGTGTAAAGCCTATACAAATGGTGGCTATTTTCAAAGCATCATCATTAGATCCCCTTTATGTAGATATTAGCACTTCTTGTATTTAGGGGAAACCAAATATGACACGCAATAGAAAACATGCATGGAATTTGGTTGTGACACACTGGAAAATGCATAGTTAGGAGGACAGAAGTGGGCTATGATGAAGCTAGGATAGGTAACGAGTAGACCACTGAAGATCTAATGGCCTGCTAATGAGCTTGACTTCAGCTTGTGGTGAGAAGAGCACACAGAAAGGTGTAAGAAGGGGAGTGCTGTGGTCCCAGCTGTGCATTTGAAAGACCCCTCAGATGACAGCATTAAATATGGATGTGAAAGAAAGCATAAAGGCCAGTGAGGAGGCTATCGTAATCAGCTAGGAAAAAGAAGGTGCCCTCCTGCCTAAGCTAATTGGAGGTAGCTGCTTAAATATATGCTAATTTTAATCTGCAACATTATGTTGTCTCTGGTCTCTACAGACCTTAGGGAAACTGAGGCAGGCCTATAGGTCCTTTGAAAGAGCAAGTTTTATAAAACCTATAAAATCATACTATGGAAAACTGAAAAGCCAAAAGAATCATCCTGGGACTTTGTATACTGGAGTTACACAGTATAATTACTATTCTTATTAATCTACAGGGAGCCCACTTTAAAGTCCTTAGTTCATTGTTTCTTTTTAATCTGAATGATTCTCAGTAATTAAAGCTTTTATCAGTTCCAGAATTCTCTATAGTGAAAGAACAGCTGACTTCTGATGCATTATGCTTTAAGCAAAAACTAACACTCATTAACAAGATTACCTGTTGTGATTAAATAAATACAAACTGTTTGCAAAGTTTGTAAATTAATATAACAGCATAGAAGTAAAACTTACCATTTAGCACAAACCTTATTGTCTTAACTCTTGAAGCCAATCCCTCATTTCCAGCCTCCCATTTCCCCGTTGCATTGCCTAATAAACACCTATGCTTCACTTTCTGCTGCTTGAACTTACTCAATTGTATCTGCTCTGAGTGCTGAGCTGTTGAACAAAACAGTGCTCAGGAAAGAAAGCCTGGGTCCTCTGCCTTACAGTGCTCAGCGTGGCACAACAGAGTTTCTAATCTGCATCAAGTCATAAAAGTTGTACACATTATGAAATCTCAAGGCAGCTATTTTGTGGAAAACACATTAATTATATTTACAGAAAGCTCCTAACAAATCTTTAAGGGCTACAAATGATTTTTTGGAGCTTGAAAAGTCTAAAAAGGGTATCGGTGATAATACTAGAAAAGAGGAAAGAGTTTCATCTGGCCTTAAACTGCAAAGTTCACGTCTAATTTGACTGGTAAGAGTCAGACCACAGGCTCTTTATTAAACTTGGAAGGGATCTTCAAGATAGGCCAGTCCAATGGTTATGCCACCACTTCAAGGGTAAAAATCCCATGTAAACTTCTGACCAATGCTTTTGTAGCCTATTCTGCCATCTCAATTTATTTAAGAAAAATTCTCCTTCAAATATCCAAGTTTCAATTTGGCAGTTAATTTCAGTCTGCAGTTAAAAGGCACTAGCTGTCAGTCAGATCTCTCACCCAGTTCCCTCCTGAAAAGAAAAACTGACAGATCACAGGAGCTTTCTTTTGTAAACCAATTCTGGAACTTTCATGCTTCTTATTTGTTAGGTTAAAGGTTAAATTGCTGACCTGTGCCCTCCTGCTTAGCGGCCTTCCCCTTTTTCTGTAAAGCTTTATTTTGGGGCTGTATTTACATGGATTAGTCCCTTTTCACGCTAAGAAGGAATCTGTTCACAGCCAAAGCCTTAGTTCTGCTTGTACAAAAAGCAGCCACAATTATTCACCACCAGACAATGACCATATTGTGGATTTACAAAAAAACCACCCCAGCCATGGAAAGATCTGTTCTTGCTGCACAAAACAATAGAAGAAAAATCTTATCAAGCATTCAAGAGAAAGCAAACAAAGCAAGCCCACTGTGAACTTGATGAAGATGTCAAGCTCCTTTAAAATATATATATATAAATCAACAAAGAGGGGTTTTCTTGTAAAGTCTTGGGAGTGAGACTTTTTCTACTCTGAGTTTCCCTTTCTGGTTAAACACAGTCAGTACCAGCAAGACATTGACAGCCAAGACCAGCAAATGCTGCCCTTTTCTAAGCACACTTACACTTTTTAAATGCACAATGCAAAGAGGCTTTCCTTCCCAAATACACCCAGTGCAAGTGCCAGGCAAATCATTTTCAAGCTAGTCTCTCACTGCACAAGCTCTTTCGAAAAGGCAAGATTCTTGCCCCAATCTCTAAGGAATGAATATAGCCCACCACCCCAAGCCCTAACTTACTAATTCCTTTAAAACTGAAAAAAAGAAAGAAAACACACAGGCCACTGGCTTTCATTAAATCATAGCTCCAACAGGATTTCTTCATCTGACAGCCATGAAGTATTGTACACACCCTGTTTCTTGTAGGTGGGTTTGAATGACAGTCCCAAGTCATAGAAACAAACTTTCACTGGGAATATTTAATGTAAGGTGAGGACTTCACAGCTGCTACAAAAGCTAACTCCAGTCCAGGACACGGCTGTCTAATAAGACATGAGAGCAAAGACAAAGAATTTCTCCCACCAACAAATCTTTTAGGTGGACGGTGTCTATTCTCTTTAGGTTAAAATGACCTAAATCCACTATCAGCAGAATACTCCTCATTGTGAAATAAGAAAATAAAACTTAATCAGTGAGAGAAGCAGACATCAAAAGCAACCTAATAATCTCTCAAATAAAACTGCTTTAAAGAAATGGTACAGTAATTCATCATAGAGCATAATACTAATATAACAAGTATTTTTAATCTCAGAAAATGCCTCAATTTAAAGCTTCTTACAGATTTTGGACTTAGACAACTATTTCTATCTGTAACAGTTCACTGTTGACACAGCCCTTCTCAGCCCTCTCTATTCCTCTACCTGCCTTTCCCCAGCCCTCCCCATAACTCCAGCCGAGAGAGAGAGAGAGAGAGAGAGAGAGAGAGAGAGAGAGAGAGAGAGAGAGAGAATAAAAAAAAACTTGTTCACAAAAGTCCACAAACATGAGAGCAGTATTAATATGTTTTATTTTTTAAAAGACTGAAGTTAAATGTATAATAATAATGAACTGGTTCATCAAACTATATGAGTCTGATGGAGCCTTCAAAATTGATTAGAATGTCTATGATAAACATTAAGATCTTATTTTTTCTCAAAACTGTACACCAACTGCAACTACGTCAAATGGGAATATTCAAAACTTTAAAGTGAGTCTGTAATGAAGGTTATTTTTTTCCTTCTCTGTCAAACTTCCTGTAATATTTTCTTTTGTAATGTATTTTTTAGTACGGTAATCAGTGCTATGAAAATGAGACAATTCTGGCCAATGGTCCTTACTTACTTGACTGTGACAGCTACAGAAATCATTTCTATGCAAAGCCAATACACCCTGTAAGCAGTCTGCTTACTTTGAGTTAGGAAATTTATGATCCCCTAAGGAAATTAGGACAGCACTACAAGGACCAGAACACAAGTAGGAAGTACTTAAACTCCTCACCAACTTCTAGGAGGAACAAGATTAGGGGCACAAGCTACACTCAGAGTCAATTCAAATGTAAATGTTCTGCTTCCTCTCAAACAAAGATAAACTCCCTCAGAGTTAATAGTTTCTCCCTAAGAGATTCATCTCTTTTTTTCAACTTAGAGGTATGTTTTAGAGAAAAGGAAGAAACACATGGCGAGGCTTAGAGCAAAACCTTTTAAATTCTTTGTCATAAAAGCTGCAGAGTAAACTACATTTCCTTTACTAATCCTTCGAACACTTGTTAAACTTGAGTGCGCTGACAACTTTGCCACTGCAATCCCATTTTGGTTTCTAACAAGTTTTAAAAAAAATACTTTGGTTGTACTAAATTGCATTACCATCTTCCTTGAACACCAAGTGAGAATTTATGCTGCCTTCACAAACCACTGAAAAGACCTCCCTGGGGAGAAATAACTTTTGGCACATTGCATAGCAAAGCTAACGTTACAAAAGCAGGCTAAAATATCTCTTTCACCACACATATATTTTCATTCTCATCCCCCTCCCTCCTTCCTCTCTCTTCCTTTCTTATATACAAACACAGACACAGACACAGACACACAGACACACAGACACACACACACACACACACACACACACTATACACACACCCCAACATGCAAACACAAACATGTGCTATGCCCTCCATAGGAGGCTCAGTCTGGGTATAGGAACTGTCTTAGAAGACCCTCACTTTAAGCTCACACTCTGAAAAACTTTTAAATTAAGTATATGAGTTTTTTAAAAAGCAGCTTTTCCATGTCTTTGTAAATATATGAACAAAACCCCACATTGTTTCATATATGTGTATGTGTATGTGTATGTGAACAGAAAACCATTACCAGGCATTTCAAAGGCTCTTTAGTCCTCCAAGCTATGAAAAATATCACAGGTGTTCTTTTGTATCAGGAGACTGAAAGAGTGAAAAACAATGATTTGATGTGACAGAAGAAAGAAAACTGACTAAACATGTTAACTATTTTATAGCTAGTATTTTTTTAACCTTCACAGCAACACTAAAAGTTAAGCACTATCAAACTTGTATTTGCAAGTGAGAAAACTCAAGAAAAAAAATCAATAACTTCTCCAAGGTCACATGACTATTAATTGCAGACACATATTTCAGACCCAAGTCCAGAACTCTAGCCACTCACCCACTGCTTCTGCTAGAAGGAAGGGTGGGGAATCAGTTTTTAGTGAAATAAATTCCCATGATGCCAGACCACCAGGCAGTTTCCCAGGGGTGGCAGAAAAAGCCTAAAATGCAAAAAACACAGGCTGCTGGGCCTGGGGTAAAAGCCTCATTGTACTCTGGGAAGTCTGATGGACACTTACTAAATGGAGAGGAAAAGGCATTCCTCACCTAGTGAGACAAATGTGAGCACGCCTTCCTGTAAACTTCCATCCTGAACACATCTGCTCATAGAAAAGGCTAAAATATCTTCCAGCAAACTGCTAGAGAGGAAACTGCATGATTACTTTTGCTCCTAACATAAATGCCCTCTCCTAGTTATATGCAAGGATTTCCATTAAGAAATAAAATATAGCAAATTGACCAGCCATTCAACTTGCTGAAATGAGATATTTATCAACAATAAAACTATAGAAGCTAATTAAAACATCAAGACTCACTGCAATCAGCAGGAATTGTGTCCATCCATTCAATTGTCTAACAAATATGTACTGAATGCCTATCATGCTGGGGACATATCAGTCAACTAAGCAAGCAAAGATCTCTGCCCTTGTGGAACTAAGCATGATCCCCAAAGCTGATCATAATCTTGCTAAAAAGACCCATTTTTAAAATTAATACATAGAATAATAAGCCCTTCTGTCTGGAATGAACCCCCATCCCAGCATCTATCATACAGTAGGCTTGTAAGAAATATGGCTGAATGGAAAAAGTGTAAAAGAAAAATATGTTTCTAAACAAAAAGGGAAAATGTAGCAGGGTCAGCCCTAAATCTCAACTAAATTTGGGTCTAGACTTGAGCTTTTATCCTGCAGCAGGTCCACAGAAACCCAAATAAAACCTGAGTCAACTCAATCTCCATCCAGCAAACCACAAGAGAAAATAGGTCAGCTTGTTCCGGGGGGCACCCCAGGGACTAGGAACTTTTAAAAAACCTAAACTGGATTTACTGGGGCTGCTGGAGGCAAGAAAAAAAGAAGAAAAGAAAACCTAGTCAAGCCTTGCAAAGGACGCAGGCCTAGAACTGCCTTAGATCCTTTCCCAATGCCCTGGTATCAAGTGGAAGATGAAAAACGCCTACAATAGGAACAATGACATTTCCCCAGTGCAAATCTCTGATGATCCTCAACTTCTAGTCTGAAGGATCAAAATAGTAAATCCAAATTATTTTTTCTTTAATGATAGTTTAACTGAGAGGTACTCTGTGCCATTCCTGTGCTTAATTCTTTAATATTTTTTCTCAGTTAATCTTTACAATACTAACTCATACTTACATCATTACCATTTTATAGTTTAGGAAACTAAAACGGAAGAGGAATTAAGTATTATAAGTGGTAGAGTTGGAATTTGAACCCAGATGGCCTGATTCAAGAAACCTTAGTTAGATTTTGCTAATTATATTTTTAGTTTTGGGGGAAAGAAGAACACTTATTAACAAAATATTTATTAGTAGGAAGAGGAAACAAATTAAATATTTTGCTTAGCTGATTTCCTACTTCATTGAGAGTCATAAAGAAAATATTTTTCATTTCAATCTTTGTAGGTAATCTTTCCCAAATACTTTTGTCAATTTTCCTTCCATAGTAAATACATCCTAACAAACTAATTGAATGCTTTCCTTTTGATGTTCTAGAAGTCAATTCCATCATTCTGAGTATCATTGATGATTCTGCTGAGGACAGAAAACTAGCTAAGTATGCACAAAGTATAGATCATATTCTAGAAATGGGTTGTTTTAATAAATATCTGATACCAGCTTATTTTATTGGAATCTGACTCTTCTCACAAGTAGTTTAAATAAGAAAAATTCTGATAAATGAGAATTAATCACTGGGTTCTTATTTAAGTTTTACTGTAACATGTAAGTGAAGGGGGAAAAGATACAGGTTGATCATCCGAAATTATTCATGTGTCCAAAATGTATTTTTCTTGAAGACATTCAGAATTAATCAGACATTTTCAAAAGGAGAAAATTAGTCATTTGGCTTTTCTTTTCATCAAATTTCATATATTTTTGGGAAAAAATATTTTTTTATTGATTTCTAAGAGGAAGGGAGAGGGAGAGATAGAAACATCAATAATGAGAGAGTATCATATAGAGAGGTCCAATGTATCCTTTATCAAGTGTTCCCCAATGGCTACACTTTATATAATTCTTGTAAAATACCCAATCCAGCCAATTGACCTTGTGCATGTGTGCATAGAGTTCCATGCCATTTTATCACATGTATAGATTTGTGTAACCACAAGATTCAGAACTGTTTCATCACTTCAAAAGTTCCCCCTTTATAGTCACACCCACTTCTTTCTCTTCCACTATCTTTAAGCTCTGGCAATTACTAATCTGCTCCCCAACTCTATATTTTGTCTTTTTGAGAATGTTTTATAACATACAATTTGTGACCTTTTGAGAATGGCTTTTTTTCCACTCAGAATAATGCTTTTGAGAGCCACCCAACCTTTTGCATGTATCAATAGTTCATTCCATTTTTGCAGTTTAGTAGTATTCCATGGTATGAATGTACCAGTGTTTACTTGATCATTCACTTTGTGAGAGACATTTTGGTTGTTTTCAATTCTGGCTATTACAAATAAAGCTTTTATGAACAATTGTGCACATAAAAAAAAATAATGACAGAGAATCATTGATCAGCTGCCTCCTACATGCTCCATACTGGGGATCGAGCCCACAACCTGGGCATGTGCCCTGAATTGGGAATTGACCTGTGTGACCTCCTGGTTTATAGGTCAACGCTCAACCACTGAGCCATGCTGGCTGGGCACAAAGTTTCATATCTTCATCTCGCTATTATTCTAGTATTTGAATCCTTTCCAAAAGAAATTTAAATTAATTCTATATCAGAAAGAAGATTCAATCTCTTAACAAAATCATAATTGCAGGAAGTTTTATTGTTTGGTTTTGGTTTGAAGGTGTGTTTTGTTGTTGTTTGTTTTTCACTAAAAGATAATGTTGAATTAAGTCACCACAAGAAGGTTAAATTTGTACCAGTTTCAGTATTAGATATTTTAATACAGATTGTCTCTAATTTGCAAAACAGCCTTCCAAATAGATGTAAGTCCCACTTAAATACTAGATAAACTAGAATTCAGTTTAAGTACTTTCCCAAGGTCAAACAATTAGTGAGTGGCAGAAAAAAACTGATGTCAAACCCTATAGTCTTTCCATTACATTGTTTTTTATTACTAATTATCCATGAAGATAATTATATTGTAACAATCTAGACAACAATTCACCTGCACCTATTTTCTATTTAAATAAGGCTATGTGATAACATAAATTTCTAATGCCTAAGAACACATTAAAGGTAAGAAAACTGTCTTTAAATAAAACAATTTATTAAAGTTTTCTGCTAGGCAAAGCAAGCTCAGTGACATCTTCAGTAGAGCTTTCTTTTTCTAATGAAAGCCTTTGAGCGGACTGTGTGTTTTCAATGCAGTATAAAGCAGGGAATGCAAAATGTGTTGTGATTAATACCAAAAGAAGTTCAAAACTAGAATACAATTTCTTAAAAGTTTAACAAAATTAAGTCTCCTAAGCATTTAAAGCAGAAGTCTAGTTTCTATTTTATAGATCTTGCACTCCACTTCCCATGGAGTCTAACACAGTGCTGAACCTAAACTGAGTACTCAAAGAATAAAGAACTCTAACAAGTAGATGTATGATAATACGACCTCAGTCATGTAGAATCCTGGGGAAATCAAGGTTATATGGCAGTTTTTAAGAAAGCTGAAAATCTACATTTTTTTAAGTATTGAAACTTAATCATTTTGGTTATAAGTCTTTCCAAACTAGATTATATGTCTCAGTGCTTTTCTGAAAAATATTTTGAATAAAACATAGTCCTAATGGCTGCAACAGACATCTGTTTTGGCTGTCTAACATCCATTCTTCCTTCTTCTGGTGACAGCATCAAATTTTCCTCTGAGGAACTATCCTGCCCATACTCAGGCTATAGAATCCAGATGGCATTAAACAGGCCCCACACACACATCCTCCCTCATCCCCCAATTAACAGCTCAGAGTCACCCAACTCAGAACCAGGATGATTGGTTCATACATTGGCCTATAATCTAAATTCAGTCTAGTATAATCACCTTTGGGACTATGATTCAAAATAATGTAAGATACTCTTTTTCTACGTGGGTAACTAAAGTGATCTTACCTAATAATAGACAAACATGTAAACTGACCATACCTGTGTTACACCCAGAGCCAATCAGAGTGAGTATGCAAATTAACCCAACAAAGATGGTAGTCGATTTGCATATGCAGGCTGGGTGGGAAGTGCCATGGCCCCCTCCTGGGGGTCCAGGTCCATCGGGGTTGGGGGAGGCTAGGCCAGACACCGCCCATAGGGTACCAGTCCTTCAGGGCCTGAGGAGGTGGGGTAGGTAGCGTCAGACGCCTCCTGAGGGGTCCGGGTCCATCGCAGGCCCAGGGAGGGGCAGCGGGCCTGCCTAGCCACTCCCATGAGGCCCAGGGAACATTGCAGGCATGGGGTTGCTGAGACCCAGACCGGGCCTCTGGCCATGGATTCTCAGCTTCTCTGAGACTGAGGGCAGGGATCTGCCTCACCTGCAGAGAGAGAGAGGTTCTGCAAGGGCCCCAAGATGTGGATGAGTCTGGCCAGGGATCAAGGATCATCAAGGACGCCGGGCGGAGGGGCAAGGACCCAGAGCCCTGAGGTGGGGATTGAGGGGTGTTACCACCTCAGTGGAGGGGTGCCACACTGCAGGGTACCGGACTGACTGACTGATTCAGAGAAACTCCCACTGCTAACCGGCCTCGCCCAGGCGGCCTTTGCATTTCAGAGGCAGCAACTCCTACTCCCACCTTGACCCAAAAGCAAGTCCACACCACCCTGCCCCACGGCAGAGCACGCCTTGCCGGTTAGTGGAAAGCCTCCCACCTGCTCCGGAGAAGGGGGGCAGTACAGAATGGGGGCAGGGAACCAGGGAGAGGAAAGAATGTGGAGCATCTGCAATGAAGAGGTGCTTGAGAAAAAGGCTTGGAAGCCTGACAGGAAGGTTTGTTCTGTTTCCCCATGGCCGCCCCTTAGGAAGGGCAGAGAGCATGGCTCTGAGGGCTCCCGGTGCGCTGCGCTGAGTCAAGTTCCACAGCCAACTGGAACTGGCCTGTTTCCTGGTCTGTAAAATGCATTAAGCGTGTCCCAGTGTCTTCACTGAGCTTTGATGGTCAATGCTATATAAGGAAAATGAAGGAAGAAGTGAGAAAGAAAAGGAAAGGCGAACAACACAAAAGAAAGACTGGAAGGAACCTGTAAACCCATTGTCACTTAAATAGGAAATATAGTCAATAGTGTTGTGATGATATTATGATGCCAGGTGGGTACTGGAAATATCGGGGAACACTTTATAAAGTATATGATTGTCTAACCACTATTCTGTAACTAATATAAAATCTGAAACCAATACAAATAATATTGAATGTAAAGAAATGAAGATTGGAATGAAATTTTTATAAATTTCAAAGTTTATATAAAGGCTGTAAAGGAAGGAAGGGGAAGAATAAAAATAGTGTTTTCACTTTATTATCTTTTCAGTACATGAAAAAGACAGTTGTTTTTGTATGGTGCTTTTATACTTTTCTAAGTCATCTCATTTTAATTTCAGGGCAACTTAAAGACAAGATAATTATTCCCTCCACTATTCAGAGAAAGGAAATGTTGGTGTTTGGTCCCAATGACTCAATTATCAAACCCTTATTGTAAAGCAGGGTTAGTAAAATTTTCTGTAAAGGGTCAGCTATACTAATAAAAGCCTTGGGGGTGATCAGGCCAGCAGGGGAGGGTAGTCGGGAACAATCATGCCAGCAAAGGAGCAGCTAGATGTCAATCAGGCTGCCAAGGGGCAATCAGGCAGGCAGGTGAGTGGTTAGGAGCCAGCAGTCCCAGATTGTGAAAGGGATGTCCAACTGCAGGTTTAGGCCCAATTCCTATGGATCAGGCCTAAACCTACAGTCGGACAGCCTCCAAGGGGTCCCAGATTGGAGAGGGTGCAGGCTGGACTGAGGGACACCCTTCCCAGTGCACAAATTTTGTGCACCAGGCCGCTAGTAGAATATAAGTTTGAATTTCCCAATAGTCATCCCTTTGCCACTGTATAAGGAGCACTTGTCCCAAAATGAACCCTACACAGAAGACAGAAAGAGATGACAAATCTCTGAAAATGTAAGTACAAGTAGAACGCCTAGATCCAGCAAAACCCAAAGCCAGGTTTATCATTGCATTTCTCAATATTAAGAGACAATAAATTCCGTGTGTTTTTTTTTATTCTTGAGCCAGATTTCACTGGACTCTACCACTTATAGCAAAAAGAATCCTGATGAATACAATGATTTAATGTCATCAATATGATCAGTAACTGTGCTGAGCAATATAATACAGAAAAATCCTCAGGGCAAACAGTAGCCCCCGTAGGGCATAAGCTAAGGGCTTTCCCATGAATAAAGGATTTATGTTTGAATGCATGGATTCTGAAAAATCTACTTTGGATAGTTAATTTTAATTCCCACTTTTGAACTGTATTAGCTTGAGAATAATTGTGGAGTTCTACACAGATGTGAACTCTTACCTACCACAAATAATATTATAATTTAAAATAACATCTACTTTCATACATAGATCGAACAAAAATAAATGCAAGAACTATATGAGATATTCCCTAAAACAAAAATCAAATAACTAAATAAATGTAGAAAGATCCCCATGTTCATAGGAAAGAAGTCTCAATATTCAATATGTCAGTTCTTCACAACTGTATAAATTAAATGCAATTATAATAAAAATATGAGCAATTTATTTTGTGAATACTGACAAACTGATTCTGAAGTTTATATGGAAATGCAAAAACCCCCTAATAATCAACACAATATTGAAAGAGAAGAACAATATCAGAAGACTGACATTAATCAACTTCAAGAATTACCATGAAGCTACAGAAACCAACACGGGTAGTATAGGTGAAAGAATAGACAATAAATCAAAAGAAAGCCTGGAGATAAACCCATATAAATATAGTTAAGTAACCTTTGCCAAATGAGCAATGGCAATACAATGGAGCAAAGATAGTCTTTTCAACAAACAGAACTGGAACAACTGGACATGCAAAAAACCTGAATCTAGACATAGGCCTGATTTAAAAACGGGCCAAACACCTCAACAGATACCTCACTAAACAGAAGAAAAATAAGAATATGAAAAGATGCTCCAGATCATATGTCATCAGGGAAATGCAAATTAAAACAATCAGATACCATTGCACAACTATTAGAATGGCCAAAATCCAAAACACTGACAACACCAAATGCTGGTGAAGATGTGGAGCAACAGGAACTCTCATGCATTGCTGGAGGAAATGCAAATGGTACAGTAGTTTGTCAGTTTCTTACAAAATTAAATGTACTTAGTAAAATAGCCAACAATCATGCTCCTTGGTATTCACTTGAGGAGTTGAAAACTTATGTCCAATAGCTAGGATTTGAAAACAGCCTATGTGCCCGTCAGCAGATGAATGGATCAGAAAACTATGGTACATCTACACAATGGAATACTATGCTGTCATAAAAAAGAAGGAATTCTCATCATTTGCAGTAACCTGGATGGAATTGGAGAACATCATGCTGAGTGAAATAAGCCAGTCAATGAAAGAGAAACACCACATGACCTCACTCATTTATGGATAATAAAAACATTATAAACTAATGAACAGAAAGATAGATATAGTGACAGTAAAACAACAAGCAGACTGTCAATTGACAGCGGGGAGGGTAGGGAGATCTGGGGGAGATAAGAAATCAACGGAAGGTCTGGTATGCATGCATATAAGTACAACCAATGGACACAAAACTCTGGGGAGGGGTTTTGTGGGGGGGGGGGGGGCAATGGTAAGCTATGTACACATATAATACCTTAATAAATTTTTTAAAAAAAGAAAACTTATATCCACACAAAAACCTGCACACAGATGTTTACAGCAGCTCTATTCATAATTGCCAAAATTGGAAGCAACCAAGATGTCCTTCAGTAGATGAACAAACTATGGCACATCCAGGAAATGGAATATTATTTAGTGCTGAAAAGGCACAGAAGAGCCTTAAATGCATATTGCTATGTGAAATAAGCCATCTGAAAAAACTGCATATTGTGTGATTCTACCCATATGATATTTTAGAAAAGGCAAAACTATGGAGGCAGTAAAGAGGTCAGTGGTGCCCTAGCCAGTTTGTCTCAGTGGATAGAGCATCAGCCTAGAAACTGAAGAGTCTTGGGTTCCATTCTGGTCAAGGGCATGTAACTTAGTAGCAGGCTCCTTTCCCAGCCTGGGCCCTGGTCAGGGCATGTGCAGGAGAAAACCAATAGATGTGTTTCTCTCACATAGGAGTAAACTGTGACAAAAGTAATGGACTTTGGGTGATTATGATATGTCAATGTAGATTCATCAATTGTAACAAATGTACTATTCTGGTGGGGGATGTTGATAATGGCGGAGAGGTTGTGCATGTGTGGGGCGGGCAGTATATGGGAAATCTCTATATCTTCCTCTCAATTTTACTGTGAATCTAAAACTTCTCTAAAAAATTAAGTATTTTAAAACAAATAATAAATAAAATAGCTCCCACTTACTAAAAACTTTCCATGTCCCATGTACTATGCATTACCCTTGAATCCTTTCAACTAAATTAAGTAGGTACTAGTAGGGCTCCCATTTTATAATTAAGAAAATGAGATTCTGAGATTGGCATTTTGAGGGAATAAATTTTTTTCAATCAACAAACTCGCTGCTCACATTGATTTTATCCTTTAGTAGATTAATAGTCCACCAAGAGGGCCAGCAGCCTAACACTGAACCACAAACAGAGCAAGAACCACACTGTCATGAACTATCAAAAATTTGGTTTTCCGGGGATGGCTGCGGAGTCGGAAGCCGCCACAGAATCCGGAGCCGTCATATCCCCTCCTCTTCCACTCCCCCGTTGCAACCAATAAAGGCCATTCATACCTTAAAAAAAATTTTTTTAAATAAAAAAATAAAAACTTTTGAGACTTTCCTATATTGTAACTTATATCCAGATGACCCCTAAATTTCATACTTTAGGAACAGGAAGAAAAGTTTGCTGTGATTTATTATATTACTATTGAAAAGAAATATGCCTATAAATTTAGTTACTACCTCTAAGAATATTTTAATCTGAAGTAAATCAACTCTCAAAAGGACTTTTCCCCCATTCACTCTACTTCTAAAGAGACAGCATAAAATGTTTTTTATTAAAGTCAATTTTTAAAAAATATATAATAATGTTGAATTTTGATCACAGATTCAGGCAAAGCTCCTAGAATTAGTCCTGTAAAGTGAAAGCTAAGGTTCAGAATAATAAATCTGGCTCTCAATATCATAAGTTGGCCAAAACTCAGTTATCTTCATGATACTGCCAATACAGAAATGTGAACAGATATTTAAGAGAGATTTTAAAGCCAAGTGTTCTGTTTAGTTTTAAGGTTACTGCTTAACACCATGCTAGCTGAAAATCTGAGCTAACCACAGCGCCATGTCAAGAGCAGTCCTCTCAGAGAGTCTCACAACAGTTCCTCAACTTGAGTATGCACTTTTTAATAAAGCGGCCATTGGACTAGTGCATTAAAAATGCTGGGATGGGAACTGACACCGAGGAAGCTGGTTTGCCAAACAGCCATGAGAACCTGATGCTGCCACTCTTCCAGTGCTAAGCGCTGGCCAAGAACAGTGCCCACAGCAGGCTCAGAGATGCCAGCTGTAATGAGATACTTGTGTTTGAAATGCACTGAGCTTCACCATGGCCAGTACCATCTATCTGATCACGGAACTGGGCAGGTTCATCCCTCTTGCAAGAGCACCCTCTTCTGAGGCCTTCAGTCAGACTGCTGAACTCAGCTTTGGGAAATTTCACAACTTGACATGGTTTTAGTGGTTTTCTGGGATCCCTATGTAAAGATGGGCTCTTGAACAAATACAGAAATTAGAGTATACAAAATGGAATGTGGCCAAAAAAAATTAAAAATTAAGAACAAAGTAGATCAAAGATCTACTCAAAATGATCCAACCTCTTTTGAAAGCATTAAAATCATATACCTAAATAGCGAGCATCATACACAAAGATGTTCATTGGCTTGTCTACAACAGAAGAATTGTGGAAACACTCTAAAGATCCAATTATAAGTAAATACAGCTCATAAACATGCTGTAAAATTTATAGCAACTGAAATGGCTTTTACAAAGCTATATTAATAATTTTAGGGAAAATAATAATTAACCTGGGGAAGGAGCAAGAAAAACACATACATATAGCAGGACTTTGGGGGAAAGTTTATATATTTTTGATTTACACACACGCATAAAAGACTATAAGGAGATAAATACAGCCAAACACTAATAGTAGTTATTTTTATGATATTTTTTCTTAATAATTTTCTAAAATTTTTAAAGTTGATACATACTCAAAATCTAATTAGAAAACAAACTACTAAAACTTTAAAGGTAATAGAAAAAACAACACCCAGATATACTCAAATAGTTGAGAAAAGTTTTCTATTTTTTTATGTACAATGAGAATACAACATACCACAGTATAAGAAAAATTGTAAGAATGAAACTCCCACATAAGTTTATAGAACAAAATGTATACTAAATCCCCCAATTAAAGACCCATAAAGTAGTTTCAGTGCTTTCTAACCCACCTTCTCACAGCAGGGAACTAATCCCTCTGGGGGATGCAAACAAACTTCAAAGAGAAGATTATGCCCAGACACTAGTATTGTATAGGGTCAGGTTTATACCTAAATTTGCTCAGATACTTTGGTAGAGATCAGAGATGCAAGTCCAAGAAACAAAGACTAATTTTAAAGCAGATTTCTTTGCAATCATTCAAAATGGAAAAAATAATGCATTGAATAATAGCAGGTAAAAGTATGATGAGTTTTATTAAAAACAAAGAAGAAGGTTGTAGAAGTAGTTAAGATTACCTAAAATCAAATATTAAGTGGCAGCTTGTTCACTGGTAATAGCAACTAGGAAATCTTACAAATTCCCAGAGAAACTAAGCAGCACCATGAGTTCAATTTGTGCACCTAAACTTTACTTTCACAGTGTTTGGAAGGTATCCCATTCAGCATCATAGATCTTAGTGCAATGTCTAAGCAAAGGTGACAGATCACATGTCCTTCCTATGGATTTCATGGAATGCCTTCCAGAGCACAGAACACATGAGAGTTTACAATACATGTCTTCAATATTACAAACATTAAAAGTTATTGGTGGGGGGCAAAAAGTCTTTAATTTCTAGTAACATTTCTCATTGGCCTTTCTCATGTGTCATCTTTTTATTGAGAGGTAATATTTTAGGTACAATTCAGAAGTATGTGATCATTTTATAAAAACATGATTTAAGTAGAGTAGCATATCTTAGTAATTCAGCTTTATTTAGTTTTCCAATTTTAAAGTTATGAATAAGGAATCACATTTAGAGTTTAACTTTTTGGAATATTTATCATCTAATAGAAAACTAAAGTCCTTGATAGATTAAAGACCTAAATGCAAATAGCAAAACTATACATTTCTTATAGGACAATATCTTCATATCTGCAGGGTAGGAAAATATTAATAAAAGAAACCCCGGTGCACAAATTTGTACATGGGTAGGGTCCCTCGGCCTGGCCTGCAATCAGGGCCAATCAGCCAGCTGACCAGGGATGGGGGATTAGGAGTCGGTGTGTAGAGGGAGGAGGAGGGACTGCGGAAAGTTGGCCAGCCATGAGGGGGTGGGGGGGAGAATGGACCACGGGAGGTTGGCTGTGGGAGCACACTAACCACCAGGGGTAGCTCCTGCATTGAGCATCTGTCCCCTGGTGGTCAGTGTGCATCATAGCTACTGGCCAGTTGTCTGGTCATAAAGGTCGCTTAGGCTTTTATATATGAAGATTGCACTATATTAAAATCATTAAGTTTTGATCAAAAGTACCATAAAGAGAGTGAAAGACAAACCATAGAGTGGTAGAAGATATTTGTAACACATTCAAGCAGATAATTAATGTCCATAATATATACTATAATTCCTTATAAATCAATAAGGAAAAGGTAGAAAATTAATTTTTTAAAAAGCAAGAGACTTGAACAGGCACTTTTAAAAAGAAGCTGAATAAGATGTCAATAAGCATATGAAAAATGCTCAATCTCATCAATCATCAAGAAAATGCAAATAAAACCAAGGATATACTACTACACAACCACCAGGTTGACAAAAAGAAAAAAGAAAAAAAAAAGGTCTAATTGTACCAAGGACTGATACAAATGCTGAAGGGAGTGCAGATGAACACAATCAATTCTAAAAACAAAACAAAAACAGTTTAGCATGATCCAATCATCTAGTAGGGTTTCTATCCTTTGGCAGTATGTTTAGGAGCACCAGGATTCACACATAAAAATAATCACACTGCCCTGGCCGGTTAAGAGCATCCCCTCTCAGACTGAAGGGTCTCAGGTTGGATTTCGGACAAGGGTTCATATCTCACCACGGTTGTAGGCTCTATCCCTGGCCCTGATAGAAGTGCTTGCAGGAGACAACCAATCAATGTGTCTATTTCACATCAATGGTTCTCTCTCTGTCTTCTCGCCTCCCTTCCACGCCCTCTAAAAAGTATAAAATAAAATAAAAAAATTAATGGAAAAAATATCCTTGGGTGAGGATTAACAACAAATATATGTTCTATCTTCCTATCACAACAAATATGCCTTTATCTGCCTAGAAGACTAAATTCATACTGAGAATTTTTGGATTCCTTCAAGTTCAAGTGAAAACCTGATGGTTCAGGGAAAACTGGCCACTGGCCCACTGCCCATAGCCCTCTTCTCTATCCCAGATTGCCAACAACCTCGCACACAGCACCCAGTCACCTTCATTCACAAGTCCAAGTTCCATCCCATACACTACTTACTCCCCACAAATGGCAACTCTTAAGCCATCACTTGGGCCTAGGAGTATATACACCTGCAGTTCAGTCTACCCTCAGAAAGACAGACCTCGGGAAGAGACTCATGCAGCCTCTAGGCCATTTGGGCACAAAATTCTGAGGTCCTAGGTACTCAAAGGTCTAGAATGGGAGAGTTCAGGCTCTAAGTGGGCATATCCCATTGGCCCCACACACTCCTTGCCCTACGGAAGACGGACAAAGCAGGGCCCTCTAAAGCATAGGGCCAGGGCAAGGATCGCTCTTGCCAGGAACAGAATTTCCTTAGAACCAAGCAACATTATAGGTGTTAACCTGAACATTAGTAACATAGGTACTCACTTTATAATTATTTGTGAAATTGTACATGAAAGTGTGATGTATTTTTCCACAAATAATGGGGCTGACACCATGTGCCTACTGATATGATACACAAAATCATGTTCTAGATACTCTTGCCCAAAATCCATAATCTGAATCTAATCATTGGGATACAATCAAATCCAACCCATGGACTTATTAAAAAACAAGCTAATTCCTTAAAAAATATGTCATAAAAGGTAAAGAAAAGCCATAAAATTATTACATGCTGAAACTAAGTAGATGTGAAATTAAACAGAGTTCAGCATGATCTTGAATTAGATTCTAGATCAGAGCGGAAAATACTATAAATGACACTTTTGGGACAAATGATCAAATTTAAATATGAACAACTGACATATCAACGTTAAATTTTCTTATTTCAATAACTATACTAAAGTTATGAAAGAAAATGTCCTTATGCTTGGGAGATATATTCTGAAGAATTTAGGAGTGAAAGGTCACAATGTCTGCAACTTCTTCTCAAGTGGCTCAGCAAAAAACATATTATTTTTGTATATACATTTATTTTTGTATATGCATATAAAATGAAGAAAATATGGCCAAAAAGTAACACTTGGTGAATCTAAAGGGCATATACACTTGGCTATCCATGTAACATTTATCTTTTTAAATATTTTCTAAATAAAAAGGTTTTAAAACTATACTAAAGAGTTTAATAAGAAAAGACTTATCTGCAGGAAGGGAAGAGGAATCAGATGTCTGAGATGAAAGGGTAAGATGCACACTTTTCTTTTTGCTCATTCTTCCATCTTATTTTCACTTTTTAAATTTTGATCATATACCCCCCAAAATTTCATTTTACTTTGGGGAGCAATTGAAGGGGGAAACATTAGCAAATAGAGAAATAAGAAAAATGTTTGTCCTTAAATGTATCTGTCAAATCATAGCCATCATCAAATGGTTACTATGTAAAATTAGCCCATAAAATGCTGCTCACATACAGAGTAACCCTTCCCAATCCAATAGTTTGTGCATTAAGAAGCGTTAACTTACAAATGTTAATATTCTACTTCTACAACAACCATATATTTATAACATGTTTTACAGCCTTCATTAGATAAACCAGAAAGTAGAGCACACACAATTAATCTGACTTTTGCTGTTAGGAGAAATTCATTCATTTTAACAATCATTGGTGATGTTATACAAAGCCCTGCAAATGACACAGAGTTGTGTATATCATAGTCACTGTCCTCATGAAGGCAATGCAGCAAAGTGACAAGGACTTGAACCACACAGTAGCTATATGACCTTGGTAATTTATTTGATCTCTCTGAGATTCCCTTTTCTCATAGTTGTAATGGAGGTGCCACCCAGCTATCTTTAAGGGCTGAATTGTAAGGACTGACTATGTCAAGTATATAGAACAAGACAAACTCAATAAAAGCTATTATAATCTAATTAAATAATGAAATAGAAAAAATATATGCCCAAGGTTGTTTAGCCAATTAAGGTTATAACTACTATTGAAATCCTGATTACTCCAAGTTTCTAATCCAAGAAAATTCACTCTCCCTAAACACCAAATAATATATGCAACTGTTAGTGTATGAGGGCCAAGAGTTGCTGCCTAACATATCCTTGGCAAATGCATCATTCTATCAGGCACCAAGAAAAAGAACACTGGATCATAAAGTTATTTTTTTCTCATTAACCAAGAAGGATTTTAGGCTCAAGAAGTATTATATTCAGCCTGTACAAGGTGTCTAAGACCCTGTCATCCAAGAATACATGTCCAAATTAGTTCAAAAGCTAAAGTCACAGGAGATATTTCCTTCAAATAATTTCCAACTTTCTTTTACAAAAAAAAAACAAAAAAAAAACACACATAAAATTTACTAAATTAAATCAATGTCATTGTGCTTATGATGATGTGGGCACAAATAACAAAGAAAGACACTTAAATATACTTAAAGATAAGTAACAGTTTAGGATATTCCCATATCCCATATGCATGGCTATCTCATACAATAAACAAACATGCCGTATGATAATTAAACATGCAAATACCTGAAAGAGTGCCACCTGACCTAGGATAGGCCACTTCAACATACACTTCAAATGTGGTCTCTGGGTTTTGCCTATGAAAGAAACAAATCATGATTACTAACAAGGATGGAGACAGCATGGTTATAGAACTTGTGGGCTGAGGTATAAAGCACACCTTGATAAAATCATTAGCTCCACAACTTAATGGCTGTGGAACTTTGGACAAGTTACTCAACTTCTCTGAGCCAAGTCTACCTAATCTATAAAATGAGAACACTTAACCAGAAAAATTATTGTGAAATTTAAACACACACACACATTTGTCTGGGTACAATGTCTGGCCAATAACTGACTAAATATTATTACAATTTTACAGATGTCACATCTCCAATTTACCCAGCTACCTCTCCAAAGCCACAGATAAAATTCTGAGGAAACTCAAGGCAAAGCAACACTAGCAGAAAGTAGCCTTCTCCTTCATATTCCAGGTTAAAACCTTCATAGGATGAAGTTAACTTGCTTATTTATAGATTATAAGACTGAAACAAGAGAAACAGTATCCTGTCTCACTAGGCTGTTATGAGATAAGATCCTAATCTAAATGTAAGACTGTTCCCACATTAGGGGGCTTCACCTGTAGAAAAACTGCAAGTATATGAATGTTCATTATTATATCCTTTTACCTTTTTATGTCATAAATATTTCATAATAAGTTTTTTAAAGATCACAGCACTAACAGAATGTTAACAGTTAATACAGAGGGATGAGAACATCGGGGTTATATTTCTTTGCATTTTCTCTTTCTCTTTGATTCTAAAACTACAATAAAAAGATATTATTTCCAGATTGAATGAAAATCAGTCAGTGAAGAAAATGCTATACTTTCAAATGTCTATAACTGAATTATATTTTAAACCTGACAACAAAGCTCAGAGAAGAAATTTTCTGAGTTGCCTAATCAGATCTAAGGTTTACTTTCAATCAAATAAAAACTTTGGATTTACCCAATAGATTACAGTTTTCAAAATAACTATCTCATTTATCACATTTCATTCTTATTATAATCCCTTATTATAAAGGAGGATTATAATAAGAATGAAATGTGATAAATGAGACACCATACAGGTGAGGAACCTGAGGCAGAGTTCCTAAGTGACTTGTCGGTGGTCCCACAGCTACTTAGAAATGTAGCCAGAACCAGAATTCACACCTCCTGGCACTCAAAATTCTGTTTCATTGATTCTAAGAACTTTCCCATCCCCCCTCCACACACATATTTTCTCATATCTTACAATCTATTGCCTCTTACAATTCTACATGGCAGCATTTTTTCTTTATTGATAATGCATACAATAACTATAAATAATAGCATTATTGTTATTTATAAATAATAGCATCTTAAATTCAGTACTAGTAAAATATGGTAATACTCCCTAAAGCTCCTTAGCAGTAGAAAGAAAAATGTGTGTTTTGCCAATCAGGAATCTAGTTATTTCTCTCGTGAAGGATCATCAATTTCTTCACTGAATAGAAACTTGGGCTTTTGCTTTAAATAAGCAACTACAACTACAAAAAGTTGGCTGCTCTAAAATTCAATTTAAATATATATTGTCAAATATAACTTAAAAATTATACACTAAATCAGATTATCCTACTTAAAAATATGAAGTAAAACAAGGTAAACTTATGTTTTAAGCTCCTTTAAAAGAAATTTTTTGTTCTCTTTTTTCCCTGATAGAGGGTACAGAAAAACCTACAAAGTCAGTATCTTTTGGCCACCAAACATTTGTGGAAAATACCATATGAAAAGATCTTTTTCATTCAAATGAGCTCAAAGAACAATGTTTGATGAAAGAAAGGAATGTTCTAAAGTCATCCGAAGAACACTAACAAGATTCCTTCTAAAATCTAAATAAATCTTTCTTAAGTTTAGTTTGTAACTGGCTAAATTCCATCTCAGAATTTCATTCCTCTAGATTAAGATAATGGTTTTCAAGATGTGTTCTGCAGTACCCTATGACTCCATAAAGGTTCTTCAGAGCTTCTGTACATATTTTACCTAAATTTCCATTTTTTGTTTTCCCCTCTTAAAAAACTAAATAACAAGCATGAGCATGGAAAGATGTTACATACCAAGTTTTTTAAACACTGGAGCTCCAACACATTAACCTGTGCCACTAAGTTGCGGTGGCTGTGCAAACCTGCTCTCTAAATGAAGAATACCATGTACTAGTATACTCATGGTCTCTGCTGCTGATTTTTTCTCTCTTTAACATACTCTGAACCCACCACACCATTGAAACAACTTGTCATGATTACCAATGACCTCCACATTGCTAAAATGGTCAACTCTCGGTGCTTGTCTCACTCAACCTTTCAGCAGCATTTGACACAGTTGAATGATTTGCCCTCCTTCTTGAAACACTTTCTTCACTTGCCTATCAGGATATCACTCTCTATTAGTACTCTTCTTACCTTACTGGCTGCTCTTTTGCTAACTCCTTCTGAAGCAAGCTCTCCTACCCTGGGCCTTAGTCCTGGACCTCTTTCTATATACATTCATTACTTAGATGATCTCATTCAGTCTCAGGGCATTATTTAAATCTTGCTTCTTCCTTGACTCCAGATCCCTTATCCAACAGCTACTCAACACCACCATTTGAATATCTATGAAGCATTTCTAATTTAACAAAGGGTGCTTTTCTTCCTCAAACTTGCATTTTCTGAAATCCACCAGTTATTTAGTCCAAAAACCTTGTGTCATCCTTAGACTCCTCTTTGTTTTATATGCCACTTATGTCCATGCCACAATCAACCAATCAACAAATTCTGATGACTTGATCATCAAAATACATCCAGAAAGCATCCCCAACGCCGCTATCTTGGAAAGACCACCATCACTTCACCTCTATTATTGCAGTAATCTCCTGACTGATCTCCCTGTTTCCTCCTTTGCCCTTCTAGTATGGTCAGATTTCAACTTCGTGGCCAGAAATTCTTTTATTCTAAAGGTCAGGTTATGTCAGTCCTCTGCTCAAAAGCTCCCATACAGTTCAAAATCAAAGTCTTAGTTTTAGAAATAGTTGGTGGTGATTGTTATACAACAATATGAATATATTTAATAACACTGAACTATATACTGAAAAGTTGTTAAGATTAAAAATCATATATATTGTACTACAATTTTAAAAGAAACTGAGGGGAAATAAAGTCCTCATAAGGTCCTACATGATGTGGTCTTTGACTATCTCACCTATCTCTCCAACTTTATTTCATACCTCTCTCCCCTTCTCTCTGCATTCTAGCCACACTGGCCTCCTCTCTACTCCTCAGACACACCAAACTCATTCCTATCTTACAGCCCTTTGTATTGACCTTATTTAGGTGGCATTTCTTGTCATTTAAAACTTGGCTTATACTTGACCTCCTCAGAAAGGCCTTCCTCAACACACTCTCTACCACATAATTTTAATTCCCCACATCATAGCTATCACAATCCTGTTCACTGTCAGACACTCTCCTCTAAAAGCAAATTTCAGAAAAGCAAGGACTTTGCCTATCATACCTGCTAGTTTGCTTCTCTGAACAGTGAGTGGCATATAGCCAGAATCAAATAAGCATTCAGAATTAATAAAGAAAGCACAAACTAGCCTTCCTGTGGTCTAAAATATTTCAATATATGAGCAGAATGATTATACACACCTGTGATCCTCAAGTTTTAACATGCTAAAATAGATTTCCAGCCCCACCTCCAGAATTTCTGGAGTAGGACCCAAGAATTAGCATGCCTAATGAATACCCAGGTAATTCTTATGCTGCTGGACTAGTGATCACACTTTCAGAACTACTGATCTAGTTAAATGGAATTATTCTCCCAAATAATTTAGTACAAATGACATAAAATAAACATAGGGTATACTTCAATAATCAATTATTTCAATAAAAGATTTGCAATGAAAGATTTCAAAGGCATTGTAGAAGCAATGAAGCTTATTCCTCTTCTATTGCTATCTATAGTTACTGCCTCACTCTAGTGAGTAATAACAAGATTACATTAAGTTTCTTATTCAGTTCAAATAGTTGCCAGAGTTCTGTTATATGGAGCCAAAGACTATGACAGTCTCTTTTAAAACAGAAAAAGAAAAGCAAAAAGCTGATTAAAACACTAAAAACAAATTAGACTATAAGTTATAGTCATGTTCATCCATGATCATTTACATGTTGCCTTATGGAAGAAGTGGTGACTAATGTTGTGACAAGTTATATAACATACCAACAAATATACTTGTTATTTTAAGGGCCAGTAAAGCCAGTGCAGATGGAAGCATTTTCTGTTTCTCTGCAAATCAAAATAAATTTAAAAGTGTGTCTTCTAAATGCAAATAGCTATGCAACTCTTACTTAATATGTTCATTAAGCCTGTAAACAATTAAGATATAACAATTTCCAGAGAATCTATGGAACTACCGAGACTGCTTCTATCTTCCATTACTTTTCAAGATGCTCAGTATTTTTAACTACTTGACTAAAGAAACTGAAAATCCATCTTCTGTCCTATTAATACTCACCGCTAATTCAGTACAAGTAATGATGCCAAGAATGCAATATTCGGAACCAATTTTCCAATATGGACCCAAGTTTTCCCAGAACACCTCATGCGTTCGCTCCTCTCTGGGGAGCCTTCTCAATCCCCCTCACTCAGGCCCAGATTGGGTTAAGTGTCCCTCCTTTACACTCCCGGGCACCCTAAGCTTCCACACTCTCACCACGGTCAACCCTGACACAATTACAACTACCTGGGTAGCTTTTAAAAGTCCTGATGGCTATCTCCCGGCATCAGTGTTTTTTTAAAGCTCCCAGCTTATTCCAATGTTCAGCCTAGGTGGAAAACCACCAGTGTACCTCTGACTAAATATCTGTCCTCCCACTCGACTGGCAGCTCCTTGAGGGCACTAACTGCCTTACAACCCCAGTCCCACACCAGGCACAATAAAAGATGAATGAGCCTTCCTCCAACATCTGACATGTAGTTTTCAGCTCCCATAACTGCTTCTCTCTCTCTGACAGGAGGTAATTTGCTGAATGCACACCACTGTTAGTCTTTAAGATGTTTTCCTTTGGAGTCAAAGGTATGAATAAGTCACAACTGCTGACAATAGCCTCAGCCATTAAATATGGGAAAATGATACACAAACAGCTAAAATGTGCTTGAAAGAAGGAAGGTCTGCTCAGTTCTTACTTCTGGGAGAATGAAGTCTGAAAGTAAGCCAAGAGAGTTTCTATTCAATACCTCTCTTCTGTACAATTCTCCGTGATTCACTGGAAGGGCCATGCTCAGAGCTCAGGACCATGTCATCAGAATGACTAAGTGCACTCACTCAGCTTGAAGTCAAGGGACAGACAAAGGCTTAGACAATATTCAGGCGGCAGGATAGCTTAATGGTTTGGGTTTTGTTTGTTTGTTCGGTGTGGTTTGTTTTTTATTTTTTTGAGCATCATACTATTGATCATTCTGCTGGATCATCAACTTTCAATTAGGATCTACTTTTCTTCAATAACAACATATTATGAGATTAAGAGAAAAATGTAACACTATTCACAAAATGAATCTTTGCTGCATATGGTAACCATGTCATAGTGCTAGGCCCTCATCCCCTTTAAGTGTTACTTAGAGCTACAAACTAAAACACACAGTGTTAGGACTCCTGACTCATTTCATAGCAAGTCAAATCTTCAAATCAGCTAGTATTCTTCAAGCAAAATAGCAACCTATTCTCTATAGACTAGAGTAATGATTTGACTTCAGCAAACTGTTTCTTTAATTACAAACTTATATGCTGAAGGGGCTAAGGTATAATATTTCAAAATCCACACCAATTGAACTGTCTTAAAGTTGACAACACAGTCAAAAGAAACTGTATATACTTCAGAACATGCTAGCAAACATCACCTAATAAACATTGATTCCTTTAAGCTAGACAAACAAGCAAAATGGTAGTGTTAATATTTCCAACAAGTCTCCATTTGTTTCAGTGGACTCTGAAATTAAAGCCCTTTTCCAGGCTGAAAATGCTGTATCAAAGAGTGCTTTCTAACCCATAACAAGTTAACACCTCCATAGAAGAATGCAGTCACTGTTGAAACTTGTTAGAAAATGATTAACTTAGTTGTGTAATTATACAAACAAGTTGTTTCAAGATTTTACACTTCGCTTTTCATTTCTAATAATGCTCTCAGGATCAGATTAATAAAGATACACAGAAACTGCTGTGAGAGGAGTTACAAAGTTTTACCTTCCCATACATCCCTATGAAAGATCCTTATGCCACAATGTGTAAAGTCCAAGGGAAAAGTTTAGCTGCATTCTGAGCAGAAAAAAAGCCTGCACACCCCTCAGCAATGTGTAGTACGCCATACAGTTTTAAGAAATCCTCTGCTGGGCTGACCTACAGTGTAAAATCTAAACTCTTCAACCATATTAATAGCATCTGTAAAGATCATATCTATTTAATTATCAAAAAGTTTGTCCTTAAAAAAATATTTAAAAGCCTCCCATTTCCTAACTTTTCCTCTGCTCCTACTGAAAATTTAGATCTAAATTGGGCAGGACAAGATAGATGTCCATATTGGTGATGGCCAGTGTAGCGTGCAGAGCCTGGGCAGGATGCGAAAATGTTCCTACAAAGGAGTGATCTGACACAGGATGTCAGAACACAAGCAGGGTGCAGTATATCTGGCTGAGGGATGGCCTGGAAATTCAATGTCAAATTCAAGTGAATGCGAAAGGCATCCACCCAGGGGAAGCCACCTGGCACAGGGAGCCAGAACTCGAGCAGGGTACGGACATTCACACACAGGGCAGCCAGACCTGGGATGTTGAAACACAAGTGGAGTGCCCAAGAGTGCCCATGGAGGGACATGAGTATCACAGCCCAAGAGGGTAAAGAGCGTGTTCAGTACAAAGACACCCTAGAGTGAGGTGTGGAAGCTCTGGCAGGGGTAAGCAGGGTGACCATGTGGGATCGGTGGAAGCTTGTCCAGCATGATAAAATCAGAGTCCAAACTGGGTGAATAGGGCACCCACAGGGCAGTGGGGAGGGCAGGGGCATGTCAAACCACAGAAAAGGCACTGTGATCTTAGGAAAACAAGGTCAAAGAGGAGAACACCCATCCATCCATATGGGGTGGAGGATGAAGGAGCAGGGCAGTGTACCTGACTGGAACCCAAGACAGTAGGAGGGGGAGAGGGCCTGCTTTCTCACAGTTGAAGTTAACACACACACATTTCTTGGCTCTGTTTACTGACAGGACCTGGCAGCAACAACACCCAACAGCAATGAATATAGTATCCAGACCTTGGCTTCTAAATACAATTATCCTCTAATGGGAAGCAGGGCTTCTTAAAGAAATAGCTGATTCCAGGACTGGGACAGAGTAAGTACAAGATTAGCTTGGAAAATGTTATTGTGCCATAAAGCAAATGAGTGCTCAAAGAATAAAGGAGACATGTCAAAAAGACCTACTTGAAAAGGCTTCCACTGGCCAAATCTGGGGTAATTTGAGCATCAAAATCAATAATGATATTAACAAATTATTAACCTTCCAAATGACACAGTAAGCCATGAGTCCACATTGGTGAATACATTGAAAATTTAGTGAGGAATGGGAACATAGTTTCAAAGTACCTTCCCACAAAATACTAATAGCAAGAGGGAAAAAAGTAAACTTTCCAAGTAGAAGTTTGGCAAAATTACCATAATCCAGTCATCAAAGTGATCAGTAACAGTAATCTGCTAGACAAACTACTACCGTGTTTCCCCGAAAATAAGACCTACTTACAGGTTTCCTTCTGGGTAAAATATAAAGCATCCCCCCGAAAATAAGGCCCCATGCTCTGTCTCAGAATGAAAATTAATTTACTGTAAACTGGTCCCTTGGGGCAGCCCTGACTGGCGTCTAGCAACCAGTGACGTTACGCGGAGTCCTGACGTCACTGCTGTGTGAATGGGGAGAAATCAGCGTGGAAACTTTGTGAAACCTAAACTGCAAGAAGTTGTGACTTGGGTGAAGAATTCATGGGAGAAAATCACTGACAGTGGCATTGCAAATGCACTGCGAGCAGGCTACCTTGACAAGAAGTACTCAGTTAAAGACAGTGCTATTGCTAAACAGGAGAGATTTGGTCCACTGATTCTGAAAGAAATGGAGTCACAAGAAATTCACCAGGAAATTCAGGAATTGTATTGTTATGATGATGTTCCAGAAGATGATGACATGATTGTCACTGAATAAATGAGTAAATTCATGATACTGTAGGATTCACAGTTTGTCTGGTTTGTGTTGACAACTACCGTACTACCGTACTGTATACAGGTAATAAATTTCCTTTATTTTCATTTAACAATAAATGTGTACCGTATTCTTTTTTTTTTTTTTTAAATATTTTATTGATTTTTTTTACAGAGAGGAAGGGAGAGGGGATAGAGAGAAACGTCGACCAGTTGCCCCCTACCAGGGATGTGCCCACAACCAATGAACATGCCCTTGACCGGAATCGAACCTGGGACCTTCCAGTCCGCAGACCGATGCTCTACCACTGAGCCAAACCGGTTTCGGCTGTACCGTATTCTTCATGGAAAAATTATACATCCCCTGAAAATAAGACCTAGCGCATCTTTGGAAGCAAAAATTAATATAAGACACTGTCTTATTTTCGGGGAAACAGGGTAGAGTGCAATGAGAAAAACACAGCAGCATTCCTGTGGTAGGCAGTTAGATAGACTCTATCTAGCAGAGTAAGGACAATGGGCCAGGTATAAAAGGTCACCAAGGCTAAGTGTCCATCTGTCCAACCAGTAGCTATTACATGCACTGACCACCAGGGGGCAAATGCTCAACGCAAGAGCTGCCAAAACCCCAATGGTCCACAGCACAGCCCTGCACAGCCCTGCACAGCCCATAATCGATCACTGTGGGCACCAGATAATGACGTCACATAACAACATCCAGTTTCTTCTCCCTAGCAACTAGCCTCCTTGGAGTTTCTTCAGCCCAGGAATCCAACTTGCTTTATAGCCACGTGCAAACATTTCACAGTTTAACCAAATGTTTGTGAAGTGTTTTCACATGCCTCATCTCATTTGATCCTCACAGAAGTCGTGGAGTAGGTAGATAGGAGGCTCAGTAGAATCCTATTTTCTTTTCATTAGCCGGAAAACAGAGATTTAGAAAGCTTAGAAACTTGATCTGACTGAAAAGAAGAAATGGTGGACCTTGAAAATGACTTCAGGTTTTCTCACTGCACAGAATATAGTCAAACATTGCTACAGTTAAATATTTTACCCTTTGTTCTCCCTGCATTAGCTACAATAATAATCTGCTTCATGTTGATATTTACCGCTGTCTTGCTTGCAATTACCTGAAAGAGAAGATGGGGTGCTTCACTGGGTTGAGAAAAGTTTAGCTAAATCAAAAAGCAGTTCTAATTAAGTTTATCCTATATCTATAAAAGGCTAAGGTGACTCACGCATGCGCGATACATACAAAGCTCTTGCTGGTGCTAATCACACACCTGTATTTTAATCTGTCATTATCGATCATGAATGTGGCTAACACTTCTATTATAGAGAAAGGACGAATAGTGGTATTAAAATATTTCTTCTAATCAATTTTCTTTCAATGTGCACAAATAAATAAAATAGCTTCATTTTACCAATAATAGGCTTTGATTTCAAAGACCAAAAACTCTTAAGCTTTCAAATACTGTTATTAAAAACAATCCAGAAAATAAGATACTATCCATTTAGATGAGTTGTCTATTAAGGTCTTTGGCCCATTTTTAAATCAGGTTGTTTTATTATGGAGTTTTAAGAGTTCTTTGTTCCTTTACTAGATGTCTTTTGTAAAAATTTTCTCCCTATGTGTGGCTTATCCTCTCATTCTCTTAATATTATCTTTGACAGAGCATTGGTTTTTAATTTTAATGAAGTCCAGCTTATCCGTTATTTCTTTGATGGGTTGCACTTATGGTATTGTATCTAAAAAGTCATTGCCATACCCCAGGTTGTCTTCTAGGGCAGTGGTTGGCAAACTCATTAGTCAACAGAGCCAAATATCAACAGTACAACGACTGAAATTTCTTTTGAGAGCCAAATTTTTGAAACTTAAACTTCTTCTAACCCCACTTCTTCAAAATAGACTCTCCCAGGCTGTGGTATTTTGTGGAAGAGCCACACTCAAGGGGCCAAAGAGCCACATGTGGCTCGAAAGCCACAGTTTGCCAACCACGATTCTAGGGGTTATATAGTTTTGTGTTTAACATTTAGGTCATGATCCATTTTGAGTTAATTTTTGTGAAGGATTTAAGGAAGGTCTGTGTCTAGATTCAGTTTTTTGCATGTAGATGTACAGTTGTTATAGTACCATTTGTTGAAAAAACTATCTTTGCTCCATTGTAATGTCTTTGCTCTTTCACAAAGATCAGTTGACTACATTTATGTGGTTCTATTTCTGGGCTCTCTATTCTGTTCCATTTATCTTGTCTATTCTTCAACAATACCATCCTGTGTTGGTACCTGCAACTTTACAGTAAGTCTTAAAGTCGGTTAGTGTCAGATCTCTTTTATCTTTTCCTTCTACAACATGTTGGCTGGCTATCCTGGGTCTTTTGCCTCTTCATATAAACTTCAGGATCAGTTTGTATATCTACAAAATAACTTGGTGGTATTTTGTTTGCGATTACATTGGATAGAGTACACAGTAGATTATTAGCCTAGTTAATGTGGAATAATTAGCCCAGGACTAAATAGTGCTACAGTCACATCAAACAAATCTTAAAAGCAAGATCCAGAGGGGTCAAAGTCTTTCAAAGTAACTTATCTGACAAACTTTATGAAATAATAGTTTTTAAGACATCAGGTAACAAAGCATAGTAATCACTTGAGAGACAGAAGATAAATGAGGTGAGTTGGGTGAAAGGGTGGAGGGATTAAGTCAAATTGGAAGTTAAAATGGTCATGGGATATAAAGTACCAGCTTAGGAAATATGGGCAATAATACCATACCAACTGTGTATGGTGTCAGGTGAGTTCTAGATGTATCAGGGGGATCACCTCACAAGTTACCAAAATGCCTAACCACTAGGTTTACACCTGAAAGTAATATAATATTAAATACTAACTATAATTGAAATTTTTTCAATTTTTAAAGAAAACAAATAAGATAAGCCTACAATTGCCTCAGATTAATGTTTTGAGTAATTCCAAGAATATTTATAAGAATACAAAAATACCCATAACCAAAAAGGTAAAATATACAATATCTGGATGTCAATAAAAATTGCCAGGCATGCAAAGAATTAGGAAAATATGACCTATAAGGAGGAGAAAAATCAATCAACTGAAGCCAAACCTGGCATGGACACCCATTCAAGTGTCTGCTATGTCCTTAATATAAAGTTCATTAACAGACAAGAAAATAACTTTAACTTTCCATACGATTTGCAGCTATGGTAGATCTATAATAAATAATAAAATGCCCACTTTTATTTAGAGCATCTTTACTTTTTTTACATAGTTTACCTATGCCCTAGATTTATTGAAAGGTGGTACTTAGTTATAGCTATTAAAAGTTATCAGTGTAATTAAACGAAGCTTGGAATACCTCATCAGAGCTTCCAGATAAACTAGAGGAATAAAAAAACAATCCATAGACTCACCAAGTAACCTTTAGAGTAAAGTCAACATTAAAGAAAGAATATATACTGTAAAACGGAAAGAAGTATAACAAGCACGAATCCTAGAAAGGTCCAAACTTTCTGTTTGCCCTGGTTCAGACAATGAACTGGCTGTGCAGCTTTGAGCAAGAAATGAGAGACAACAGTGGGCTAAGAAGTCTGAAATGTGAGCACTTGGGGACTGGCTCTAGCAAAGCTTTAAAAACTTTTCTTTCCAACATACAATATACTCATCTTAAAGATCACTAAGATATCTTCCAGTTCTGACATCCAGTAGCTCTTTTGCAAAATTATTTATTCACAAAATACATAGTCATATTTTAATTAACATTAAGTTTAATAAAATTTATGTATCAGTGCCCCATGGGGCCGTGTGCCCCGGGAGAGCCGGGTGCCCCGGATGAGCCACGTGCCCCAGGGGGGCCGGATGTCCCGGGAGAGGTGTGTGCCCCAGGGGGCTGTGTGCCCCGGGTGGGCCGTGTGCCCCAGGGCACCATGTGCAACGGGAGAGCCGTGTGCCCCAGAAGAGCTGTGTGCCATGGAAGAGCTGTGTGTCCCAGTGGGGCCATGTGTCCCGGATGAGCCATGTGCCCAGGGGGCTGTGTGCCCCAGGTGAGCTGTGTGCCCCAGGGGGGCCGTGTGTCCCGGGAGAGCCATGTGCTCCTGGGGGCCATGTGCCCCGGGAGAGCCGTGTGCCCCAGGGGAGCCGTGTGCCCAAGGGGGGTGGTGGGACCCGGGGAGCCATGTACACCAGGAGAACCATGTGCCCTGGGGAAGCGGTGGGACCCGGGGGGAGGGGGCGGTGTGAACTGGAGGAAGATCGGATTCTATTCGTGTGGTCCTGAGACATTTGGACAGTCTGCAGCCATTAGCTACAGAACACTCTGTTGTATTTCCCTACAAAAACAAATGAGAGAGAGTGTCCCACTTGAAATTCATATACAGAAAAAAAGGAAAAGAGAAGGGAAAAAAATCTGAGGAACAAAGTGGTGAATATAGTAGAATCAGGGGCAAAGAAGGGGAGTGGACTAATAATTATCAGGAGGATAAAGGGGGTGGGGAAGCAGTGAGAGACTGGATTGAAATCGTATAACCAATGGATGAAGACAATTGGGGGGAGAGGGGGTAAGGGCAGAGGGTGGGAAGGGAACTGAGTGGTAGGGAGCTTTGGGGGAGAAAAAGGAGAAACAATTGTAATAATCTGAGTAATAAAGATTTATTTTTAAAAATTTATGTATCAAAATATTGATTTAGATGAATACAAATGCTAATTTCCCAAGTTCTCAACTTGTAAAAGTTCTTTGTCTTGAACATCAAACAAGTAAGTGAAGAACATTCAGACATCACTTGTTTTAGGGCAGTGGTTTTCAGAGTTGGACAGATTTGGCTCAGAGGCCTTAGAAAAAGGGAAAAGATATGAAAGAGACCCACTACATAGACAACTCTTATGTTTTACTAGAGGCCCAGTGCATAAAATTCTTGCACTGGAGATGGGGCAGGGAAGATGTCCCTCAGTCAAGCCTGCACCCTCTCACAGTCTGGGATCCCTTGCTCCTTACCACTTGCCTGCTCACTGATCCTTACCACTCAGCTCGTAGCTCGCTGCTTCCTCCACTGCCGCTGCACTCGCCAGCTGTGAGCCCAGCTTCTGGCTGAGCTGCACTCTCCTACTGGCAGCACACTGACCACTAGAGAGCAGCTCCTGTGTTGAGCATCTGCCTCCTGGTGGTTAGGGCGTGTCATAGCAACTAGTCATTTCACTGTTTGGTCAATTTGCATATTAGGGTTTTATTATATAGGATGTCTGAATTTCAATAACATTTCCTCTGACAAAGGGTTCCATAGCTTTCAAAATAAAAGTGGCTCAAAGAGCATACATGCAGCCGGGACCTGTTTGGCTCAGTGGATAGAGCATCGGCCTGCGGACTGAAAGGTCACAGGTTCAATTCCAGCCAAGAGCATGTACCTTAGTTGCGGACACATCCCTAGTAGGGGGTGTGCAAGAGGCAGTTGATCGATGATTCTCTCTCATCAATGTTTCTAACTCTCTATCCTTCTCTCTTCCTTTCTGTGAAAAATCAATAAAATATATATTTTTTTAAAAAAGAGCACACATGCAAACAAAATAAAACATAAAATAGGTAGGTTTACTACCCAGTTTACAAATAAAGAAACTGAGGTACGGATTAGTATTTGCCTGAGGTCAGGCATTTAGGAATGAGGAAGGTGGAAATAGAACCCAGGCAGTTTAGTTCTAGAATCCATGCTCCTAACTTTTATGCTACAGCTCAGCATACCACCACACAGTTTGGAAAATATAATATAAATCTCCAAGGCCCCCACATGCATTCAGGAATAAAAAGATACTTATTAGCATGACATGCAAGGTTGTTCAGCAATTCAACCTCAGCAAGACCTCACAGTCTCCCCTGACATCATCCCTACCAAAGCAAGGGTGAACACACACACACACACACACACACACACACACACACACACACACTATATTAATCACATTGAGCTTCTTTCCATTAGATCTCAATCATCATCCCCCTCCATTCTTTGTGTATTTATTTAGCATTTATTCAGCTATTTCAGAAAGCCAGGGCACTATGCTAAATAAGCATTTAATATACCACACCTCATTTTATCCACATGACAATACTGTGAGGTAGGGGGTATCGTGATTTTATAAAAATAGTCATGTAAAAATTACATAGCTTACCCAAGGACAAATATCTAGCTAGTGAGTGTATGAACTCAAACCCAGTTCTGCTGTTATTTCAAAGGGTATGTTCTTAATCACAATTACCATGCCTAAAATGTGCTTATCTCCAAACAAGTCATATTCATTCAAGCTGCATCTAGAATAGTGCTTGGCAAGTAGTAGGCACTTAGATATCTCCTGAATGAATGAACAAACGAGTCTTCCTCTCCAGAGGCCTCTCAGACTCTCTTACAAAAAAAGCAGTTACTCTCTCTACATTGTCAAAAGCCTTGTTTCAAGGCTCTATATTATAAGGCTTCCCAGGTGGCATTCGATGCTTTCTACTTATATGTACATATTACCGACTAGACGAGGAACCTTATTTCACTTCATGTCTGTTATTCTCAGCACCCTAACAAAAGGCCTGGCTTTTAACAAGCACTCAATAAGTTTGTTAACTGAATGAAGTTCCCTGAGAAGAGAGATAATGAGTAATGGGCTCATTACTCATATTAAAACGTATATTTCCGCCAAAACCAGTTTGGCTCAGTGGTAAAGCGTCGGCCTGCGGACTGAAAGGTCCCAGGTTCAATTCTGGTCAAGGGCATGTACCTTGGTTGCAGGCACATCCCCAGTGGGGAGTGTGCAAGAGGCAGCTGATTGATGTTTCTCTCTCATCGACGTTTCTAACTATCTATACCTCTCAATTCCTCTCTGTGTAAAATCAATTTTTAAAAAAACACATATATTTCCTCAAGATATAAACAACATTCAGAGCTGTGATATACTCAAATGTACGCTCTATAAATATTTTTAGGTTTCAACTATCTTGGAGGCATCTAAATTTAACTCATTCAACACAAATTTATGAGAAATCTACATATACTAATATATAATCACTCTTAAGGAGTTTACAACCTAATCAAGGAGATAAAACATTTGTAAAAGTAAACAGTCAAACATGAGTAGATGTCACAAAATTGATAAAACAAAATGGTGTGGTTTTGCAGACTATAGTCCTCATTTGGGGATAATAGGACCATGGGTCCAACCATGGGTGGACAGTCTGCAATAAGGCTCTTGTCAGTGACTAGCAAAATGAAGTGGGGGGAAATGGGGCAGTATAGCCGATGAGAGAGAAACATCAATCAGCTGCCTCCTGCACATCTCACACTGGGGATGTGCCTGAAACCAAGGTACATGCCCTTGACCCGAATCGAACCTGGGACTCTTGAGTCTGTAGGCTGACACTCTATCCACTGAGCCAAAACCAACCGGTTAGGACTTTAATTCACTTTTTAAAACAGCCCTTAAACTGGCATCATATTCCTCCTGCTTTTTGATGTAAAAATGTAATTTCTCTTGAAAACAATGACCATCTTTTTGTAGTTTCACAAAACTCATTATTTATTTATTTATTTATTTATTTATTTATTTATTTGTGTGTATGTATGTGCGTGTGCGTGTGTGTGTAAACATTTGGAAACTAGTGAGCTAGGGTGTTCAAGAGAAGCATCACAGGAGAGGTGGAACTTGGAGTGAACATTGCCAGATGAACAGGATTTGGCCAGGTATAGAGAAGGAGGGGATTGTGAGCAAGAGGAAACAGCCTGATCAGAGAACAGAAGTGTTCATGTGAATAGTCATGTGAAATTTGAAGAAAAGTAACTAAATGAGCCTGACTACAACATGGAAAAGGTACAGCTGCAAATTCAATTTCTGGCAATAGGTCAAGCTAAAGTACCCTTATGATGGGCCACTGAAAACAATTCTAAATAATCGGTATTTTTTTTATCTTCTCAAATAAGTTGGTGAGTTTTCAAGAAAATAAGGAAGATTAAAACAAAGAATTAAGTGAAGATAGGAACCCAGTCAACAGGATAACCAACACACAAAATCTCGCTTTCCCATTGAAGGCATTTACATAGCCCAATGTATCTTCATTCTCCTAATCAAATGGGGCCCAAGGAATACAAGGCAAAGATAAGGTTTAGGCTAAGGTGGAAAGTATAACAGATACCCCTCTCTCACAATTTAAACTGGGGCTACAAAAGGGATCAAGGTAGAAACACACACACACACACACACACACACACACACACACACGCACAATGAAACCACTAGTCTCAAAACTTGGCAATAAGGTAGAAAGGAAAATCTTCCTTTCAGTTCAACCACAAACTGGAATTACTACTGAATGGTCAAAGAAACATCAACCCAGGAATTTAAGTCCAAGTGGTCACAAACTAAAAGTGGCCACAGAATACTAACAAAATAATATGTAAATCTTCTCTTTAAAAAATTCACTTTAACAATGGTCTCAAAATAATTCTCACAAAAAGTTCTAAGAAATATAAACTTGGGGAAAATTTGAAAACACTCAGGAAAATAAAGCCCATAAAATGAGACCCTCAGAAAAGGGGGGGGGGGGGGGGAGGAAGGAAATGCCAGAATCAGACTTTCAAAGACTTCAGATATTGGAATTATTAGAGAATGAATTTGAAATAAATGTTTAATAAGCTTAAGGAAATAAAAGGGGTTGAAAATGAGTAAAGAGTAAGAAACTATGATGTGATGGAGCAAACTTAAAAAAAGAACAAAATATTTCTCAAAATAAAAAAGAATAACTGAATAGATGGCTTAAGGGCAGAAAAGATACAACCAAAGAGAATTAGTGAGCTTACACAGAATAACACTTAGAGAGATCAAAATTATTTTAAAGAGAAGGCAAAAGAACAGAAGACAGAGACAGAAAGTATAATATACAAGATTAATTAATATTTCAGAAGAGGAGAAAAGAATGGGGCATAACCCATAGCTGGTTTCAGAAAGTAGCTTTTAATGCTCTATTTACTTTTTTTTTGGGGGGGGGGTCCTCATCTTCACTTAGTTCGTGGTCTGAAAATAGCTGGAAATTTTCTAAAACTGATAACAGATACACATTCACCCACTTATGAAGTCCAATGAGAACCAAGATAGCAGCATAGGTAAACACCTAACTGCAACCTCACACAACAATTTCAAAAAATACAACTAAAATATAAAGTGGACACTATCCAGAACTACAGGAAAGTTGACTGACTAGAAATTCTACAACTAGAAGGAAAGAGAAAACCAGAAGGAAAATCAGAGGAGCTTAAAAGCCTAAGGTACGGGAGACGGTGCGCGCATGGGGAGAGGATGGAGCCAGAGTGGAAGGGCGGCTGAGTGCCTGGCTGGGGTTCCGTAGTGGGAAGGAGATAAAAGCTCCAGACTGCACTGAACCCCAGTTCTGGGCAAGACCCTGGGGTCCCAGGCTCATACAGAGGGAATCTAGGCTGTAAGGTTGAAGCTCAGGGGAGCAGCAAAAGGCAGAACCCGGGAGTCGCGCACAATGCGCCCAGAGGACAGACTGTTGACTAAGCTGCTAGATTGCCCTAGCGGGAAGGAGACATAAGCTCTGGACTGCTCTCAACCCCACTTCCAACTGCACTGAACCCCAGTTCCGGGCTCATTGGCGGAGAGACTAAATTGTCTGGTAGCAGGCAAAACTGGAGGGCACCTCTCAGATGTGCTTGCAGCGAGTACCAAAGGACACTGAGGAACACTGAGACTCAGGAACCTCATAGGGCGGGGCTAACAGGAAGCCAAGGCTGTAGGCTGCACCCTGAAACTCTGCCCCATCCAAGCTGAGCACAAAAGCTTTAGCAGTTTTCCAAGTCTAGTCGAATAAGGCTGTCTCCTGGCATAGACACAGCTGAGCCTCACAGCCAATTGGCCTGGAGGTCAGTTCCTCTCAGTGATACCAACATCAAGACTTAACTACAATAAGGCTGTACATACAGTCCACAAAGGGGTGCACCAAGAGTGTCCACCTTAGGTAACGGGGAGGCTGACCCACTGAACCATATAGAACACCTTAACACACACAAAGCCATCCTACCAACTCAGGGAAGCTGCAAAAATGCCGAGACAAGGAAACAGATCACAAATGAAAGAAATGGAGGACAAAATGAGACTGGATATAGAGTTCAAACCACGGTTATAAGGTTTTTCCAGAATTTCCTAGAAAAGGCCGATAAAAGAAACAAGACCTATGAGGATATGAAAAGGGATCAACTAGAAATAATAAATGATCAACTAGAAATAAAGAATACATTCTCTTAAATAAAAAATATTATACAGAGTCCTAAAAACAGAATGGAAGATGGCAAGAATCAAGTCAAAGATTTGGAACACAAAGAGCCAGAGGACACTCCTCTGCAGAAGCAAGAAGACAAGAGAATCCAGAAAGTTGAAGATAATGTAAGAAACCTCTGGGACAACTTCAAGTGAACCAACATCAGAATTGTGAGGGTCCCAGAAGATGACAGAGAGCAAGATATCAAAAACATATTGAAAGAAATAGTGACAGAAAACTTCCCCCACCTGGTGAAAGAATTAGACTTACAAGTCCAGGAAGCGCAGAGAACCCCAAACAAAAGGAATCCAAAGAGGACCACACCAAAACGCATCATAATTAAAATTCCAAGAGCAAAAGACAAAGAGAGAATATTAAAAGCAGCAAGACAAAAGCAGGTAGTTACCTACAAAGGAGAACCCATACGATTGTCAGCTGATTTCTCAACAGAAACCATGCAGGCCAGATGGGAATGGCAAGGAATATTCAAAGTGATGAATAGCAAGAACCTACAGCCAAAAATATTCTACCCAGCAAAACTATCACTCAAGAATCAAAGGCCAGATAAAGAGCTTCACAAATAAAAAAAAGCTAAAGGAGTTCATCACCGCCAAACCAGAATTATATAAATTGCTGAAAGGGGTTCTTTAGGAAGAGGAAGAAGATAAAGATAAAAATTATGAACAACAAATACATAATTATCAACAAGTGAATCTAAAAACCAAGGGAATTAAAAAACATGATGAACAATATTAACTGTTGGATATAATAGAATCAGAGGTATGGAAGGAGAGTGGACTGATGATTCTTGGGGAAAAGGGGAGTGGGGGGGTGGGAAGAGACTTTACAGAAACTGTTCACCTATGGATGAGGACAATGTGGGGTGGGGAAAGGGAAGAGGGTGGGATGGGAACCTAATGGAGGGGAGCAATGGAGGGAGAAAAAATGAGGAACATTTATAATAATATGAACAATAAAGATTTATTTAAAAAAAAAAGAAATCCATTGAATGCATAGCAAGATAAATCTAGAAGTTCTGGTCCAAGTAAAATGTATTAGGCACACTCTACACTGTCTCCCACATCAATACATATATATATAAAATTTGTGAAGCAGCTATTTGAAGAATCAAGAAAGTAAATATTAGTAGATGGATTGGGGTAGAAGACCAGTAGTACATTTACCATTTTTTCCCTCCAGTATCACTCAGCATGGACTCAAGGCAGTTCAAAAACTGGAAGTGGACAACAGCATAAACAGACAGACTTCCAGGAAGCTCTGTAGTTCAGACTCAAGAAGTACAGGGTCTGACCAGCAGCCCCTGAACGACAGATGAACAGATTACTCCAACACATCCTTTGCCGTGAAAAAGAGGCCCAGTTATAGCAACCAGCAGCCTCCTTGCTAGGCTTTCTTTACAGTTTGAGATAAAGTTTACCTTTTGGATACTGTACAATCAATAGGGTGGGTAATCTTTGGGAGGACACATGTGTTTACACTGTCCGCCAGGCAAGGGCATCCAGGGATTAAGCATAAGGATTCCAGTACACATCTGGGGGTCTACAAATGCGCACACTTGTTTGCTAAGGTCAAGGAATAATTAGAGGTGCCACCTTCAACACTCTCCTAAGTCTCCCCTAAGTCAGAATTCCGATAAACAGGGCAGAGGGCCTTCCACACACTTCCCTTTCCTCAGAATGTCCTCCTCACAAACTTTCCAACCCAGTCTCTTGTGCTCCCCAACAAAGGAGTAGGAAAGGATCTATAGGCACCTAAAGCAGGGATTAAAAAGAACTTCTCCAATCAGGAGTGTGTCCTTAAGAGAGTGGGGCAAATCCAAATTTATTTTCTTTTCCTCTGTCCTCCCACTGCGAGGTCTGGACTACAGCTGCAATCATAGGAAGTGCACAGCAGAACAGAGTAAATGAAGTCCCAGTTTTCTGGCAGCAAAACAAAAAGGGAATACCAGGTAACCGGGGAGACAGCAGAAGGAGGGGAGCTGGGGAAAATGACCCCATAAAATTGGTTTTGAACTCCAAGGTTTATCTCTGAGTCTATCAGCAATGTATGGGTTCCAGTTGCTACACATCCTCATCAACACTTGATATTGCCAGTGTTTTTCATTTTAGCCATTCTATTGGGAAAGCTGGAGCTTTCTCAAAGTTTTAATTTACATTTTTCTAATGCCTAACACTGCTAAGCATCCTGTCATGCTTATTTGCCATCTGTATGTCTTCTTTGATAATGTATCTGTTTAATTCTCTGCCCACTTTTAATTGTCTTAAAAGAGTTGTAAGAGTTTATATATTGAAGTTATAAATAGATATTAGATATATGTTGTATATAAAGGCAGCAGTGGAAACAGAAAGAACTGTTCAAATGTGTGACTGTTTAGAAATCTGTGGCTTATCTTTCATTTTCTTAAAGAGTATCTTTTTATGAGAAAAAGATTTTAATTTTGATAAAGTCCAGTTATCTATTATTCTTGTATAATTTACTTTTTGTGTCCTATTTAGAAGGTAACTTTAACAGCACTTTATCAATAAACTAGTGGCCCAATGCATGAATGAAGATTCATACAAGAATAGGCCTTTGTTCCCCTGGCTGCCAGCACTGCCTTCACTCTGGCTGTAGCAGCCTTTCTGTAGCCATTGTGACTACACAAGCATCCATCCCCATCCCCAGATGCTCAGTGCCTGCATATGCAAATTAACCCACCATCTTTGTTGGGTTAATTTGCATATTCACTCCTGATTGGCTAGTGGACTTCAAGAAGGTATGGTCAATTAGCATGTTACTCTTTTATTAGGTAGATTAGAGAACAAATGATATGGCAAGTATTGACGATAACTCCTAGATTTCTGTCAGGGATGAATAAATGCAACACCATACCGAGACTATTTTCTTAAAAGGAACATCCATAACCCACCACTAAGTCAAACCACTGACCTCCCAACAGTATTCTACACTGCTTACCTATGTCTTTCTTTCCCCCCAGGTTCAAACCTTGAACTGTGCTTTGCTTTATTCAGTCTGAAACAACTCTCAGAGGTTCATATCTCTCATTATGCCAATGATTTCCAAATTTCTATCCTCTATCCCTGGTAATGGTGGCATCCAACATTTACTGAGGATGTAATCTATCACTTACTATGTGATAGATTCTATACTTATCTTCTAACTGCTTACTGCATATTTCTCCTTAACTTATCATTAATCTATAGTCAACCAAATTCTTTTTTTTTTATTGTTTAAAGTTTTACATATGTCTCCTTTTCCCCAACTGACCCCTGCCCCAGCCATTCCCACCCCAATTAAGGCCCCACCACCCCAGTGTCTGTGTCCATTGGTATGGTAATAAGCATGCATACAAATCCTTTGGTTGTTCTCTAACCCCCGCACCCATACCATTTGTCTCTGGATCTATTTTTGTTCATCTAATTATGTTGACCATTATATACCACATATGAGTGAGATCATGTGATATTTATCTTTCTCTGACTGGCTTATTCCGCTTAGCATAATGCTCTCCAGTTCCATCCATGCTGTTGCAAATGGTAAAAGTTCCTTCTTTCTTATAGCAGTGTAGTATTTCATTGTGTAGATGTACCACAGTTTTTTAATCCACTCATCTGTTGATGGGCACTTAGGCTGTTTCCAAATCTTAGCTATTGTAAATTGTGCTGCTATGAACATAGGGATGCACCTTTCTGATTGATGTTTTTGGTTTCTTGGGATATAGTCCTAGAAGTGGGATTACTGGATCAAATGGGAGTTCTATTTTTAATTTTTTTAGGAAACTCCAAACTCTCTTCCACAGTGGCTGCACCAGTATGCATTCCCACCAGCAGTGCACCAAATTCATTCTTCTTGACCTCACTGCTAGTTCTCTCTCCTGACTCACCAGTTTCTGTCAATGGTACTCTGACATTCTCCAACAATGCTACTTCAAATACTGGAGGACAAAAAATGGCCTATTCCCAATTTGCATGAAAAAATATGGTAATGTTGTTTTCCTACCATAAATTTTCTTAAAACTTTCTTACCCACTATTCTCTGTCTATTCTAGAATATATAATAGCTTTACAAAAAAATGTATTTTAAAATTTCATATATATTTCGTAATATTCCACACAAAAATACCATGACTCTACCAACCTGAATATGTATGACCACCACTGAACTAGTAATATGCAACTCATAGTCCTGCTATGAATTCTTTTCTGTGCATTGTGAAACTTTTCCTCTGAGGAAGTTAGGCCAGTGGGAAAGGTCAGACCAATTTGTCTTAAAAAAAAATCAATTAAGGGGGTCATCAGAATACACTATTTTCTTTCTCCTTAATTCCAGGCTATGACTGCATATCTTCTAGTACCAAAAACAAAAACCAGTTTAAAGGCAGAGTAGAAACAACTTTCAACAATCAGTGTAAGAATAAGTGACTTTTTATTCTCCTCATGGCAACTGAGGCATCCCGAGGCTGCATCCTCCAGTTAAACCAGCACTTTGTGGACTATCTTTCTCTGATGATTATGAGTAGTTACTCCAGAAATAAAGCATAACATTATCTTAAGAAAATAACACGACTATTAATATTTATAATCCCAAAGGGATTTACCAAAGCATAATTTGAAGATACCAATTATTTGGAATCATCATAAATAGTTGGGAATTACGTAAATATATGAAAAGACTACTTTTAAGGATAAAATCCAGTCAAAACTAAACTTCTATATTGAGTTAAACAATTAATTATTCTATATATATTAACTGAGCACCTACTATGTGTCACATACAGTGCAAGTCACTCAAGATTTATAGTAAGCAAGTCTCTCAAGGTTCTGGATTTCATGAAATTCAGACTATAGGAAAGACAATAACAATCAGGCGAAGCTCCTCCAAGTGCATCAGGAAGGGTAAAGGGGATGCCGAAAATTTTCTTCAGAGCTCTATTTGAGATAAAACCTGAAGAATGATTAAAAGTTAACCAAAGGTATGTGTATATGTGCACAGAGGTAGGAGGTCAGGGGTACTACTGATGAGACGGGGATCCAACAAAAATGGAGAAGAGAGCACACTAGAGTCACATAGATATGAGCTCTAATACCAGGTCCTACCTCCCCATAAGCTGTGTGCTCCGGGCAAACATCATTTCTAGCTATAGTCACTTCATTTGGCTCCCCAAGTGTTAGCTCTAAGAAGCTGGGCAACTAGAAATCTCTGTGTCTTTCTCATCTGCAAAATGGGAATCAGAGCAGTACCTTCTCCATCAGGTTGTTAATGACGGTAAATTGAAAGATTAAGTATTAGATTCAATGAGGTAACAAATGTAAATACTTAGAATAAGTATTAATATTCAAAAGAGTTCAATAAATGTTAGTCATTACTATTTTTATATTAATAGAGTCAAGATCTCAAAGGGTTTTGTAAACCATGTTAGGTGTGTAGATTTAAATCTGGATATATGAGGAGCAAATGAGTGATTTTAGCAATGAACTGACATTAAGAGATTTCCCATTTGAAAAGCTCACTCTGGGAACTGTTTAGAGAATGGACTGGAGAGAAACAAAAGTGGTAGAAAGAACCCATTCGGAGGAATTACAGCCACTAAGGTAACAGAAGATGGTGGTCTGGATCCAGAGATGGAGAAGGAGGTGTTTGGGCTTAAGACGTGAAATGTTCCCAATATTTACTGATCTTTTCCTCTCGCCAACTCTCTATCTGCCTACTAAAAAGTCATGAAACCCATTACTTTTCACTACTCACCACTCTGTAATTGACTGCCTAACTATATACTTACCGTATTTGCCGGCATATAAGACGATTTTTTGGCCCTGAAAAATATGCCTCCAAGTGGGGGGTAGTCTTATACGGCGAGTATATAACAAACTCTGTATTTTTAGTGGAAATGTTAGGGGGTCGTCTTATACGCCCAGTCGTCTTATACGCCGGCAAATACGTATTTTTCAGGGCCAAAAAATTGTCTTATACGCCGGCAAATACGGTAGCTCCTACCTCTCTCAAGACCTCAAGTCCAAATTTCAACTGTCTCTAGAGAGCTTCCCACAGATAGTAATCTCACACTAAATAGAACCCAAAGCAAACCAATGATTTATTTCCCCCAAATAACTCCTCAATTCCTTATTTTTGATGCTAGCTCTATCAGTCACCCAGGTTACAACCCCATCTAGTTGTAAAGACTTTCTTCTGATTCTAGTTTTTTGACAAGCCTCACTGATACCTGGACTCTTCAAGGCAATGTGATACAAAAAAAAAGTATCTATCTAAATATCAGCCCTCATTATTCTCTTCTATTATAGCAGGTTAATTTGCCTACCCACCTTTAGTCATTCTGCTCTTCAATCCTTATTAGTCTCATGGATCTCTCTCTCTCTCTCTCTCTCTCTCTCTCTCTCTCTCACACACACACACACACACACACACACACATGCACGCACACGCACACACACACGCACACAGGTTAATATGGAGAGGGAGTTACATAATCTCTTTATTACTTTTTAAAAATTGGTTATATTGGTTATAATAATTACACAAAAAACAAGTATAACATAAAGTACAGTGAGAACAGAGCAAGATCTCTAATGCAGTACATTCTGTGAATTTAGCTTCTTTTATATGTCATTAGTTCAAAATATGATTATCAGGCACTGAGTGAATAAAATTCTACCTCAGTAGTACAAACACCTGTTTAGTCACTGGAAGTTCAACTGTGAACAATGAACATTAATCAGTTCTTCAGCAACAGATCTGAAAAGGGGGAGCTGACCATCACCCATGGGGCACAAACAGTGTACCCCATTTTCTTGTGGCAATTAGCAAATCTAAATAGAGCTCACCTTGCTAAAGGGTATACGGGAAAATAAAAGACCTGTTAAAAAATATTGTGAATGGGGAAGAGGGAACATCATCTCTCGCAAGAATATATCTCTGAAATGATTAAGAAATATGTTTCTGGAAACTGGCATCCTTAAATAGAACAGAAACAACATGACTTCTACAAAACAGGAACAGAAAGCAACAGGGAGAGAAAAGAAGAGGATAAAAAGACAGTAAGAGCCTTTTTAAGAAAAAATGACAGAAAAACAATGAAAACTGATTACTTCCATGAAGAATAAAAATGCATGGCATTAGCTCTGGCCAAGAAGCTCAGTTGGTTGGAGCATCGTTCCATACACCAAAGGGTTGTGGGTTCAATTCCCAGTAAGGGCATATACCTAGGTTGCAAGTCTGAGGCACATAATGAAAGCAACTGATCAATGTTTCTCTCTTGCACTGATGTGTCTCTTTCTCTTTCTCTTTCTCTCTCTCTCTCTCTCTCTCTCTCTCTCCCCACCCCCTCTAAAATCAATAAACATTTTCAGGTAAAAATTAAAAATAAAAAATTTCTCTCATCCAAGTACTAACAAGGCCCGACCCTGCTTAGCTGACGAGATCAGGCACGTTCAGGGTGGTATGGCTGTAGACCAAAAAACTTCTCAAAAAAATTCATGGCATTAGACAACTTATCTATTTGGTTTTCTTGACAAAATGTTTAAACATGAACTTAAGCATGAGGAAACAATGAGAAAAATCCCAAACGTGAGACAGTCTACAAAACTGGTCTGGATTCTTTAAAATGTAAATGTCAGAGACTCAAAAAAAAAGGGCAGAATGATTCTAGATGAAAGGAAACTAGAGACATAACAACTAAATTGGACATAGGATCCCCTAATTGGACCCAGGCTTAAAAACAAAAAGCTGCAAAGGACATTATTGGAACGACTTGGAAAATTTAAATATGGATTGTTAGATCATATTGTATTAATGTGAAATTTCTTAATGGTGATAAAAGTGTTGTGGCTATGCAGAAGAATATACTTGTTTTTGGGAGATATACACTAAAATACTAACAGATAAATCATCCTGATGACCATAACTTGATAGCAAATTATTCATCCAAAAAAAGTAACATAAACTTGTGTATATAACAAAAAGGGGAGAGTGAATGTGATTGGAGAGGGGAGAAGAGTAGGATTACCTAACCCCTCATATTATAGAGAACAGATAATCATTTATGCTAAAAGCCAGACAACTTTTATAATAGTGTTTTTAATATAGTCCTTTCTTGTTTATGAGGCCAGCATAACCTTAATACCAAAATCTGACAAGAACATTAACAGAAAATTATAGCCAAATCTCTTATAAATATAGATGCAAACATATAATAATAAAATATTAGTAAAGTGAATCTAGCATTATGTATAAAAAAGATAATAAATCATGACCAAATGGGTTTATCCCAGGAATGCCAACTTAATTTAACATTTGAAAATAAATGTGATCCACTACATTAACAGGAGGAAAAAACCGTACGATCATCCCAACAGATGTAGAAAAAGGGTTTGATAAAATTCAATATCCACTCATGACTAAAGCTGGCAACATAAATATCACTTGATGCGCCAAAAAAAAAAAAAATCAGCTTTCTCTAGCCAAAGGGGCAAGCTAACAAGTCAGAAAACTTTTAGAAAAGAACCACCGAACACTGTAGCCAACATGTGTTGCCTTCACTCAAGTCAGCCAAGACAAGCAAGGAGAGAACGTAGATTTCTACCTCACCCGCTGTAATAAAGCATGCCAGCCACATGCCCCTGCCAGGATAGTGCTATGGAAAGTAGAGAGCCGGGCTTTCCTCATCCCATGGCAGTAACGAGGACCTCACCATGTGGTTCAGGGGATATCGTGAAGCCTGGACTTCCACTCTCACACAGCAGTAATCAAGACCATGGTGGGAGCAAGGGGAAAAGAACCTCAATAAAACTTAGTATGGTTTGGGGGTGGGGGGTGGGGGGTGGGGGGTGGGGGGGGGTAGAGATGTTAAAACAAATAATCCAAGGGGTGAGAAAGGATTTAGAAACTCAGGGGGAAGGGAAGGCAGAGAATACTATTTTTAAAAAATCCAAACTCCACCCAGCTGGGGAAGTGTCAATGGAGGCCTCCTGGGAGCCAAAACTCCCACTCTGGCCCTGCAGTAAGGAGAATTCCCCACCAGAATTCAACCAAGGCTGGGTGTCAATCAAGGCTGAGCAGAGAACCTGACATGTACCCCAACTGGCAAGAAGAAGGCAGAATACCCTTGCCTCTTCTGAAGCAATGTCAGAGGAAACCAGCTAAAAATCCATGGGAAAATGTTTTCGAGTTCTGTAAGAAATGTTTTCAATCCAGAACTCTATTACCATATACTAGTAAACCAGCAATTTTCAATCGGTGAGCTGCAATTATTTTTAAAACATCCAATACCCGCCTAGTTAGTAAGGAGCACTGACCTCCTTTCCCTTAGATTGTCAAAATAAAAAATTACAAAAGCCAATATACAATAGCTGTCCAGTATTGATGAATCAAAATTATATCTATATTTTTGTCAGATTGGCAAAAAAAATCTGTATTTTCTGTTTTGCTGCAGAATTTTAGTGGTTTATGTGTGCCATGAGATGAAAACATTCGAAAATCACTGATATAAACTATCAATCAAATGTGAGAAGGTAGACACTTTTCTGACTACTAGAACTCAAACACAACCTTTCTGCAAGTCTACTGATTGGTTGTCTCCTAGAAGAACCCAAATATACACTCCAGCAAACAAATTACAACAAAATAACACAGAGGCCAGGAAATAACGAAATTGGACAGTGGTGAAATGCATTCCAGGATTACAATAATACAGATGACTTTATAAAGATCAGAACAGGAAGGTAGGAAGGAACCATCTGGAAAAAGGGGGGAAAAGAGTCTCCGTAAAGCTGCTAATATGAGTTCAAGTTTGGGGGGGAAAAATAAAGATATGATAAAACAAATAACGCGAGGAGGGAAGGATTTTGAAACTCAGGGGGAGGGGAAGGGAGAGAAGACTTTTAAAAAAAATCTAAACCCAGATATGGCTCTTTCTATTCCAGTCTCGGGCACTTTGTAGGCTGAACACAGAAATGCTGACATGGCCAGTGCAAGAATCACACCATGCATAACCAGTTCAGAAATGATACAGAAAAGGCATTAATAAGATCTAAACATAATGATATCTTTTAAGGATGTGAACCTAAGTTCCTAAGGCTTCGGATTTTGGTCAGGAAACATTAGAAATGTCTAATGAAGATGGAGACCAATAAAACTAAGAGCACCAAGGCCTTTGTTGAGCTCAAGGTCCTAGAAGGCATCAGACTCACGCTTGAGAGACATGGGGTCCCATGCTCTGTTGACTGGAAGCAAGCACCAAGACTCAGACTCCCAAAGGTGCCCTAGCACCCACAAAAGGTACAAAGTAGAGGCTTCTGTGTGCCAACATGAGCATGCAATTACTCGTGTGATGCCCTCAGCTGCTCTCTATATTGGGCAGGTGCATTTTGTTGAAATAAAGGCAAAATTTATATAGATATATAGATATAGATAGATATATATAGAGAGATAGAGAGATATTATATATATATATGAATAGATATTATATATATGGATATAGATATAGATTAGGTGTAAACTAGATATAGATGTATAGCTAGAGATATACACATCCAGACATGAAACAAAATAAATTTAGCCTAATTTTAAATTCTGGATGGATTATAAGAAAAAGTTTATATAACCCTCATAGTAAGAGCATTCCCCTTCAAATGGGACAATTACAATGCACCAAAAAGGGAATGTTATTCTAGTACCCTAGCTGGCCTGTTTTAACAATTTTACAAAATTACATATAAATTTTCTCTTTGACCCAGCAATCCCACCTAACAATCTATTGCAATGGTAAAAATACACAAGACTACTCATTGCAGCACCATTCGTAACAGTAACACTGGAAGCAACCTAAGTGACATCAGTATAAAACTGGTTAAATAACCCCTTGTTTATCCATCCAAAGGAACACCATGCTGTCCCTACAGAGAGATGAGAATGAATTCTATATACTGCTAAGAAGTGATCTCCTTACAGAGTATAAAATGAGAAATTTTTATAAATTTTTAAAAGTGCAGAGAATGCTACCATTTATCTGAGGTGCTAGTGAGAGGAGGTGTGAATATATGTAGACATAGATATAATTTTACTTTTTTTTTAAAGACATGACAACTGGGGGAATTTTTTTTAACTAGCCGCCTATGGAGGAAGGAAGAAACTAAGTAGTAAGAAAGGGATAGAAATGAGACTTTTCTGAATATACCTTTTGTAGATTTGGCTTTGAAACCACATACCGTATTTGCCGGCGTATAAGACGATTTTTTGGCCCTGAAAAATACGTATTTGCCGGCGTATAAGACGACTGGGCGTATAAGACGACCCCCTAACATTTCCACTAAAAATACAGAGTTTGTTATATACTCGCCGTATAAGACTATCCCCCACTTGGAGGCATATTTTTCAGGGCCAAAAAATCGTCTTATATGCCGGCAAATACGGTAAATATTTTATTTAAATAATATTTTAAAGCAATCCCAAAGGTTGAAAGAACAAAAACCTTATATATTGAGTTGGTGACACACCACAGAGAAACTATTTCTAGTGATTTTCTTTATTTCTCACCCAAGAGCATGCTTAGAGATGGAAAGGGGGAGAGGGGCCAATAGAGGGGTAGATGAAGGGGGGGGGAGAAGAAGAGGGAGAGACAGACAGACAGATATTGATGACAGAGAGAAAACATCGAATGGCCACCTTCTGAACATGCCCTGAATGGAAATTGAACCCGCAACCCAGATACGGGCCCTGCCTAGGAATCAACTGGCAATACTTCACACACAGGACGACCCCCAACTAACTGAGCCACTCCAGCGGAGCTCTATTGATTTTGAAACAGTAACTTGATTACACATTCCAAGTGGTAAATACCCTAAAGACAAAAAAAGGGGAGGGGGCAAATTAGAACAAAAACGCGTTTTCAGTAATCACATTGTTGGTGTTTTTGTTAGCACTGCTGTTGAGTTGTGTGGGTACTGTGGGATAAAGCAATCAATTCAGTGAAATCAGAACTTTTGGTATGACAGGAGATTCAGTTATATGAATGATGAGGTTAAATAAAAGTGTTATAATCAACATGGACATGTGATGTTGCTTACCTTCTAAAAATACACATACACAAAAATAGAAACATGCACATCCTAGTTCTGACCCTTGGAGAGAGAGAGAAAAAAAAGTCCCAAAACTATAATCTCTAATACCATTTACCACCAAAATGAAGCAAGACTCCTTAGAGAAACAGCAGAATACAGGTCTGGAGCAGGAAACATACAAGAGTCTGGAACATCTTGTCACACCAAAAGGGAAAGAAGCTATTAAAAACTACTTGGATCTTGTCAAAAGGACTCTAGAAGTTAACTTGAAGATGCTCCCACTGGACAAAGATCGGACAAATTAAACATCAATAGGGATAACCATAGTAGATTGAAATATAGCAAGAATTGTTTAAATCTATGTGTTTACAAAAGTCACACAGTATATAATGCCATTCATATGAAATGTCCAGGAAGGTAAATCTGTGGAGACTGAAAGTAGATTAGTGTTGCCCAGGGCTGGAGGACTTGAGGAAAAAGGGGGAGTGACTATTAATGGGTATGGGACTTCTTTTTGAGGTAATGAAAGTGTTCTAAAATCGACTGTAGTGATGGTTGTGCAATTCTATGGAGGTATTAAAAACCACTGAATTGTAGACTTAAAAAAAAAAATCTGTGTTTAAAGTGACAATCAAAAAATAAAATCAGTCACCTTTGGAAAATGGTAAGAAATTAATTCAGTTTTAAAAAATGAATAAAGGGAATCAAATATGAACTATACCTCAAGGTAACTCAGTAACTGATATGAGGAAGGTTTCCTTCATTCAAGCAGTCGAGCTAATATGAGGGAAAAATAACAGAAACAAAATATCACCATTTTACAGCCCCTTATAAATCAGGGATCAAAAGAGATAATGTGCCTCCTGATGGAAGTACCTATCACCACCTTTTAAGTACTCTTGCCAAGAAAATGAACTTGAACTAATCAAGTCAGTACATCTAACTATCAGTTTCTAGGAAATACAGGGAATGGAACATATTAAATAGGATGCAATGGAAAAGACATAGGACAAATAACCAACATTCTCAATAAATAAATTGCGAAGGGGGAAAAAGAGCCAAAACTGGTTTGGCTCAGTGGATAGAGCGTCGGCCTGCGGACTGAAGGGTCCCAGGTTCAATTCAGGTCAAGGGCATGTACCTGGGTTTCGGGCACATCCCCGGTAGGGGGTGTGCAGGAAGCAGCTGGTCAATGTCTCTCTCTCATTGATGTTTCTAGCTCTTTATTTCTCCCCCTTCCTCTCTGTAAAAAAATCAATAAAATATTTTTTTAAAAAAGGGGGGAGAGACTTAAGAGACATGTACCAACCAATTACAATCTGATCTTACTTGATTCAAACAAATCAATTGTTTTAAAAAACTGATATAACTAGTAAACTTTGAACGCTTTGAATGCTTGGATATCTGATGATATAAAGGAAATTTTTTAGGTGTGAAATCATCATCATGGGTTTTAAAAAGAATGCCTACCTTTTAGAAACACATGGAAATATTTAAGATGAGATATGACATCTGGAATTTGCTTCAAAGCAATCTAGGATTGGAGGATGGGGACAGGAGTTTATAGTCAGTTATTTATAAATGAAACTAAGTAAGCCATAAATTAATAAGTGCTGAAACTGAGTGATGGACATTTGGGGACTCATACTAGCCTCTCTACTTTCATAGATATTTAACATTTTCAAAAATATAAGTTAAAAAATAGTAATTTTAAGCACTCAGGAAAACAAAATGAGAAGTTAAAAATGGGAGTCATCTGTAAGACTGTCAACAACAATAATGTTGGGGGGGTGGAATAAAAGACTAGAAGTGAACAGTAATCCAGCTAAAGATAAATATAAATTATATAAATATTTTATAAAATAGAATACCATTTCCAAATATTACTTGTCAGGAAGCATAAATGTTTTTAAATATTAACATTCTAATTATTTGCAGACTTATTTTATCTCTTAATAGAGACATTAAGTTTCTCTTCCAGCAAGAGGAATAGTGCTTTGCATATATCAGAATAGCAATCCTTCAAATAAGTTCAGTAAAATATATAACACATCATCCTGATATACTCACAGAGAGCAAGCAAAAACTTTCTCTATGTCTTAAAATTATGAAAAGGAACACATGCATTCTTTTGGCTTTTTTTTAGCTCCTGGTTGTTCACACAGTGTATATATATCATCCTCTCCAAGTAATATCAATAATAGCTACCATCTACTAAACAGTCACTTATCTGCTGAAGGCTACATATAAGATCACTTTTTATCCTCACAACAACCTTATAGGTGAATTAGCTTCCTTTCATAAATAAATATTTATAAAAAATAAAAAAACTGGGGCTCAGGAACTTATTAGAAATCAGGCGGGGATTCTGTGTGGTTCTGGGGACTCCAGCCTGAGCACCTCCAAAGCCAACATCCCCCGAGCTGCTCTCATACGTTGGAATACAAGAATTTTTGCTTGGAGTCAAAAATCTTTCTCTAGATTGGTTTCCTTCCTCCTTTTGATTCATACAGCTCAAGCAAGATCATCCCTGAAACCTTTCCTGTGGCTAAAGAGAGTTCAAGAGTTTATTATTTTTCGCTCTCTAAATCTAACATGAACAGATTTCCCCTCAGCAACTTGGCCCAGCCCACTTTAGGTCTTACTCATCTAACAAAGCACGCACATTCACATGGAGCCCTTAAAGATTTCTTCCTTCTTCACTGCATACTAAAATGCCTTCTCCCAGCTATACTCTTTCACTTCTCCTTGGAGAAGCACACACATTATATAACCAGTCCTCAGCTTCCAAACATTCATTTATAACTTTGCTAACCTTGCCACGTCATCTTTGATTCTCCTCTTGCCTCTTACGTGTAATTTGTCATCAAGTCATGCAGTTCTACCTAAAATCTCTCTCAAATCCATCCTTTTTCTTTCAGCAACCAACAACTCACTTTGGACCTTGATCTTCTGCAGTATAAACTATAACAAAATTAGTAAACCAGTGCATCCTATTTTTTCCATGCATTCCTTCCTATCAGTAAAACATTTGAACATACAATTGATATACATATATCTACACTAATAAGAGTCAGATGCAAATTGACTGTACCTTCGTGATGCCCACCCAGCCAATCAGGAGTATGCAAATTAACCCAACAAAGATGGTAGGTTAATTTGCATAAGCAGGCACCAAGCGGCTGCTCCAGGCCTCTGGGCAGTGTGGGAAGACAGAAAGGTGGCTCCGGCCAGAGCAAAGGTGTTGCCAGCAGCCAAAGGAAGGAAAGCCCATTCTTGCAAGAACCTTCGTGCATCGGACCTCTAGTTTATTTATAAATTATAAGAATGTTGTACTATACTAGTATAAGCATTGTAAAACACAAAAACAGAAATTTTGATGGTTAATATAAAAACAAATATAAATTCTACCAATATTCTTTCACACCCCGGAGAATCATCTTGCACAAACCAAAGATATCAACTGTCCTAAAATACTGCTGCTAGAGTAAACTTCCTAAGAACCCAAATCTAATCATATGACACTCTGAACTCTATCCTTCAATGGCATCATTTCCCAGTGGCACAAGCCTACTTTTTCAACTTGACCTCCTATAATCTCACCCGAATATCTGGTATCTCAGCTACCCCTTTTACCGCCCTATGTCTTTTGCACACACAGTCCCCTATTCCTGGGAAGTCCTTATTCTTGAGAGCCACTGATTTATATATAACAGGGTCTCTAAGAAAAAAATACATTCTAAATGCAATTAACCAACTTACAAATAAACTTCTGGAATGTTAATATCTTTTTTAGAGGAACTTATATTTTGAACATACCTTTTGTTACTTCCATTATTTGTCTCCTTTTCAAGTCCTAAATACTTGGAAGAATGGGTGTGAATTAAAAAAAAAAAAAAGTAGAGGAGACCAACTTTGTTTTGTTCTCTTTGGTTTATTTTTCTTCCTTGTTTATCTTTCCATTTCCCCACAAAATCCTTTTAAGCAAAAGGATGTTGCAAATCCAGAGATTAGTTCCCTCTAGGGCCAGGGAAAAAGGCTAAGCCTTTGCAACCCACAACCAGAATTCCAGCCAGGACCTTACAGATGGCCTAAATAAAATCCTTTCCTACAGCAACACTTCAGGTTTTACCCTTCCTTATTTCACCCTTACTATCTGTTGAGCAAATCCCTCCACATTGACTACAATGGCTAAGATTTAAATGATGGTGTTACAATCAAGAAATTTTCAAAAAACAACATGAAAATTCAACTAACTGGCTCTGGCAACTAATAATAGAGAGCTCAGCCTCCAACAAGTCTTTGTATTGTCTCCAACAGGGACTGGGATGAGAGCACTAAGGTGGAGAGAGAAGAGACAAGGCATTAGAGTGAGAAGCCCGTCAAGGGAAGTCACATTTCAGCTTCTAGTCTTATCCTACAGTAAGAGCAATAGGTCAACTGTGCTATTCAACTGGCCTCAAGAAGCAAGCAAGCCGGTGGTGCACTTTGGTTATGGGATACTTCAACAAGCAGTCCAAAAACAAGACTGGCAGAGCTATCCTAAGAAGTCAAGCCTGCTGCTCTATACCAGAAAACAATGAGAAGGGCTTATCCCCACTTTCTGTTCTTCCTCTGGAAATCCTTCCTCCCTTCTCCAAATCTCACCTTCTTTTCAGTTCAAGTTCCAACCTCTTCTGAGAAAACTATCTCTACTTTACTCTTTCGTTTTCTACACAACTCATTGGACCAACTACAATGAGATGCCACTTTACACTTGCTTTGGAAATAGTTCAACAGTTCCTTAAACAGGGTTACCATATGATCCAGCAATACCATTCTATGTTCATAACATCAATATATATAAAACCCTAATATGCAAATAGACCAAATAGTGGAACAACCAAACAACTGGTCGCTATGACATGTGCTGACCACCAGGAAGTGCACACAGAACATGGTTGGCTTTGGCAGCAGAGTGTGGAGCATGGTGGGCATCGGCCACAGCGGGATGGTGGACCAGGTGAGCAGAGGTGCCAGACCAAGGTGGGGCACCGATCACTGTCATCGGACAAGCCTCAAATGGATACTGAAAACTCTTTGCTCTTGCACATCACAGTCCTATCAGGTGCTTACACCTGCTGCCAGCACTGGCCCTGCTTGCACCCACTGCCAGCACTGGCCCCAATTACCCCTCAGGGCTTCTCCACCTCCTCCTGCTCCTAAGGGGCGTTTTGGACCAGCAGCCACTACTCAGACCTGCTGCCAGCGATGGCCCCGCTCACACCACTGCCAGTGCCCAGTGCCAGTCCCTATCGCTCGGCACCTCAGCGGGTGCGAGTGGCAGCTGCAGGTCCCAATCACCCGGGAGGGCTTCTCCACCTCCCCCTGCTCCTGAGGAGCAATTGGGGGAGTAGCCACCACTCGCACCCACTGATGGTGCCGGCCCCACTTGCACCCGCTGTTGGCACCAGCCCCAATTGCTCCACTCCGTCAGTGGGTGTGAGCAGAGCCCATACTGTCAGCACATGGGAGCAGCAGTGGCAGCAGCGGGGCTGCTAGCAGACAGGGAACCAGGGGGTGTGGCAGGAGGGGCTGGGCAGGAGGGCTGAGACCTGCCCCTGTGCCCACAGCAGCCTCACAGTTCCTTTCAAGGTGCACAAATATGTGCACTGGGCCCCTAGTTACTTATAAGCGAAAGCAACCCAACTGATGAATGGGTGAATGAATGAGTGAATAAAATGTGTTTTGTCAATACAGTGAAATGTTACTCAGGAATAAACAAAATGCTCATATGCTATAATATGGATAACATTTGGAACCATTATATTACAGGAAAGACAAAGGATTATATATCGTACTAGAGGCCCAATGCACAAATTTGTATGCCAGTGGGGTCCCTCAACCTGGCCTGCACCCTGCAATTTAGGACCCCTCGGGGGATATTGGATAGCCAGTTTTAGCCCAATCCCCACTGGCCCAATCCTATGCATTGAGCATCTGTCCATGATGACCAGTCAACAGATTGTTCAGTCGATCGGTTGCTTAGGCTTTTATATATATAGATGATTCCATTTATAAGAAATACCAAGAATAGACAAATCTACAGCAACTACAATTAGTGACTGTCTAGAACTGAGAGGGTTTGGAGGGAAAGAGGAAGCGACAGACAGCTAATGGGTATGGAGCTTCTTCCTGGGGTGATAAAAATGTTCTGGAATTGGACAGTAGTGATCAATCACATTTTTGTGAGTATACTAAAAACCATTTACTGACACACTATAAAAGAATAAATTTTATGCCCTTGCCAGTGTGGCCCAGTGATTACTGTCGATCCAGACACTAAAGCATCATGGGTTCAATTCCTGGCCAAAGGCATATACCTGAGTTGCAGGTTCAATCTCCAGCCCAGGTCGGGGAGCATGGAGGCGGCAACCAACCAATATGTCTCTCTCACATAAATATATATATAATCTTTCTCCTCTCTCTCTCTCCTCTCCTCTCTCTCTCTCTCTCTCTCTCCCTCCCTCCCTCCCTCCCTCCCCCTATCCTCACCCTTCCTTCCACTTTCTCTAAAAATCAATGGAAAAAAATATCTTTGGTGAGGATTAACAAAAAAAGAATAAGTGTGCCGAAACCGGTTTGGCTCAGTGGATAGAGCGTCGGTCTATGGACTGAAAGGTACCAGGTTCGATTCTGGTCAAGGGCATGTACCTTGGTTGCAGGCACATCCCCGATAGGGGGTATGCAGGAGGCAACTGGTCAATGTTTCCCTCTCATCGATGTTTCTAGCTTTCTGTCCCTTACCCCTTCCTCTCTGTAAAAAATCAATAAAATATATTTTTTAAAAAGAATAAGTGTTATAGTACATGACTTACAACTTAATAAAGTTGTTTTCAGATGACCATGGCCTACAAGTCCCTGCTTAGGCCCCAGTTTCTCTCTCTGACCTTAACCTCAAATGTCTCTACCATCAGTCACTTCCCAAACCCTTTGGCTTTCTATCAGTTCCTAAAATACAGCTAGGGTTTTCTTACCTCCAGGCCTTTGTATATTCACTACTCTCTTCCTGGAATAAAGTGTCTTTTCAAGTCTCTTTACATGACCAATGACTTCTCATTCTTTAAATTTCAGCTGAAATGTCATCTCCACTGTAAGCCTTCCCTCTCTATCTAAAATAGGACAGCCGCTCCTATCATTCTCTCTTAGATTTTTGTTTCCTTTGTAGCACATCCACATGAATTGAACGTGAATTGATCTGGGGGTTTTTATGTCAGGTCCACCAGACTGTAAACTCCAACAAGAGTAGGAATGAATATGTATTATTATTCACCATTACAAATTCCCAATGTCTAACACTATCCTTAGCATTAAAATGCCTAATAAAATGGGTAATTAGTTTTTTATTTCCCTAATGTGCCATTCCTGTATTCAGATGACTATGACTGCTGCCACCACAACCACCATCACCACCACTGCCACCCCACCACCACTCTTACTCCTTTCATATCCTTACTCTTCTCTCCTGTCTCAATTAAAACAGTATCTTATTGATCAAGTCTTCCTTTCTTGAGCTCACACAGTCTCTCCTCCATTTATTCACTTAGTCATCACTGGCTGCACCTTCACCATAAAAATGATCTTTTTGTATTATACGTGGAGTATTTTTGTTGGTGGGGAGAGGGCCTGCAGGGAGTTGTTTTTGTTTCACATTTCTATCTTACTACTACTTTGGGAAGCCTTAACCCGAAGAAAAATCTCTTCATTTCTATGTCCTAGTGTACTACTGGGCACATAATATAATACTATCAGTTAGGATAACTATAATGACTAACATTTATTGAGTGTTTAATATGTGCTTGACACTCTTCTTAGTTCTATAGTGAGTGAGTGAATGAATAAATGGATAAATTTCTTGGTCACCAACCTCAAAGTGGTCAGTCTGACAAGGACAGAAGACAGGTATACAGGCTAATGCAGAATAAACACACCCCAAGGCCAAATCAACTGCCTTATCCTGTCCCTCTATGCCTTCAAATGTTTGAGTATGCTTTTCTCTGAGTCCATAAATGTCAGGTTTCTTCAAACTCACTTAGAATACTTCCTTCGATTACTTACAATCCACTTCCTGCCCTTGGTGCCTGGAAACAATTTCTAGGATGTCACCACAAGCAGTATTAAGCTGCCACACCGTTTCCTGCTGTGTGTCTGCATTATCAGTTAAATTGCTTCATATTAACCACATTCCAGTCCACTGGGATCACTCAAACACCAGCGAAGATTTAAACGTAGCTGTCAAAGACACTAGTCACCACTGCTCCTTTTATCCTTGGTCTGCTCAGGTTTAAGGCTTAGGCGCTTTCCAGGGTACCACCCGCATAACTGGTGACCTTTTCTTTCCTTTGCCAAGTAAACGTCTGGTGTGAGGCAAGACAATGCTCCTCTAAATAAAGTGAAGATAAACACTCTTTAGAAAACGTAAGGAACTGTGCCTAGACCAGGGCAAGTTGGCTTAAAAACTTATAAAACTCTTCCTCCTCAAGAGTTCAAGTAACAAATTGTTCTCTTAACTCTATGTATACTAAATTAGGATCTTAATTCAGCTCCTAACGTATTTCTTAAGTGCATTCCATAAACTCTTCCTAAACAATCTGTGTATCAGGTACTGGGTTTGACACAGGGAACTCATAAGACAAAAAAAGAGTCCCTACTCTCAAAAAGTTCATGTCAGGCTGAGTATGGAAGACAGACAAAGAACTGGATTTAGTGCTGTAACACAAGGGGCCACTGAAACACATGAGGAGGAGGAGGATGCACAGAGGAGGAGCCCCTGGCCTAGGCTGGGAGGGGGATGCACAGATGAGGAGCTCTGGCCTAGGCTGGGAGGGAGGATTCACAGATCAGGGCACCTGGCGTAGGCTGAGGTGGGGGGAGGGGGACTGGCGATGGGGCAGGCTTCCAGGAGATGGTATCTGATCTTGGGCCTATAAACTCCCATTCTCTCACTTTAAAAATGTGGCTCATAGTACTGACATCATTGGACAGTTGTGAGGATTTGATGAAATGGTGTGACAGAGATTGTACTCTACCAGCCTTAGCTTGAAAGGAAAAGTCTGATCAGGCACCAAATCTCAATACCTATGCCTAGTAACTCAATTGATCATACAGCAGACACCAGCTTCACAATTACACAGGTTATTGTTTTCAATCACTTTTATTTTTTACTAAGACAATGTTAAGCCCTGCCCTGCATGTTAACAGTCTAATTCCTTGATCATCAAAACTTTCTTCTCCATTATCTGAAACATCCAGTTCTCTGGCATTTCTGGTATAAAATATACTTTTATCTTTATAAAAGACATTTCTTGGTCTTTTGATAAAGTGTAAAAGAAAACTACCAACTACTGAAATTTTAATATGGGCCCTGCAGTCATGGTGATACTATAGTTACTGTTCATAATGACCCTACAAGAATAGTTTTCCCCATTTTATCCTCAGGGTGAATAAGGAACTTCATAGTTAGAAGACAACAGAACTGGAATTTGAATCCAGATCTGATTCTACGTATCAGCCTGACTGGGCCACACAGCATCAGAGATAAGCAAGAGAAAACACGAACAGCCACAGTGCTCTCCTGCTTAGAGGGACCGCAGTGCACTCTCTGCCTCCTATTTGCCCACCCCCAAGACTGTCCTATACGATGGAGCCTCCACACTTAGATTTCACCTCAGCCAGGTGAACCCCTTGATCTCCGTGCCTTCTTTCCTATCAGAATGGAATGGTCAGCAGCAGCCAAAGCTATGCCCTCCCACAAGTAGGGCTGTCTCCTGGCCACCTGCCCATCCCCATTCCTGCCTGCAGGCAAAGTTGCATAGTCTAGTCACCGTAAATCGCAACTACTTTTCGTAACTCCTCTCTTCATATTTTCTTTCAGCCTCACCACAAGTAAAGTTAATATATTTCCCAAGCCCAAGTTTTTATCACACAGCAGTCTAGTTTCAACATCGAGGCTAGTCTTTATACTAATTTACCGCATTAAGTGCTCTTGCCAAGTGCTCAGAGTGATGGGTTCCCAAAACACACTTGAGATATGTATTTGTTAGCCTACTATGTTCACAAGCAAGACAGAGACCCAATGCCCGCTCATCTGAACTCCTACTTGGGTTTTCTCTACCTGCCTGGTCGTCCTATCAGACGAGTTTCTGAACTTCTGTGCAACAAGAAGGGTAAGTATCCTAGCAAGCATACTCTGCAACTCTAAGGTAGCTTTTGGAAAGTGTTTCTAACTGCTGTTGTAATCCAAGTTTAAAACTCCTCCTTGGAAGCAGGGGCTGACCGTGGAGTGCCTCTTTGCTCCAAATACTTCAAGAACCGTGTCTTTTTTTTACCTCCCAAGCCTCTTGAGCTCTTCTGCGGGGCACGCCTCTACATTTTCCCCCTCGTTTCCACAAAAATCAAGAACAGTGTTCTCAACCCAACTCTTCCGTTTTCATTATGGTCAGATGCTTCCTAATTCCATGTAGCAAAGGTCTCAGGGCTGTGGCAGCAAGTCTTAGTCCCCTGACCCGCAGGAGAGACTACACAGCTGAACAGAAGTCACACTGCGTGGACATCGGCTGGACAAGGACGCAACTTTCGCATCGTTATTAGATCCTTGCCCCTCAAGCCCTTCCCCTTTCACACTTCCCCTGGCATAATTCTCAAAACGCTGAAATAAACACATTCCGCCGCAGGCTTTCTTGCGAGCAGGTTTCAAGTGTCCTAGGAAAGCTGTCTTAAGGGAGAAGCCTAGGCTGTCCACTTTGTTTTCAAGTGCCCTCAAACCAGTCTACTCGTCAGACAGAGGGAACATTTGTTAGTCATTAGAGATAAGGCATCTCGTGCTCTGGGGCTGAGGGGAGGGAGAGGCCACCAGAGGACCCGGCGTGGAGGGGAGATAGAGTCCAAAACGACACACCCAAGCCGGCCTGTGTGTTTAAAAAAAAAAAAAAAAAGTCATACTCTCCAAAGTCAACTTCTGGTGCAAACGGAGGGAAACAATGTTTCAATGGGTGCTGAAGTTGAGCCGCATCCACAATCCTGCGCCCCGGGGAAAACGAACCCGGCCCGCCCGCCGGGGACTCCAGGTGAATGAAGGAACCAGCGGAGGAATTTGCCAGATTGGGTTACAGAGCCCGAGCCACAACTACCAGGTGCTCGGCTACCGCTCAGAGCCATCTTCCCTCAGCCTCTGGCCCGAGTGGTGTGCAGCCTGGCACCGACAAGAGGGGAACCGGGAGAGAGAGAGAGGAGAGGGGAGAGAAGGGCCTTTTCCCCTCAGGGTGTCCGGCCCTCGGGTCCCTGAGTGGCCCCTCCCTCTGAGAACCTCACACGACTTTGGTGGCTCCCCCCCCCTTAGCCCACCCCCTACCCCCAAGCCTTCGGCAGGCAGCCGGCGGTTACCACCTCCCTCAGGGGCGCCCCAAACACACCCCCGTTCGGGGAGTTGCTTCCGGACATTCCTCGCCCTCCTCCCCCCGCCCCCGCCCCCGCCCCCCGACGGTGTGAGGTGAGACCGTTTCCAGAGGCTCCCGGTGACCCCGGGAGAGAAGGCCATCTGGCAATCTCAGCGGCTCCGGCCCGGCCGGCGCAGGGAGGACACCTGACCACCGGCGCCCCGCCGCCCCACGCGCACGCCACCCCCGCGCCTCCCTCCATCGCCATGGCAACCGTCCCCCTCCCCGCGTGACGCCGGCACGCGGGGCGTCCCCGGGGGACCCGGCAACAAGTCCCCCCGCGCGACCCACGGCCTCCATTCCAGCCCCGGCCCGGCCTCGCCGCCCCGCGCCCGGCCCGGCCCCGCCCGGCCCGGCCGCACTCACTTGATCCTGGAGCCCATGGTCCCCGGGCCTCCTCATGGGCCCGCGGGCCGCTCGGCGCTGCGCTGCCTGCCCGCCCGCCCGCGGCCGACCGGCCTCCCTCCGGCGCTCTCCCCGCCCCTTCCTCCCTTCCCTCCGGCAGGGCCCGCCCGCTCGAGGCTCGCTCCCTCGCCGCCGCCGCCGACGCCGACGCCGCGCCTCCCGGGGTTAATGTTCCAGCTCCGGCCCAGGGAACGCCGCGGTCCCCGGCGCGCGTGCCCGGCGCGCGCCGCCCCCGCCGCCCCTCACACCGCCGCCCCCTCCTTCCCGCGCCGCCGCCGCCGCCGCCCGCAGGGGCTGCCGGGAAGTGTAGTCCGCTCCCGGGAGGTGGGGCCGCCCGAGGGGGTGTGTGGGGACCGCACTTCCGCCCACTGACTGACTCTCAGAGCTCCGTGTGTCAGCCCTTCCTGGTTCAGCCCTTACAGAGCTCCAGCCCCCTGATCTCCTATAGAAAACTCTACCTACAACCAAGCCCCTTGGGAAAACCCTCCCCCCCCCTCCCATCCCAGAGAGACCCCAAGCTCCCCTGAAAAAACCTTCACCCGTTCCTCTCTTATGGAGTTCTCCCACCAGTAGCTCTGGTGTTAGAGATATCTGTCTCCCACTCAGGCCTCCATGAAAACACAAGTTTTCCCTTAAATAATCCCTTACCTTCCAGTAAGTTCCTTAAGGGAGCCACAGACTCTCTTCTCTATCACACCATCCACTTCCCTCCCCAACATGGTTCCTGATGGTGGCCCCTTCCTCACCCCTTAGACCCTGAAGGAGACCTCACATACCCATAAGAAAACTACCAGGGGATTCATTGGACCTATTTAGTGGTTCTGCTCTGCCTAACCCTTGAGGGTTTTTGTCTCCCTTTATCTGACATGTGGGGGCTCCTATATAGAAAATACATGTTACCATAGAAGCCCCTGATACTGATAAAGATTAGCCCAATGCAAATGAAGGAATTCAAGAGTGAAGATAACCAACCTGCTACCTACTTCTACTTCCCCTTGGGGCTCACTTTCATGCGCACCCCAATAGCATCTCCTCTAGGCCTGGAGGAATCACAAAGGAAGCAATAATGACAGCTGCCATTAGCTACTGTTCAATGAGTGGGTGATTCTGTGTTCTCCCTGAACCAGGCCCATTTCCCCCACATGGTTTGCCCCAATCCTCAAAATAATCTTGGGAGTTTAAACCCCATTTCATAAATGCATTCCACGGTTACCTAACTAGCACAGGTTCAGAAGAGACTGGCATCCAGGCTGAATAAGTCCAGACACATGTGACATAACTATGCTTAGAATGATGACACCTTTGGCCATAAGTCAGAAGACACAGTATGTTCATAGTTCACTTTTGAAATCAGGTCTTTCTTTCAACCATTTTCTGTTCTGAAATGCCCTTTATTCCTTCTGCAACTTAGCTTTTATAAATTCAGTGTCTCTCCCGCCCCACAGCCACTACAGTAACTGGTCGTAGGCCCCAGCCAGACAGGAAGCAAAGAAAGCAAAAACTTCTTTTGGGTGTATATTGTGGTTAAAGATAGTTTCACTCTAATGTCTATGCCCTGAGGTTGTTAATGGCAAAAAAAAGGTGAACTTTTTAAATATTAAAACACAAACATTGAAAATCTTCCAAACTGCCATTTTGAATTCAAAGTCTTTTGCACCCAGACACCAACACCGACTTATAAACAGCCCCAGGAGCAAAGCTCTACCAGACTGGCAGGGCCCCTGTGGTGTTTATTTACCTTGTTTCCTATGAACCTTCTCCAAGGAACGGTTATTATCAAGATCTTCCCTGAAATGAGCAGCCAGTTCAAAAGCTCTGAGCAGGAGTCTATAAATACAGCTACTTGGTGAAGGGTAAAGCTGGATGCTTTTCAAAGGAGGTTGTAGCCATCCTGGCCACAAAAACGTCTGCGTGCCTGCTTGAAGGTAGTGGTGGTGGTGGTGTTGATGGTGGTGGTGGTGGAAATGGTGTGTGTGTGTGTGTGTGTGTGTGTGTGTAAGACTGGAGTGGAGGTGGCCTCTGAGACTGCAGGGTGGTCTGGGGAGAGGGCATTGAAATGGAGTTTGGCTTCTGATGTTGTCTGCACCACTGACTAGCAGAGACATTTTAAATACTAGGTATACTAGTTACTAATACAGATTTTGTAATCAAAGAAAACATGATAATTTCAAGAGAAACATCAAAAGTGCTTTATTCAGCCAAAACCGGTTTGGCTCAGTGGATAGAGCAGCCGTGGGCAAACTAAGGCCCAAGGGCCGGATCCGGCCAGTTTGGCTGTTCTATCCAGCCCGTGAAGCAGAAAGAGTGGAGGGTTTTCTTGCTCACCCCTCCGCTCCTTCACCAGCAGCCCAAGATGAGAGTGCCAGCATGGTCAGGTTGCTTTTGTTCCGGCCCTCTGGTCCAGTTTAAGAACCCATTGTGGCCCTCTAGTTAAAAAGTTTGCCCATCCCTGGGATAGAGTGTTGGTCTACGGACTGAAAGGTCCCAGGATTGATTCCAGTCAAGGGCATGTACATTGGTTGCGGGCACATCCCTGGTAGGGGGTGTGCAGAAGGCAGCTAGGTCGATGTTTCTAGCTCTCTATCCCTCTCCCTTCCTCTCTGTAAAAAATCAATATATGCTTTGAAGCAAACCATTTAGAGACCCAATTTTCTACTTCTTCCTACATTTTGAAGTGCTGCTCAGAAAGTGTATGTTCCATCTATCAGAACAAGTGGTCATCTGAAGGAGCAAGGTCTGGTGAATATGGTGGGTGGGTTAATACTTCCCAGGCAAGATCTTTTAACGTGTCTTTAACTGGTTTTGAAGTGTGTGATCCTAAAGCAAAATTACGTTGCAGTGTCTTCTGGAACATTCTGGTTGTTTCACAGTCAAAGCATGGTTCAAACTGATTATTTGTTGTCTGTAGTGATCAGTATTAATGGTTTCACCAGTGGTTTTTTTAAAAAAAATTTAAATTTCTTTATTGATTAAGTTATTACATATGTGTCCTTATCCCCCCATAACCCTCTCATTCCCCCAACTCATGCATTCACCCCCTTATTATCTGTATCCACTGGTTAGGCCTATACGCATGTATACAGTCCTTTGGTTGATCTTCCCCCTTTACGTCCACACTCCCCTACCTTCCCTCTGAGATTTGACGGTCTGGCCAATGCTTCTCTGGTTTTAGAAGCTCATAATACACCACACCTTCCTGATCCCACCAAACACAGCGCATTGTCTTCTTTCCGAAGCAATTTGGCCTTGCAGTTGATGTTGATGGTTGACCTGGATCAACCCATAATTTTGTGCATTTGGAATTCTCAAAATAAATCCACTTTTCATTGCCAGTCACAATTCGATGCAAAAAAGACTTTCTTTCGTGCCCTTAAAGCAACATTTTACTGATGACTTTTTGGTTTTTCATTTGTCTTTCATTCACTTGATGTGGCACCCATTTTTCTTTAAGACCTTTCACTTTGCTTGTAAACAATCAGAAATTATTTGCTGATCAATGTTTAATCTTTCTGCAAGCTGTTTTTGAGTTTGACATGCATCTTCATCCAATAGTGTTTGTAATTGCTTGTCTTCAAACTTTTTCGGTTCACCTGGACGTTCTTTGTCTTTCACATCAAAATCATCACTTTTAAAGCATTTAAACCAGTGTTCACAAGTATCTTGAGACGGAGCATGTTCACCATAAGCTTCCTGAAGTATTCAGTGTCACTTTTCTTCAAAATAATGAATTAAAACTTCCCACAAATGTTCTTTTTTTTTTTTGGCATGAAATTCAATATCTTTAAGCATAAAAATATCTATGATGTTAAAATCTTCAGCAAATTTGACATCTGCAGTTTTGAAGCTTGTTGTCAATACAACAAAATAGCATACATATCAAATCATTCATATATATGTGTGTAATTCCACCTATTAAAAAAATTCCGCATTATTAACTGGTGCACCTAGTAAATAATTAGACAATTGTCTGCTTCAGTTTCCTTCTTTTTTTTTTTTTTTTTTTTTTTTTTTTTTTTTTTTAATAAATCTTTATTGCTCAGATTACAATTGTTTCTCCTTTTTCTCCCCCATAGCTCCCTTCCACCTGATTCCCACCCCACCCTCTGCCCTTACCCCCTCCCCCCACTATTGTCCTCATCCATAGGTTATACAATTTTAATCCAGTCTCTGCACCCCACACCCCTTTCACCCTGATAATTATCTATCCACTCCCTTTCTTTGCCCCTAATTCTATTATATTCACCAGTTTATTCTATTCCTGAGATTTTTAATTCACTTGACCTTCTTCCTCTTCTTAAGTAATACCTTTCAGCATTTCATATAATACTGGTTTGGTGGTGATGAACTCCTTTAGCTTTTTCTTATCTGTGAAGCTCTTTATCTGCCCTTCAATTCTGAATGATAACTTTGCTGGATACAGTAATCTTGGTTGTAGGTTCTCCCTATTCATCACTTTGAATATTTCTTGCCACTCCCTTCTGGCCTGCATGGTTTCTGTTGAGAAATCAGCTGATAGTCGTATGGGTGCTCCCTTATAGGTAACCAACTGCTTTTCTCTTGCTGCTTGTAAGATCCTCTTTTTGTCTTTTACCCTTGGCATATTGATGATGATGTGTCGAGAAGAATTTTTCTTTGGATTCCTCTTGTTTGGGGTTCTGTAGGCTTCCTGTACTTGTAAGTCTATTTCTTTCACCAGGTGAGGGAAGTTTTCTGATATTATTTCTTCAAATATGTTTTCAGTATTTTGCACTCCCTCTTCTTCTGGCACCCCCATAATTCTGATGTTGGTGCGCTTGCAGTTGTCCCAGAGGCTCCTTACACTATCTTCAACTTTCTGGATCCTCTTTTCTTCTTCCTTCTCCAGCGGAGTGTCTTTTGGCTCTTTGACCTGATTCTTGTGTTCTTCCATTCTGCTGTTGGATCTCTGCATAATATTTTCCAATTTAGTCAGTTTATCTATACTTTTTAGTTGGGTCTCATGAAGTTTATCGAGCTTTTCTAGGATATTGTTGCATAACCTTAGAACCGTAGTTCTGAACTCTATATCCTCCATCTCTTTTGTTTGAGATCTATTTCCTTGTCTCGGCATTTTCACTGTTTTTCAGAGTTGGTAGGATGGCTTTGTGTGTTTGGTGTCCTATATAGCACAGTGGGTCAGCCTCCTCAGTTACCTGAGGTAGACACTCTTGGTGATCCCCTTTGTGGACTGCGTGCACAGCCTTGTTGTAGCTAAGTCTCTATTGTTGTGAATTGACCTTCAGGCCAATTGGATGTGGGTATCAGCTGTGTCTACTCTGGGATAACTTCTGTATTGGAGACAGTCTTATAGGATCAGACTTGAAAAACTGCAGAAGCCTCTGCTCAGCTTGGATGGGGCGGAGTCTCAGGGCTGAAGGCTTCCGCCCTGCCCTTGTGCACTCGCCTGACCGGCCCAATTTCCCCAAGCAAGAGCGTGGGTGCCCCAGGGGCTCACCCGGACTTGGGCTGGTCTCTGTAGTCTGGAGCTTCCGACTCCTTCCGCTACAGAGAGGCCGCCACCTTGTACAGAGAGGCAGCGGCAGCCTCCGTGGTCAGACCTGGAGCTTCTGACTCCTTCCGCTACAGAGAGGCCGCCACCTTGTACAGAGAGGCAGCGGCAGCCTCGGCGGTCAGACCTGGAGCTTCTGACTCCTTCCGCTACAGAGAGGCCGCCACCTTGTACAGAGAGGCAGCGGCAGCCTCGGCGGTCAGACCTGGAGCTTCTGACTCCTTCCGCTCCGGAGGGGCGGCGGTCAGACCTCAGCGCGTACTTGCTCGTGCGCGCGAGTCTGTAGACCCTGCCGGCTGCGGCTCAGGTCCCCGGTCTCCCAGTCTCTGAGTCTCTGAGTCTCTGGGTGCCTTTCTCCACCCGTATGAGCCTGGGACCACGGAATTTCAGCCGGGGTTGGGTTCAGTACAGTCCGAAAGGGTTCCGTGCAATCGGGGATTCCTCCCCTCCCACCGCCAGGCAGGCGTTCGACGGCCGCGTGCGCGAGCGTCTCCTACCTCAGCGCTTTTCGGCTCCCAGTCCGATCCGTGAGCCTCCCTCTTTCTTTCTAGTTGTAGCTATTCCACTCCGCCAGCTTTCCTGAGGTTTTGGTGAAGTCCTTTTTGATTTTAGTTGTTTTTTTAATTAAATTGTTGATGAGGCGGCAGCTTAGGAGACTGCCTAGGCCGCCATCTTGGATGTTCTCTCTTCAGTTTCCTTCTTGATAAAATGGGTATAGACTAGAGGATGACGAGGAGCTCACATCATAAGAGAGAGTGTAATGTGGGAGCCAAGAGTGCAGGCAGTGGAACCAGGCTGGCTGGGCTCAAACCAGAGCCCTATCTCTTACTAAAATAAATGTGCCTTTGGGAAAGTTATTCACAATCTCGTGGCTCTGTCTGTAAAATGGAAATTATGGCAATAGATCTATCTTGACATGAGGATGAAATGAGTTGATGACACTCATCAAGTACTTAAATAGTGTCTGGGACATAGTGAGCACTCAAAAGTTATCAGCAACTATTATACACTTGATACTTAGCAGTGTGGCTTTTATCATTAACTAGAGGCCAGATGCTTGAGATTCATGCAAGGGGCTCGGCCCTCGCAGCCCCAGCTTCATCCAGAAGGTCACCTGGAAGGTCATCCAGATGGTCGTTCCGCTGTTCGGCCATCCAGCCTAACTAGCATATTACGCTTTTATTATTATAGATAGTCATAATCTTCATAATAAATAGTTGTATACTTTGATTCAGAGACCTGAGTTTCCACCCCAGAATGTAACTGTTTCCATTCTGAATCAGATAGAATTCAGTTCAATGTAAAGGACGGAAGAGTGAGATAACAGTGACTGAAAAATTAGAAGTTTATTTCTCTTTCACACAAGCTCTGGAGCTGAACATTCTAAGGCTGGCATATCAATTCCATAATGCCTACTCTCAGATGGAACAGGACAGGGCAGCTGATTTGGCCTTGTGGTTGCATATATTGTGCATTAGCTTATATACCTGTCTTCTATACCTGTCACACTGTGACCTCCTTGAGATCGATGACCCCAAATTTTTTGTGATTACTCCCCTCTCCTCCAAATGCAGCTTCCACCTCCTGGTCCAGGATGGCTGCTTGAACTCTAGCTATCTAATTCACAACCAAGAAGCCAGCCAAAGGAAGAAGGTCATGCCCCATGCCGACCCTAATCTTTAAGGATACTCCCATTTACCTTCCATTGACCAGAGCATAGTCATACAATCACATCTCTCTAGGAAATATAGCCTCTATTTCAGCTAATCATGTGCACAGTTCCAGGGGTGGTGAGTCTTTCCAGAGAATTAGGGAGGACAGATACTGCAAGACAGCTAGCAGTCTCAGCCAAGCCTTCCTTGGCTATTGTGACCGTGAGCAAGACACTATATTTGGGCCTCAGTTATCCTTTACCCAAAGTAAGAGAATCAGACCAGACCTCTGTCCAAAGTCCTTTTCAGGTATAGAATGCTACAATTCAGTGCTTATTGTTTTATATTCCCACTAAACTTAGTGGAATCTGATGTTATTTAAATAAAAGGAGACCTTTCTGCCAGGTACATAACATAACCAATAGTTGGAATTGAAACCTCCTAGAGATGAGATGGGCTTTAAGGAACCTGTCTTCTCGACTGTTGTCAAAATAGGCTAACTAAACAAATCTGGCAGATAAAAAGTCCAGCAGCGTGTGTGATACCACCTGCGCAGACACTTTGATGCTCCTCAGTTTCCAAGCTCACCCTCACTCCCCTCTTCCTGTTGTTGGTTTTTTGTTTTTTGTTTTTTTTCCTGCTTAGGGGGCTGTGATTATTAAAAGGAGGACAGCACCCCCAAAGAGCTCTGATGCCCCATTAACGACACAGTATAAAACGGCAGGACCAATGAGCCAGTGGTCTGTTGTTCCTATTACACTTAGTTGTGATTATGTTCTTTTTTTTTAAAGTTAAGATATAATTTACATGCCATAAAATTTTAAGGTGTACATAGTCACAAAATTGTACAAACTATCACCACTATCTCATTCCAGAATACTTCATCATCCCCAAAGGAAACCCCACACCCATTAGCAGTCACTCATCCTTTCTGCCCTCCCCCAGCCCCTGGCAACCTGAATCAATTTTCTATCTCTCTGGATTTGCCTATTCCAATATTTCATGCAAGTGGAATCATATAATAGTGTGGCCTTTCTGTCTGGCTTCTTTTACTTAGCATAATGTTTTGAAACTTCACCCGTGTTGTACCACCTATCCATACGTCATTCTTTTTTATTGCCTAATAATATTCTATTGTACGGGCAGATCACATTTTGTTTATCCACATTTTGTCGTTAATGGCCACTTGGGCTGTTTCCACTTTTGGGCTATGAATAATTATGTGTAAGTTTTTGTGTGGGCACATGTTTTTAATTCTCTTGGATGTTGCAGTTAATATTCAGCAGAAAGAATCCACAGCCTGCGGACAGGAGTGCTGCTAACCTAACACCAAAGGGAGTAGTTACATAAGGAAGTAACTTGGGGACATACCGAATCATACCAAGTTAAGTAGGTTTCTTTACTGAACCTCTCGTGGACATTCATGCAGCAAGGTGCATTGTGGACCTCTAAGAAGAGAATGTAGATACTACATATCAGAGGTTAAGAGAACAGATTCTGGAATCAGGCAGATCCAAATTGCTAATTGAGTGAACTTAGAGAAAGTTACTTAAATTGAGTTCCTTCGTTTTTAATAAGAGGATGATAATACCCACCTCGGGAATGTGAAATTGAAATATAGAATGCTATATATGTGCTATTAAATAAATGGAAAAGTTTTTGTGCTAAATTGTCAGATTGATAAAGACCAAAACCACATCAGGTTTGTCCACAATTAGGTCTCAACATCTAGACTACAGACTGTCAGGCACACAGTGATTAGTGACCAATAAATATTTATTGAATAAATATATAAATGACCTCAAACCCCTCCATTTGGGGCACATATCCTAGGAAAAATAGGCCACAGAACAAGAATTGGGAAATGCTTTCTTTCTTAAGTTGGAACTTAGTACATTGAATTAGTATATTTCTTTACCTTCTATTTTTTTATATTTTCCTTAATTGTGGTAAAATATACATAACAAAATTTATCACTTAATAATTTATTTTAATTTAAAAAATACATTTTATTGATTTTTTTTTACAGAGAGGAAGGGAGAGGGAGAGAGAGTCAGAAACATCGATGGGAAAGAAACATCAATCAGCTGCCTCCTATACACCTCCTCCTGGGGATGTGCCCACAACCAAGGTACATGCCCTTGACCTGAATCAAACCTGGGACCTTGCAGTCTGCAGGCCGATGCTCTATCCAATGAGCCAAATCAGTTAGGGCCACTTAACCATTTTTAAATTTATAAGTCAGTGGCATTAAGCATATTCACACTGTTTGACTATCACCACCATCTCTACAGCTTTTTTTCAAAATCTCCCCAAAGTATAGCTCTGTACTTAGTAAATAATGATGCCCCATTTTCTCCTCCCTCCTCCAGCTCCTGGCAACCATCATTTTACTTTCTATCTTCATGAATTTGACTATTGCAGGAACCTCATATAAGTGGAATCATACAGTATTTGTCCTTTTGTGACTGGTTCATTTCACCTAGTATTGTGTCTCAAGGTTTGTTCATGTTGAAGCATGTGTCAGCATTTGCATCCTTTCCATTGTATGCATAGACCACATTTGTTAATCTATTCTTCTGTCTGTGGACACTTGGGTTGCTTCCACCCTTTGGTTATTGTTAATAATGCAGCTATGAACATGGATGTACAAATACCTCGTCTCTTCCGTGTTTCAGACGGTCACCATGTGCCTCTGCCCTTTGGGAAGTGAGCTGGAGAGTTGGCAGGACTCTGTCCCATTTACACTCTTGGCTCTCTTGCTAGTTTTCTTTTATTTTATACTTTCTTCCCCATGAGTGTTTGTATATATTATTAATATATAATATATTATTTCCCTATTTATTTCAACCACTTTTTTTCCTCCCATAACCATTGTAGTATTTTTAAAAATATATTCTTATTTATTTCAGAGAGGAAAGGAGAAGGAAAGAGAGAAATAGGAACATTAATGACGAGAGAGAATCATTGATTGGCTGCCTCCTACACACCCCACACTGGGGATCAAGCCTGCAACCGGGGCATGTGCCCTGCCTGTTAATCGAACCTTGACCTCCTGGTTCATAGGCCAATGCTCAACCACTGAGCCACACCAGCCAGGCCCATTGTAGTATTTTTGTTGTAAACTGATTAAATTCTAAAGTGTCAATCCTAGTATGTCCCCCATTTCTCATGTCAAGACCCACAAAATGAGTGATAGAGACAGACTTACCTTAGCATCTGAGTGGAGAGTAAGACCCTCATTCTCTGATCTCTTATCCTGAGCAAAGTTTTTGCTGGCCAGTCAGGGTGGCCAAGACATTGGGGAGGAGATCTCCCAACCTAGTTCAATGACCGAGTTGTGCTTAATTTGTACATAGCTTACTTAGGTTCCCAAAGAAGACCCTACCTCCTAAAGCTAATGCCTCACCCCCCGCCCTCAGGAGCTCTGATTCCATTGTTCACAGTCAAAATTATTTAGGAACAAAGAGGCAGCAACACGCAGTGGTTAGGGCACCATCTGCCTGGGGTGAATCTGAACCCTGCTAGAGCAAATTATTTCACCTTAACTTTGTTTTTCATCTGGCAAGTGGAGGTTTGTCAGCACTTGCTTCATGGAATGCTGATGAGGATAAAATTATTTATATACATATATAAAAGGCTAAGTGACCGTTTGAAAGTCCAACCGGTAGCTATGATGCACACTCACCACCAGAGGGAAAACACTCAATGCACAAGCTGCCAAGCTGCAGTGACTTGGCAGTGGTGGTTCTCAGGTGACGCACCCTGAACCAGAGAGGAGGGAGCCTGATTCCTGGGTGTATCACCTGAGAACCACCCTCTCACAATATGGGAGCCCTCGGGGTATGTTGAAGAGCCAGTTTTCAACCTGATCCTTGCAGGCCAGGCCGAGGGACCTCACCTGCCAGAGGGACCCTGCTACTCCACAGATGCCCTTTGAGGCAGGGTGCTGCACCAGGTGCGGCCCAGGGAGGGACTGTGGAAGGTTGGCTCTGGGTGTGGCTGGCCTGTCTCACCCAGTCCCACTCCACCAGTCACCTTCTAATTAATTCCTTTCAATGTGCATGCACAAATCCATGCACCAGGGCACTAGTTATATCTATAAAAATCTGATGGTCTAACTATAATAAATACTGGATAAATGAATAGTTTTCATAGGTCCAATTGGTGACTCACATTATCTCCAGTCCTTACTACACTCCTGTAGATTTTATGCTACACATTTTTTAAAATAAATCTTTATTGTTCATATTATTACAAATGTTCCTCATTTTTTTCTCTCTATTGCTCCCCTACACCAGGTTCCCACCCCACCCTCTGCCCTTTCTCCACCCCCCCATTGTCCTCATCCATAGGTTCACAATTTATGTTCAGTCTCTCCCCGTACCCCCCACTCCCCTTTTCCCCGAGAATCGTCAGTCCACTCCCCTTCCATATCTCTGATTCTATTATATTCAACAGTTAATATTGTTCATCATGTTTTTTAATTCCCTTGGTTTTTAGATTCACTTGTTGATAGTTATGTATTTGTTGTTCATAATTTTTATCTTTATCTTCTTCCTCTTCCTAAAGAACCCCCTTCAGCAATTCATATAATTCTGGTTTGGCGGTGATGAACTCCTTTAGCTTTTTTTTATTATTATTTGTGAAGCTCTTTATGTGGATTTCGATTCTGAGTGATAGCTTTGCTGGGTAGAGTATTTTTGGCAGTAGGTTCTTGCTATTCATCACCTTGAATATTTCTTGCCATTCTCATCTGGCCTGCATGGTTTCTGTTGAGAAAACAGCTGACAATCATATGGGTGCTCCTTTTAGGTAACTACCTGCTTTTGTCTTGCTGCTTTTAATATTCTCTCTTTGTCTTTTGCTCTTGGAATTTTAATTATGATGTGTCTTGTGTGGTCCTCTTTGGATTCCTTCTGTTTGTGGTTCTCTATGCTTCCTGGACTTGTAAGTCTAATTCTTTCACCAGGTGGGGAAAGTTTTCTGTCACTATTTCTTCCAGTATGTTTTCGGTATCTTGCTTTCTTTCTTCTTCTGGGACCCCCATAATTCTGATGTTGGTTCGCTTGAAGTTGTCCCAGAGGTTTCTTACATTACCTTCAACTTTCTGGATTCTCTTGTCTTCTTGCTTCTGCAGAGGAGTGTCCTTTGGCTCTTTGTGTTCCAAATCTTTGACTTGATTCTTGCAATCTTCCATTCTGTTTTTAGGACTCTGTATAATATTTTTTATTTCAGACAATGTATTCTTTATTTCTAGTTGATCATTTATTATTTCTAGTTTATCCCTTTTTATATCCTCATAAGTCTTGTTTATTTTATTGACCTTTTCTAGGAAATTCTTGAAAAACCTTATAACCGTGGTTTGAACTCTATATCCAGTCTCTTTTTGTCCTCTATTTCTTTCATTTGTGATCTGTTTCCTTGTCTTGGCATTTTTGCAGCTTCCCTGAGTTGGTAGGGTGGCTTTGTGTGTTAAGGTGTCCTATATGGTTCAGTGGGTCAACCTCCCAGTTACCTGAGGTGGACACTCTTGGTGCACCCCTTTGTGGACTGTGTATACAGCCTTATTGTAGTTAAGTCTTGATTGTTGTTGGTATCACTGGGAGGAACTGACCTCCAGGCCAATTGGTTGTGAGGCTCAGCTGTGTCTATGCCAGGAGACAGCCTTATTCGACTAGACTTGGAAAACTGCAAAAGCCTCTGTGTTCAGCTTGGATGGGGCGGAAATTCAGGGTGGAGCCTACAGGCTTGGCTTCCTATCAGCCCTCTCCCCCCCCCATGAGGTTCCTGAGTCTGTGTTCCTCAGTGTCCTTTGGTACTCACTGCTTTGGTACTCTCTGCAAGCACCTCTGAGAGAAAGGTGCCCTTGAGTTTTGCCCGCTACCAGACAGTCTAGTCTCTCCCCCAATGAGCCCGGAACTGGGGTTCAGTGCAGTTGGAAGTGGGGTTGGAAGTGGAGTTCAGTGCAGTCCGGAACTTTTGTCTCCTTCCCGTTAGGGCAATCCAGCGGCACAGTCAACAGTCCGTCCTCTGTGCGCAACGTGCGCGCCTCCGGGGCTCTGCCTTTTGCTGCTCCTCTGAGCTTCTGCCTTACAGCCAAATTCCCTCTGTATGAGCCTGGATCCCCAGAGTCTGGCCTGGAACTGGGGCTCAGCATAGTCTGGAGCTTTTGTCTCCTTCCCGCTAGGGCAATCTAGCAGCACAGTCAACAGTCCCTCCTCTGCGCACAACATGCGCAACTCTGGGATTCCCTCTGTATGAGCCTGAGACCCCAGGGTGTTGCCCAGAACTGGGGTTTAGTGTAGTAGGGACTGGGTTTCAGCACAGTCTGGAGCTTTTATCTCCTTCCCGCTAAGGAACACCAGCCAGGCATTCAGCTGCCCCCTCCTCTCCAGCTCAGTCCTCTCCCCACTCATGTACTGTATCTCCTGTACCTTGGGCTTTTGCAGCTCCTCTGATTTTCCTTCTCGTTTTCTCTTTCCTTCTAGTTGTAGAATTTCCAGTCAGTCAACTTTCCTGTAGTTCTGGATAATGTCCATTTTGTGTTTTAGTTGTAATTTTTTGAAATTGTTGTGTGAGGCTGCAGTTAGGCGTTTACCTATGCTGTCATCTTGGTTTCTGTATGCTACACATTTCAGAGAGGGAAGGAGACTTGCCCACGGTCACCCAGCCAAGAGTGGTAAGAGCTGAGAGTTGTGCTAAAGGGATGTCTGATTCCCAGGCTGCCAGCTCTTTCAAAACAATTTCTACCAAGCTCCATTCTCTCATTCTCTCTCTCTCTCTCTCTCTCTCTCTCTCTCTCTCTGTCAGCTTGGCTAAAAATATCCTGAATTGCATCCTCATTAGCTAATATGCATACATTATTTTTTGCTTTTTGAACATAATTGGCTCGTTCAAAGGAAAGGCTTCTACCTACATGAAAGAGAAAGCTGAGCTGCTCCCTGAAAACTCATCTGAATTCAGAGAAGGCAGCTGCCTGTGGAAACCCCTCTGCTTCCTGGCTTGTGTGCGGAGCTGGAGGGCAGCACGGCAGAGTGGAAAACAAACTCCCCTCACTCACACCCCCCAGCACACTTGAGCTGGGTGACTTTGGCCAAGTCCCTGCCTCTTTCCCAAGAGTCCGTCTCCTTAGCTGTTAGGTTGAGCTCAGAGAAGAGCTTACCTTACAGAGCTACAGTGAAGATTAAATGAGATAACCATGAGGCCTGACATGTAATACGTGGCCACTCAAAAACTGGGAGCTACTATGGCATAGGCCACTCATAGGAAATAAACCACCGATGTTTGCAGGAGAGACTCAAGAGCCAATTTGTTCAGTACACAGGGGCTGGAGCCAGGAGGGTGATGGATCAAACCCCAGCATGTGCCATACTCTGGTTCTGTGATACAGCTTCTCTCTCCCCAAGCCTCAGTTTTCCTGTTGTCAGAAAGATATTATACATATAAAGAGCTCAATAATGAACGGTGGCTGCATTCACAGCAAGCCTCCCCAACCAGATCATATCCTAGGAGCAGTAGGAGTAATTGATTTCTGCTTCTAGGGCAACGCACGCACACGGACACCACAGAGTCTTCATCCTGGGCAGAGCGTGTGTGCCCCGGGCAGCTACAGCCAAACTGTCTGCCCCAACTTCTCCTGCTGGTAATGTGGCTGATGACAGCTTAATGGACTCTTTACCCTTGAATGCTAAGGGGAAAATAACTCATGGCATTACAACATATGAATGTAATGTGGGGTGTGTGTGTGTTTTTTTTTCCTTGAGCAATGTAGAAAGAGAGCCAGAAACACATGTAAGACTTGAGGCTGCAACCTGAACCTCCCTCTTCCTGACCATGTCTGTATGGGGGACAGATTTAGTCATTGCAATTACCCAAATCATTCATGTTTGTAAAATATAGCCATATCTGTGTGTGTGTGTGTGTGTGTGTGTGTGTGTGTGTGTGTTCCTGCATGATCTGAGGCTAACAAAAAACAGTATGCAGTCAATTTATGATGAGAGGATTGTGAATGCCCCTAAATTACTGATTTTCCAGAGACAAGCCAGTTCCTCCTGGAATGGCTCGCGTGCGTGTGCGCGCGCACTCACACACACACACACACACACACACACACACACACACATTCTTTGTTGGCATGAGGAAGCTGGTCAAAAATCTCCCCACACAGCTTTCAGAAGGCCACACCATCCTGACCAGACAGGTGGCAAATCCCCACTGTCGGAAGTCAGTCTGAAGGAGGAGGCAGCTACAGGTGCCCATTAGTCTGGCACAGCATGGCAGGCAGGGAGGAGGGCAATGAGAACTTTGTGGGTTAGTGGGGAGCCCACAGGCTTAAAGAGTCAGGCTGACCTGGGTTCAGTTCCACCATCCTGACTGTGAGCAAGAGTCTTCCTCATCTCGGAGTCTCAGTTTCCCCAACTGTAAAGTGGGTTTCATAACACCCACCTGTCATGACAAAGCAGGTGAAGACCAAGCAGGACATGAGGCACAGTGTAGGCTCAGGGGGATGCTGGGGACAGGGGGGCTCTGCTCTCCCGGGAGGACACCCAGGCCAGGCAGGAGGTGTGCAGGTCCCAGCTCCGGCGCGGCTCACGCAGCCTCCGCTCCAGCCACCAGAGCCTGGGAAGGGAAGTGTGCGGAAGCGCGCTCTCCATCTGGCTAATGCTCACTTGTGTTTCCTACTGGAGAGCATCACTTTTTTCACCTCACCTGGTTTGTTTACCCAAACAAGCTGCTCATTAACAACACCAATTGCATTTTCTGCAATTCTGTTGACAGCACAAATGTCTGCAGTCGGCTTGGGAGTTTGGTGGGAACTGTCGAAGGATCCCACCCAGCTCAGCTTTTGAGGAAAGAAATCAAGGCCATGCTGTGGACTGGGCTGGGGCAGGGGGCTGGCAGCGGGCTGGCTGGGGTCTGCTGGCAAGTTCAGCCCAAGGTCCCCAGACCCTGAGTGGAGACAGGGCCCTGTGCCCTCCTGAGAGAGATGCAGCACCTTCCAGAAAACAAAGGCAGATGGAGGAGATTTTCAAATAGGGGTGAGAGGGAGGAGTCAGACTTGAAAGAGTAGGGGAAGCCCCAGATAGAGGTACAGATCTGGTGGGGAGACAGCCCACCTCCAGAGAAAGACCCTGAGGGACTTCCCTTGTGGGCCCCACAAAGCCTGCATTCGGCTGCCTTCACTCCTCTGGCAGCAAGAAGTCTATTAGAAAAATTCTTGGTCTGCCCCCGAAGGCTGAGCTTAGTTTGGTTGGTCAAAGCTCTACTTTCTCATCTCTGCCGCTCAAGCAGGAGAACAAGATTTTACTGCATGTGTTTATTCACTTTAAATGATTGCCATCTTTTCTGTCCATTCCTCATTCAGTAAGTTCCAACTCAAGGCTTACCGACTACTGTGCCATCACTGCTGAGGAACCCGGAAGAGAAAAGAGACACAGCCGAGGCCCTCCAGGAGCTGGCAGTCCCGTGGAGGGGGTGGTGTTAGGTTATGTGACAAATAATTTGCAAAGCATGTTACGTTGGCTAAGAGCGAAGTCCGGGATGTTAAGGGGACTTGACCTCTGGCAGGGCCCTCAGTGGCATCTCCCTAGACAGACAAGCTCATGGCTGCAGAGATATGGGAGGTCATTTTCCAAATGGGCATTTTCTTTGGAAGACCTAGCTTAGCCTCGTGTTCAGTGAGGCCTCTAAGTCCTGAGACTCCAACTGGCTGGGGTAGGTCCTGGGCTCAAGGTGGAAGCCGGCGTTCAAGGAAAAGAAGACTGCTAACTGCGAGAAGCAGGCATCGGCTGGAGTGCAGGGTATAGGTGGGGAAACTGAGACCCAGAGGAAAGGAAAAACACACACAATAATGATCATCCTAGCTACTAGTGATTTACCTGGCTGGAGGCCATGGTAGAGACAGTTTCAGAGCAAAGTCTCCTCCGATGGGAGGCAATCAACCACTAGCTAGAAGAACCTAAGAGAGCCTCGGCGTTTTCAAGGCGGGTAGTGCAACATTTTCAGCCTTTTCAGAAAGCAATTTGGTGTGTGTGTGTCAAAGGACTTGAAAACGTTCATGCTCTTTGATATAGTCGTTTCCCCTCTCAGAAGCAGACAGTACCAATCAGCAATGTTGACAAAATAAATGCATGAAAAGGGTCACTGCAGCATTACTTAGATAGTCCCAATTTTGTATTGAGCATCAGCTGCATGCCAGTCAGTACACAGCATTATCCTGAGATAGAGTAGACTTCAGGATACCCAGGGTCTTCCGGCCCCTGCCTTCCTCAGGCAGCGTATATGGCAGAATAGAGGGAGCCTGGGAAATAAAAGGACCTGGGCTTTTAATTTTCTTTTCCTTCCTTCCTTCTTTCCTTCCTTCCTTCCTTCCTTCCTTCCTTCCTTCCTTCCTTCCTTCCTTCTTATTTTCCTTTCTATTTTCCTTCCTTTCCTCCCTCTTTCCCTCCCTCTTTCCCTCCCTCCGTCCCTTCCTTCCTTCCTTCCTTCCTTCCTTCCTTCCTTCCTTCCTTCCTTCCTTCCTTCCTTTCTTCCTTCCTTTCTTCCCTCCTTTCTGTCTTTTCTTTCCTTCCTCCTTCCCTCCCTCCCTGCCTCCCTTACTTTTCCTCTCTTTCATTCACTTGCCTGTTTATTCAGCCTGCCCGGACAGCCTTCTGTGAACTGAACCCTCATTTCTAAAGATGGGGCCAGCCAAAACCGGTTTGGCTCAGTGGATAGAGCTTCGGCCTTTGGACCGAGAGGTCCTGGGTTCGATTCCAGTCAAGGGCATGTACATTGGTTGCGGGCACATCCCCCTTGGGGGGGTGTGCAGGAGGCAGCTGGCCGATGTTCCTCTCTCATCGATGTTTCTAGCTCTGTCCCTCTCCATTCCTCTCTGTAAAAAAATCAATAAAAAATATATTAAAAAAAAAAAAAAAAAAAGATGGGGCCAGAACTCCCACCTTGAATGTCAGCTACAAGGATAGGAAAAGGTCCCAGAATCCACCAGCTTGTGCAAACAAGTGTATTGGTACCCAAATCTTTCTTGATTCAAGAAGACCAGGCTCTCACAGTTCCAAGTAGTTCAGGATTCCAGCGGGGCCTCCATGTGCCCACGTCACAGAGCTGGACACCATCTGCCGACTTACCTGGGGAGACTGGGACCCAATAGGCTTCACGCCTGCCCAGGCTGAACCACCACCGAGGGGTCAGGGAGCTAGAAAGCTGGAAGCCCCCCCCCCTCACACCTCAGTGAGTGAGGTGAACACTCCGTGTGGGTTCAGTTGAAGTGGGTCCCCACCACAGGGCTGTTTGAGGCCTGAGTGTCGCAGAATCCAGTGAGGCATTAGGCTCTTTGAATTTGAGAACATAGCACTGCTCCTGGGACTGGGTGGGGAGAGGGGGGGGGCACATGATGGGATGAGTTTTATTAGTGCCTGTCTTTTCCTTCCTCACTCATTGGGTCCAACAACTTGATGTTAAATTCTCTGAGGGTCCCCAGCCTTATCCTGAGATGTAGCTCTTGCAGGGCCTCTATCCGCTCAGGGTATGCCCAAACCTCTGTGGTGGGCGGGGTTCAGTGTGTGTGGTGTAGCCTCCATTTACCCCCAGCTCCACCCTCCACTCTCTGCTCTGTGCCCCAGGAAGCTGGGCACTAAAGTCTGCATCCACTGGCTTCCATGGGGTTCAGTCAGTGGAGAACACCTGAAGACTGAGGGGTAAGTGGGGAGAAGGAAGGGGCATTACTCCCGGCCGAACTGTTTCGGCAGAGCCTGCCTCTTCTCCCCATGGTCACAGCGCCTGTTGATGACATGCTTACCAAATTCCAGTGACCTCCTTGCCTCTTCCCACCAAGGACAGTCATGGCTCCCTCCTATTGCAAACCCTGGGGTGCTTCAGCATCCCTTAGCCCTGCCCACCTTGGAAAGAGCGCCTTCACTGGGCTCTTTTTAAATATCCCCTTTTGGCCCAGCTCATGTGACTCAGTGGTTGAGCATCGACCTATGAACCAAGAGGTCACCATTGGATTCCAGGTCAGGGCCCATGCCCAGGTTGTGGGCTGGCTCCCCAGTGTGGGGCATGCAGGAGGCAGCCGATCAATGATTCTCTCTCATTGATGCTTCTATCCCTTTCTCCCTCTCTCTGAAATCAGTAAAAATATACATTAAGTAAATAAATAAATGTCGCCTTTTGAACCTGCCCTCTCTCTCCGTCCCAGCTCCTTTGCCGTTGGTGGACATGAGCAACCAGCGTGACCACCTCAAGCCCCATCCTCAGCCCAGACGAGCAGCCTCGTTACGCAGAGAGATGAAGAGTGAGCTCTCAGATGCAGGTTGGAGATGAAGAAAGGCTGGAGATAAGCGCTTGGAAAGACATCTGAGGACGCGCTCCTTTCAAAGCAAGCAGCTTTGGAATCATGGCAAGTTTTGTTATGACTGGTGAAAGCAGGGATGGGTTATAGCTAACAGGCATCTCTGCCTGGCTTCTCGGTCCCGCAGCTCCAACATAAGACAGACATTCCGGAATGACAGGGAGAAGGATTGCAGCTCGAATCCCGGATCTGGTTGGGGGAGGAGAAAATGACAGGATGCGAGCGTGTTGGAAAGACCCAAGTTAATAGTTTGACCTCTCGGGGCGTTTCACAGAGAAAGAGAAGCAAAGGTGAGATGTTTATTTTCAAAGCAGGCAACATATTTCTTATGTTCTTAGATGTCTTATGACAATATCTCCACTAATGGCCCTATCGTGTCTAATAACTTAGGAGATAAAATACGGCTCTTTGATCTGAGCTAGTCAAGAAGAGTGACAGCTGGCATTCCACACGAAAATATAGTGCCTTGTCTAATTGTGTTGACTTCTCATTATTGGAAAGTCTCACAACCAGCAGAGGATTTTTTTCTCTTTAATTTATCAAACTGTTAACCATTTCCTGGCTTCCACCCCCCACCCTGCAGACCCACTTGCAACTGACCGCGATTTCAGAGTGGAGTCACGGGCGAGCATGACTCCACTCTGGGCTACCGCTTACAAAACTTTGGAGATGCACGTGGGCCCTTCCATCCTCATGTGGATCTCCTCTTGCAGTCTGGGGCGCTCATGCCCATTTGAACCTGAGCAGAGCATTCACCTGGGCTGAATCCTAACGGGATTTTGATCCACCCGCCCAGAGGTCACAGAGCACTTGCACAGAAGGCTCACTTGTCTATAAGAAGCTGAAAGATAGAAATGCATCTGTTTCTGTCTCTGCTGAGAGGACTATCTAGCGGGAGGGAAGGGCGATCTCCCTGGGTGATCTTGAGGATGTCACTTCCTCTTTCTGAGCCTCAGTTTCCCCAAATGGAAAACAGTTTCCTCCTAGGGCAGCGGCTTGTAAACTTTAGATTACATCAGAGTCACCTGGAGGTCTTTGTAAAACACAGGTTGCTGAGCCCCAGAGTTTCTGGGCCTGGTAATTTGCATTTCTAACAAGTTCCTGATAGCCACTTCTAACAAGTTGCTGATAGCCACTTTCAGCCTGCTGGGGTGGATTATGTGAGCTAAGGTGTGTGAACGGCCCAGTGCAGTGGCTAGCTGGGCTTTGCTCAGTAACTCTGTACAAACCGCGGACCCACACAGCACCGTGCAAGCCACATGGGACCGGGCCAAGAGGAGGGAAGTCTTCCCAGAGGTCATTTGGCAACAGAGACCAGGAGCGAAAAGTGGGCAGCAAAGCTCACTTGGGGGCATGCGTGCTGGCCCTCTCCTCGGCTCGGAAGACCAGTTAGCATTTTCCTCTTGAGGAGATGGCTGTCAGGCCTTTTACTGTGACCCGCTGGAAGAAATTTATTTCACATCACAACCCTGAAAACACATGCACATGTGTTACAACAGAAACAGGAAACAGGACTTTTCTCCACTCTGAGTCTGTAAGATTTCCCGTGTTAATGTGCTTTAGAGGTATTGATTGCACCACTTATTGATATTAGCTTGACTGGATTCTGTACTAGGTTACACACGGGGTGCATGTAAGTCAGATTTAAAAGGCATTTAACCAGAATTGGATCTGGGAGAGAGAGGAGTCAGGAAAGTTTTCTAATAGCTAACCCTGTCAGGTGCTTCTGATGGACCAGGCTCAGTAATAAAACTGAGCTAAGTTCCAGATAAACAGATTAAAACACACACACACACACACACACACAATTTGTTCATATGTATGTGTGTATGGCTCAATCCTCATATCAACTCTCTGAAGTAGATGACATTCAACCATCTTCAGCCCCATTTTATTTTTTAAAATAAATTTTTATTGGTTTCAGAAAGGAAGAGAGAGAGAAAAAACCATCAATGATGAGAGAGAATCATTGATCAGCTGCCTCCTGCACATCCCTTACTGGGAATCGAGCCCACAGCCCAGGCATGTGCCCTTGACTGGAATTGAACCTGGGACCCTTCAGTCCACAGGCTGACGCTCCAAACCAGTAGGGCGTCAGCCCCCATTTCACAGATAAGGTGAAGTGAACTGCCCAATGTCAGACAGTGGGTAGGTGGCAGAGCTGGGACAGACTTAAGACCCAGAGCCCCAGGTTCTGTTTTCACAGCCACGCTGGCCCACAGTGTCTCTGCACTAAGAAATGCAATCCAGCCTGGAAACCCCTCCCCGGACACCCTAGTCCTGGTCCATCCATTGGGTCACCAAACATTTAAAAATATAATTGATTTTTTACAGAGAAGAAGAGAGAAGGATAGAGAGTTAGAAACATCGATGAGAGAAAATCATCGATCAGCTGCCTCTTGCATACCCCCCACTGGGGATGTGCCCGCAACCAAGGTACATGCCCTTGACTGGAATCGAACCCGGGACCTTTCAGTCCGCAGGCCAACGATTTATTCACTGAGCCAAACCGGTTTCGGCTCAACAAACATTTAAAGGGTCCCCAGGGACATTCAGAGTCCTGCAGGTTGCCACAGATCTAAATAAATTTTTTTTTCTTTTTTCCTGAGTCCCTACGAGGTGCCATGCTTTGTACCATGTACTGGAGTAGATGCCGGCTAGGGAATCCACTTGCTCACACCCTCCACTTGTGGTCACTGACACTTGCTCTTGGTCCACACCTGTGCTGGAGCACCCACACCTGGGCCTGACACCCAAGGTCTGGGGAATCTGGGAAGGATCGGGGCCTCCCTTGGTTTCGCATGCACCGACCGATCCATCTGGATCCCTTCTTTGTCGTCAAGAAACAGAAGACCAGGACTTTCTCCTCGTTTCTCTCTCCCTGGAGGCTACACACATAAAATGCCAGGCGAGCAGACTCTTTATGGTAGGCATTAATCAAGGCCCATTTGCGGTGGCTGGTTTGGTTGTAGCTGCTCCGCTGAGTGCTGTGGGTGGCAGGAGCTGCCCAGGAGCACCTGCTAAATGAATTTCGTGGCTCTGTGTTCGGCCCCGTTCTGCTAACTCCCTGCCTCTATCAGGATGCTCTGCAGTGGGCTTTGTTGCCAGGCAGCAGGCAGTCTGGCCTTTGGGGGGACCCCCTCTGCTAGTGACTAAGCCAGGGTTTAACTTGATTTCTTTTCAGGACTCCCAGAGTACACACTCACCAGCCCGAGTCTCTTCCTCACTGGACAGATTTCCTGGACTCTGGCTGGGGTTCCAGTAGATCAGGCTGAGTTGGAATTCTAAAGCTATAAAGCCAGTTCTCTGGGCTTTAGTCTTCCCCCCTGACCCCCGCCCCCTGAGCCTCTGCTTCTCTGTGTGCTGATCTGATTCAGAACATTGGATTTCTCTCTGATAATTCCCTTTGGATGGATGGTAAAGACGTGGACTTTGAGTCAGATAGGCCTGGGTTTGAATTCTAACACCATCAGCTACTGACTCTGTGACCTTGGCCTGGGCCTTGATCATCTGATCCTGGGTTTTCGCAACAGGGTGGGAGAATGGGTGTCAAGATCAGCAGAAATGAAGGAGACATTGGCTCGATGCAATGCTGTATCCAGGACTTCATAGTGGGACAGAAGAAGGACATTAGTGGGGAAACTGATGAAATCTGAACAAAGTCTGTAGTTTAGTTAGTAGTGTCATACCAATAGTAATCTCTTAGTTTTGACAAACGCCTTCGGGTTATGTAAGATGTTAACATCAGGAGACAGCTGGGTAAAGGCAACACAGGAGCCCTTTGTACCGCCGTTGCAACTTTTCTATAAATCTAAAATAATTCCCAAATAAAAATTAAAAGGAAATGCATATAAAACTCTGAACGCATTATCTGGACCCCCCTAAATTATTTTTTAATATATATTTTATTGATTTTGTTTAACAGAGTGGAAGGAAAAGGGATGCAGAGTTAGAAACATTGATCAGCTGCCTCCTGCACACTTCCACTGTTGTGCCCGCAACCAAGGTACATGCCCTTGATCGGAATCAAACCTGGGACCCTTCAGTCCGCAGGCTGATGCTCTATCCACTGAGCCAAACCGGTTAGGGCTGGACCCTATAAGTTCTTGAAAAACGTTAATTATTATTATTATTTTCATCATCATAATCATCTCATTTATTCCTCACATCAACTCTATCAGATAGGTACGATGATCAGCCTCATGGGGCAGATTTGGAAACTGACACCCAGAGAAATAAAATGCTTTTCCAAGGTCACACAGCTAGGAAGTACCGGACACCAAGTTGAGCCTAGCTCTAACATCCATGCTCTTTCCCCTATGCCTCTCACCCCACGGTGCTCTTGTTATTATAAAACATGATACAGAATAAGGAGGAGGAGGGCAGAGAGGTGTGAAATAGGCAAAGATTTCAGGCTGGAAAAACTTGGGTTCAAGAGCTAACTTGGCTGCGGGCCCTGAGCGAGGTGTCTGACCTCTCTGAGCCTCAGATCCTGTGTCACTGACATGGAAATGAATCCTCGGGTGTAACTGAGAAGGAAGTAAAGGGACTAAGACATAGGAGGAGATCAGTTAATTCTAGTCCTCCAGACAGCGACGTGCTTGACCCGCTCCTTTGGGTAGCTGCCCGCCGTGGGGAGCGGGCTCGGGGAAGCAGCAGGGGGTCTTACCTGGCTGGCAACTCTGGCTCTGCTGCTTTGTCACTGAGCAGCCTTGAACAAGGTGCTTCGAATCGCTGAGCGTCAGGTTATTCAAGGATTAGCTGCAGAAAAAAGTCCCTGCCTCCGTGGGTTCTATCAGAAAAAACGCTTAGCACAAAGCCTGGCACAGGGTAAGTGCTCGGTGAATGGTAGGTGCCGTTCAACAGATACTTTTGACTCTCCCCCCTTCTGGTAAGGCTGCGCCTCTTGGACCCCTGGGGATTGGGTGGAGTCATAGGACATGTTCTGGCCAAGAATTGTGAACAAAGAGGGACATTTGCCACTTCCGGGCCAGAACAGTTCATTAGCCCTGGGAGACCCTTCAAATCCCCTTTTCCCCCTTGGACACGTGATCAGAAACAAGATGGTGGCTGCTGCCCTAATCGGTGTGGCTCAGTGGATAGAGTGTTAGCCTGTGGACTGAAGGGCCCCAGGTTCGATTCCAGTCAAGGGCATGTACCTTGGTTGTGGGCACATCCCCAGTGGGGAGTGTGCAGGAGGCAGCTGATTGCTGTTTCTCTCTCATCGGTGTTTCTAGCTCTCTATCCCTCTCCCTTCCTCTCTGTAAAAAAATCAATAAAATACATATATATTTTTTAAAAAGATGGTGGCTGCTGTCTCATCGGAGTGCCTTTGTGACCAAATGAAGATCATCCTATGTTGATCCATGGCGGACATGCCACCTGAGTGAGAAATAAACATGTGTTGTGTGTGAAGCCACAGAAGTGGATTGCTTATTATTGTAGCAAATCTGAGCTTATTGTGACCTGGATACCAGTTGCATTCAAAACTATTATAATTTTTTATTCCCTACAATACTAAAAGGGAAGTAACAAAGTAACATGTACATGGTAATTTACAAAGCATGTTTATCATCCCAACAAGCTGTGATTTATCTCCATTTTACAGATGAGGACATGGAGGTCAAAGACACTTGTCCAAGGTCACACAGCTGGGAAGTAACTGGATCTGGACTTGAATGTGACTTCAAATCTTCAAATCTGCCTATTTATAGCCTGCTTCCCAGCCACAAGCTGTACCATTCAAGATAAATTTGGGTCGAAACTTGGATCTTTGAGAGGTTTCTGGGAGGTGGTGACAGGCTCAACTTTACTTTGTTCTCTTTCCATCTCTGCCTCTCACATCTTGCTTTGCTCTTTCATAATTTTAATATCTGAAACCTCACACCGACCATGTAAGTAATGTGAATGTTTTCAGAGAACATGTGCTGGGCATATGAGTTCGGCTTAAGCTCTGGGGCTTTGTAATACCCATATTTTCAACCAGACAGATACTCCTCTGCTCTGCAGCTCCATCGGATGTTGTGTCTTCGCTGTGAGTTTATTTTCGGGACTTACCCGAGCTCCAGCCTCTTACTATTTCCATGGCCCCAAATAAGTTACTCACTCTGCAGTCTTCATCCGTGAAGTGGGATCATGAACCCCACCTATTCCCTGTCTTTGTAAACTCTGTAGAGTACTCGATATGTGTTAGCGATTATCCAGCACTTATGCATTCAAAACGCAGCAAGCGTTTATTGAGCACCTACTGCATACAGCACTGCAGGGAAGGGGACCTTGGTGACGAGAAATGAATGAGATTCTGTGCGTGCCCTCCAGGAGGCAGTATGTTGTCATGGAGTCAGGCGGGAAAACCTGGGTTCCATTTCTTACCTGACGTTCATCTGTGCGCTGAGTCTCATTTCCTCACCTGCAAAATGGTGATGTCAATTATTTACCTCAAAGCACTCTCTGTCGTAAGGTTTCAATGGGGTGATGCCTAGAAAAGTGGGAAACATCGAACAGGGTCCTTGTGGTTAAGCGGTTTTGGAGGACAGGGTAGGAACTCTATAAAGGTCTGTTAACAGAAAAAGTGAAGAACACGCCAAAACCGGTGTGGCTCAGTGGATAGAGCGTCGGCCTGCGGACCGAAAGGTCCCAGGTTCGATTCTGGCCAAGGGCATGTACATTGGTTGCGGGCACATCCCCGGTGGGGGGTGTGCAGGAGGCAGCTGGTCGATGTATCTCTCTCATCGATGTTTCTAGCTCTCTATCTCTCTCCCTTCCTCTCTGTGAAAAATCAATAAAATATATATTTTTTAAAAAAGAAAAAAAAGTGAAGAATAGGGCATAGACACGAATGAATGGGAGCACAGATCCTGGCTTCCAGAGGCAATCGGCTACACTGACCTCCACCAGAGCTAAGAGGAGGCAAGGGGCTTAGGCCCAGGAAAGGCTCAGCAGCTTTCAAGACCCTCCAGGGCAGAAGCGCCCCTAGCGGGCAGGAGCCCTCACAGCCGGCAGGACGTCCCCGGCCCCACCGTGGTGCATACAAAAACGCGCTCTCACCAGCACTCCCCACTTGGGCGAGCGAGTGTTAACACGCGGAGCGGGAAATGAGACGTGAACATATGGAATGCCAATATAATGTAGAAATGTGGGATTAAACAACTCAGTGGCATGGGAGCAGCCACCCTCCAGGTTCTAACACTCTGCTGGGCTCCTTCTTGCTCTCTCTGCGGGGTTTGGCTTTTCCCGCAGGTCCCGGTTTTAGAAAGCACCATCCCCAGGGTGCGGCCACGTGGGAGTGACCTGGGCTTTGGGGTCAGGCACACCCAGGTTCGAACCCCGGAGCTCCACTTCCCCTCCGCCAGATCTTGGCAAGACGCGGCACCCCTCGGAGTGCTGCCCCCACCTTTCTCACCAGGTTGGGTTGTGTTACGATTCGTGGCTGACAATCATGGAATGTACTTTATGTGCATTTCCTGTATCCACTCAGTGCTGGCAAGAACCCTAACGTGGGTTACTTTTATCCCCCCCATTGGACAGGTCAGAAAACTGAAATTCAAAGAGGTCCCCTCCCTCGCCCCTCGCAGGTGAGGGGCTGAGCTGGGGCCTGCGCCCAGGTCTGCCTGACATTAAAAACCCGCTTTTCTCCGCTTCACCATTGGAAGACATATGCCTCGAATTTCCTCCACTTCAAATATCCCTGAATCCGGGAAGACACAGGGGGAAGAAACCCGCTTTTTAAAAACCAATTTAAATAATTAAATTTGGCAGCAAAAAGCTCAGTATCGGAAATACATTTCACCACCCCATCGCTGAATCTGTTTAATGTATTTTGAACCAGCCCGGCTCGGTTAGATAGGAAATGGAGCAGGAATCCAAAATTTAAAACTAAACTTGCAGCGAGGGGTCACATCTATAAGCTGTTCCGGGAAGCCTGCGCTCAACCTCGGCTTCCCGCAGGAGTCGTGGGGAGGTCACCCCGACCCCTGAGCTCACCCGGGGCTCTCGAAAGGCAAGAACAGCACAAGAGACAGACGGCACGAAGGCACGAAGAAAGCTCCGCGTCTCAAGCCATTTACTCCCATAACAAGCACGTTTCATCTTCAAAGCCCCTCACAAGCTATGATTAATCTTCACGACACCTAAGTGAGGTGGGTGTGTGGCATCACCAAGGCTTTATAGGCCAAGGTGGCTTAGGAGGAGGCCTTTGGACGGTGCGTGACCCCAGGACATCAGCCTCAAGAAGGACCATCAGGCCCACCCTGCCTCAGCCTGGCCGGGCACTCTCAGGCTTCCCAATCCCAAGCCAGGACCCCTCAAATAATCTCCAGAAAATGTGTCCCGATGTGAGGGATGGTGGGAAGGAGGAAGAGGCAGAAGAACTTGGGATGCACACAGAATGTAAGCCCTGAAGTCATTGTCATGTAAGTGGGTTTCATTTTTACTGGACTTGTACACGGATTATAAATTTCACTTAAATAACTATCAGTAATGACTCATATTTGCATATGTCTATTGAGCATCTCCAAAGCCCCTTTGCCTGGAATGTCTCAGGTGATCCTTACAACAGCCATTGTGTTCGATGCGTGTTTACTGAGCCCCTACGTTGTGCCAGGCTCTGAGAGGCGTGGGGTTGGAGCAGTGAAGAAGGCAGGTGAGAGCGGCCCTCATGGAGCATGCAGTCTCATGTGAGAAGCCCTGTAAGGAAGGGTCACTGTTATTCCCCTCCCCCACCTTATTTTAAGCAAATGATGGAACTGAGGCTTGAAGGTCACCCAATGGATGAGTGGTGGAGGTTGAACTCATTCCCGGGTGTGGCTGATTGTGAAGCTTCTGTTTTAGCCCAAGTCCAAAGACGCTTATTGCAGCAATGTTTAAAATGACCAAGAATTGGAAGCAACTTTCGTGTCCATTGCTAAGGAGAGGGACAAATAAAATGTGGGAAAATGCATGAGATGAAATGTTACTCCAGTCAAAGGGAATGTGAGAAGCAGAATTAGATTTATAACATGATATCACTTCCATAAAGTTTTAAAAGCACACTCAAAGCAATGCTATATATTTACATATCTATACTAAAACAATAGTAAGATGCAAATTGATCTTAGCTTTGTGACACTCACCAGCAAATCACGAGTGAGTATGCAAATTAGCACAACAAAATGGTGGGGTAATTTGCACACACAGGCAACCAGTGGCCAGAGGCAGGGCAGTGTGGGAAGGCAGAAAGGCAGCTCCAGGCCAGAGAGAAGGCGGTGCCGGCAGCCAGGGGAAGGAAGGCCCACTCTTGCACAAATCTTTGTGCATCAGGCCTCTAGTATGTGAATAAAGATATAGAAGATGGATTGAGAGGCCACATCTTAGATTCTCAAGAGTGGATGTCTTGATGATATGGACAGGGTTATGAATTAAAGGTGCAGACCAAAAAAAGCAGGGATGGGGGTCGTGCTAGATGAAGACAGAACCTGAGGGACCTGGCTAATAGATTCAGTTCGCATACATGTCCTTCCAGGGTCCCTCAAAAACTAATACCACATATCATCTGCTCTTTTACAGGCTATATTCTCTCCCCTTAATCTGAGTGTCAAAATTGCCTGTCGAACGTGAACCAGCCAAAAATCTAAATGAAAAACAGGAACAAAAAGAGCAAGATTTAAAAACCAACTTGAGAAGTGAACAGTGTCTGTTTGGGTGCAAATGGGTGCTGTCGAGCCTGTGCGACAGCCGTCATGGAGCAGAGAGCAGGAGCAGCTGGGCGGCGAGCCCTTCTGTGGCTGAGCCTGTCCCGTGGGCCGGGTCAGCCACGATGCCACAGGGGCCCTGGGCAGCCTGCAATCGGGGTTGGAGACTGTCCACAGAACCTTGCTTACCAGCTTCTCAAAGTCACACTTGCTGGCTTCCTTCTTGGTTTCCTGCCACGGCATGATCGGTTCTTACAAATACATTTTCTAGAAGTTGCGTTGTGCCAGGCAAACCATGCCAAAGCATTCCTCCATGTGTGGTCTGGGTGGAGTGGGGGAGTCTGTAGGCAGAGTGATTCTGGATTTCAGCGAGGCGCTTGGAGGAGTATCTCACCCACCTGAATCTCCCTAAAATACAAATCTGCCCTGGCCCCTCCCGCTGCAAACACCTATCAGGTAGACTGAGAACTCCTCAGCTGTGCATGTAAGGTTTTCAATGATCTGGTCTCTGCCAAACTTCCCAGCCTCCAATTCCGGTGCCTGTTCCCCACCTCACCACCCCCCCCCCCCTTGTGCACAGTCCTAAGGTACAGCCCCCACTTTTGTTCCTTACGATCTTGCCTCGGCTGCCACTGCCAGCCAGAATGCCCCTCCCTGCCTTGTTCCCAGGGGTGATCTGTGCTCAGCCTCAGACTCAGTCTGATCAGGAAGAATTGAAACAGCTACTAAATCAATGACTTCGTGTAAAATGCTTAGGACGGTAAGCATGAGGGCTCGATGTGCCTCAAAATTCAGGACTTTTCAGATTTTTATAAAATATACAAAGTTCCTGTACCATATGTTATAAAAAAAAATTGGGGGCAGACTATGAAGCAGGTCCCATAATAAGACGCATTAACGTTTCTGCAGGAACCGTATGAATATTCACACGCTAACTGAAGACTATAAATAGTTTCCTATCAGGTTAGGTAGGGTTTTTTCCACCAAACTTATGAAAGGAAATGTTGGTCTTGTTTTTCAGGGCATGTAGGATTTTTTAAAATATATATTTTATTGATTTTTTACAGAGAGGAAGAGAGAGGGATAGAGTTAGAAACATCGATGAGAGAGAATCATCGATCAGCTGCCTCTTGCATGCCCCCCACTGGGGATGTGCCCGAAACCAAGGTACATGCCCTTGACCGGAATCGAACCTGGGACCTTTCAGTCTGCAGGCTGACGCGCTATCCACTGAGCCAAACCAGTTTCGGCAGGGCATGTAGGATTTTAGCATTGTGGACCTATATTATTGTTGGGTTGTTATTATTATTTTGTTCCACTAATCTATAATAATAAAAGCGTAATATGCTAATTAGACAGGACGTCCTTCCAGACGACCTACCAGATGAAGCCGGGGCTGCAAGGGAAGCCTGGGTTCCGGGTGCCAGAGGAAAGCCGTGCAGGTGCCGGCAGCCGGGGGAAGGAAGGCCTACTCTTGCACAAATTTTGTGCATCCCGCCTCTCGTTAATAATAACAATCCTTACGACTAATGCAAGCACTTGCTATTCAGAAAGGATTACGCAAAGCACTTGACACAAATTATCCCATCTTTATGCCAGCATGAGGCACAAAGAAGTTCAGGAACTTGCCCAAGTAAGTGACAGAGCTGGGACTTGAACTCACAGCTTTTCTGATGCCAAAGCCCACACACTTAGCCACACCTTACACCCCAGTTTCTAGCTGTACTTTGCATCATAGTACTTAGCTCCCTTGGCTGCAGTTCATTCTTTATGAGTTGCTCTCTCCAACTTGGCTGTGAGCTCCTCTACTGTGGGGACTTGTACCGGCTCCACCTCTGCCCATGAATGAACGAATGAAATTCACATACAGAGGATGGGGGAGCGCTGGGAGCTTGATGGGATTATCTTGGCTGGTTGTGTCCTATGTTAATGAGTGCACTGATGCCACCCTTGTGTTCATGCACTAACAATGACTGCACTCCTTTCTGCTCAGGGCCCTAGAGATAGGCAAAGTAATCAAGCCAAGTTCCCAGCCCTCAGGAGGTTCACAGGAGGGGGGAGGGGGGGGGCGAAGACAGGCTGCATCTCCATGCCTTTCTCTCTCTTTTTAAAATTTCTTTATTAATTAAGGTATCACATATTTGTCCTCATCCCCCCATTCCCATCCCAAACCCTCCCTACGCATGCTCCCCCCCTCCCACCTTGTCCATGACCACTGGTTAGGCTTATATGCATGCATGCAAGTCCTTTGGTTGATCTCTTCCCCTTCCCCCCCCCCACCCCTCCCTACCATTCTAACGTGAGGTTAAGGCAAGAGAAAGGTCCACACTGATTGGAAACTTGAAGGTGGAGAGCCCATCTGGCCTGGAATCACAGGGGGCCTGAAGGATATATCCATGAGCTATTTTTGGGTAACAAACCATCCCAAAACTTACTAGCTTGGAAATGAGGGGGACAGAACGTTCTAGGCAAATTATGCTCCCACCAGCAGAACACAAGAATCCCATTGCTTCATATCCTCACCAAGACTTGGGTTGTCAGATTTTTAAATTTCAGCCATTCAGGTAGGTGTGGGGTGATGCCTCACTGTGATCCCGACTTCCACCCCCATAATTTCTAAAGACATTAAGTACCTTGTCATAAGTTGATTGGCCATTTGGGTTTCTGCTTTTGTCAAGTGTTGGGTTAAAGCTTTGGCCGAGTTTTCTATTGGATTGCATTTTTCATATTGCTTTGTAGAGTTCTTTATATATACACCAGATACCAGCCGTTTGTTAGATTAAATGCATTGCAAATGCACCCTCTTTGTGACTTGCTTTTCACTCTCTTCATGACATCTTCATTTTAGGGAAGTTCAATTTATCAATATTGGTCTTTATGGCTAACGTTTTTTGTGTCCTGTTTAAGAAATCATTGCTTACCAGGGTCATGGAAATGATCTCCTTTGTTTTCTTCTAGAATCTTCAGTGGTTTATCATCCAGGTTTGGATCTGACCAAAAGCCACCTTCCTCTGAATTTTCAGACACCTCTGTGCCCAGCTCCCCTCTCTTTCCTCCCGGTATGCCCCATCACCTTCCCTCCTGACCCTGTCCTGACTGACGAGGGGGCCAGACTCAGCCTCCTCTCAGGTTTGGCAAAGAAACTCCAGATTGAGGTTGGTGGGCAAAGTGGGGGTAGATTCTGGCTGGGCTGGCGAACGTTACCGCTGCACCTGCTGCACCTGCAGCCCGTTTCTGGCTAGGAACTTCTCAGTGGGGTGGGGGTGAGGGGCTATTCTTCCTCGAAGAGACATTCCTTCCCCACTGGTAACTGGCTGATCTCAGGGTGCAGTTGGGGCTCCTCTTGGGTGTGCAGGGTGCTGGGTAAATGACTTGTGCAGAGTCTCTGTCTATATAAACAAGTTACTCAAAATCAGCTAGTCAGTACCCTTCCAGTGGCCCAATCTCCCAAGATTCTACAAAATTCTACAGTGGCCACCAGAATGGTGTCCTCGCCAGACCCCTGGAACGGGGGATCTGTCCGTCCCACATAGGTATTGAAGCTCTTCAGGTATCATCGGGTTAAAGGGAGCAATGGATTCCAGGGTCCACGAAGGTCCCAGCCTGAGCTCAGGGTACCCCACGCAGATGGCACGGGCAGCCTAGCTGATGCCAGCCACCAGAAGGAGGCTTGGGAAATTTTAAGGCCCTCAAAGCAAGAGGCTCTCTGAGGACAGGTGTGGAGCGGGGTCTGCAGACGGTCCCAGGTGCGGTCACACCAGAGTGACTAGGGTGCCCTGGCTGCCTTTGTTGAGCAAACCTTTACGTCCAGTGTCCTTCGCCTACTCATCTGCCTCCAGGCTCTGTGTTGCCTGAGAGTCCCATTGTCTAGTGAATTCTTGCTCTTCTGCTGGCTTTCTAGCTCATAAGAACTTGCAGACTCATTTCCATTTCTCCTTTGGGTGAATAGAACATCCTCCCCTCCCCTCCTCTCCCCTCCCCTCTTCTCTCCTCTCCTCCCTTCTTCTCTGGATCTAACTTTCTCTGCCTCCTCTTTCATTTCCCATCACTCTCCCTTTCTCCTCCCTTCTTTTCCTCCTCCTGTATCTCTCTTGCTTCTTTTCGCCTCCTCCCCTCACCCCACCAGATGCACACACTCACACACACTTTGAGCCCTGCAGCCCCCAGAGCCCTCTCAGCTCAACCCTTCTCGCGGGCAGGTGGGTGGCATACAGACCATATGTGGTGCCAGGAACAAGCAGGAGCCTGGTGGAGGTGGCATGGCAGCCTGGTAAACGTTTGTTTTCACCTGGTCCTCATGCTGCTAACACATTGGAGCATCTCAATGCTTTAACCCTCTTGCTGCCAGTAGCGTTGTCTTGAAGGAAGAGAAAGAAGGGAGAAGAAAAAGGGAGAGTCTTGGGGGCACCTTCCTCCATTTGTGCATTCACTCAGCAACCGTTGACGGACTCCTTACCTGCCCCCTGCAGGGCCTGGCTGGGCTCAGGGGAAGCAGAGGTGAGGCAGGCTCCGTCCAGCCCGAGAGGAGAGACTCTTAGTCTAACGAGGGAGACATACAGCAAAAACATTCCAAAGCAGCCCGATCCACACAGTGATGGAGGGGGAAGGGCACCAGAGCTGCAGGGAGGGCAGCGCCTGAGCCAGCGTGCAGGTGGCACGGCTTGCTGAAGGAGGTCTTGCCAGAGCTGAGTCGTGAGGGTCAACATGAAGGTCAAGTAGGTGCTAGCGTGGGAATGAAGGGGGATAGAACATTCTAAGCCACAGAAACAGCAAATGGAAAGGCAAATAGAAGCTTCAAAGGACCGGGTATATCCAAGAAAATGTGTTCAGAGTGGCTGTGTGTGTGTGTGTGTGTGTGTGTGTGTGTGTGTGTGTGTGTGGAGCGGGTTTGGAGAATAGGATAGGAAATGAGGCTAGAAAGGTCAAGGCCGGGTCATCCTCAGAGGACCTCGAATGCCAGGCTCAATAGTCGGGACCTTATGCTGAAGGCCATTACCTGAGAGTAGCGATAGAGTCAGATTGGCATTTTGGAAAGATGCCCGTGACTTCAGGGTAGAAGAGAAATGGTAAGAGGGGAGCTGAGAGGTGCCTTCGTCCCCTCCAGTGGAGAGCATGCCCCCCCATCAGCCTCTGCCTCCACCTTGGTCCCGGTGTGCAGGGGCCCCCTCATTGCCAGGGAGCTGCATTCCCTTCTCCGTGAAGGCTTCAGGGCAGGCCAGGAGGGGCCACACCAGGCTGGGCTCTCCTGGCCCCAGCCATAGCCTCAGCCTGCTGGGCTCCTGACTAGGACGGGGCGATGGGGGAGCATATTCGCCTCACCCGTCAGGCAGGTGGGGCCCAGGAGCAGTCTGGCCATCACCCATCTGGTACCCATGTGTCAGGGGGAAGCTCTGAGGCCCCAGGTGCCCCCTACGCTCAGCTTTTACCCACCATCTGCAGGCTGAGCCGGCTTGGTAGGAAAGCCCTCCACATCTGGATTCAGACTGACAGGGGGACCTGGTCTCCAGTCCTGCACTGTCGTCACCTCTGGGTGTGTGTGCTGGAGCAAGCCACTGCGCCTCTGAGCCACTTCCTTCACCTGTAAGAAGAGATTCCGCACCCATTAAATAACAACTCCCTGGAAGGATCCACATGTGATGACTTAGCATTCTGCACAAAGTCAGACACTGGACACTCAATGAATGGGGCTGCTATTGCCATCCTCGTGCCCTCGGATGGCCTGTGTGAGCCTTTGCTAGTCACGGATCCTTGGACAAACTACTCCATGAGACCCAGTTTCCTCACCTGTAAAATGGGAATAATGTCCGTATGTATTATAGGGGGTTGTAAGTTAATCCGGGTAAAGGGTTTACAGCAATACCTGATATGTAGTTTACACACAATAGTGTCTTCTTACCTGAATTTCTCGCCAGAACATTTTTTTTTTCTGTTTCGAAGATGGCCACAGAAGCCAAAACCCTTTGAAAAGTGCCCAGAGACCCAGCCTAAGCCCAAGGAACCCCCGGCCTCCATATGATGGAAAAAAGTATTAGAGGTGAACGTGGGCCTGATGGGCTTCTGCTTACAAAAGGCATCGCATGGTCAAGACCATTTGGGGAGTGAGATGCAGGTTTTGTTCCATGAGTTGTTCAGCTGAGTTTCACACAGGGTGACAGCCATTAGTCACTTCTACGTTGGAGAAGGTCTTTCATTCACTCCGTCAACTAACTCTGATGCCTTCTCGGCGCCAGACGGGGATGCCGAGGGAGCAGGTTGAAAGCACTGCTTCTCATCAACAAGCAGGCATGTTACTGATTTTCCTAGGTGGATGATGTAAGCAAACTTCACTTCCCTGCAGGAAGAGCCAAGAGCAGAATTATTCCTCCTCTTCCAACAATTCCATATGATGCTTCCAGGTCTGGCAAAGGCATTCCCTCTGTTTAGAACCACCGAGTAGTAGCTTTCCAAGAAAATTCTAACGTAGCATTTTATTTCAGCTGCAAACAACTCTGTGAGGAAGAGGTTACTACATACTGGTACTTCCACAGGAGAGGAAGCTGAGACCCCCGCGGGAGAAGGGCAGTCAGGATGAGAACTCAGTTTGAAGTTCGTGCTCAGTTCCCTGTCCCAAGGTGGCCTTCAAGGACCCTTCCCCTCCTTAATTCCTGTGATTCTTTCTCTTTTGAGATTCCAGCCCAGGTGGAGGGAAACTTGGAAGAAAGACTCCCCTCTCTCAATGGCCTTGATTCTGGATGGCTGGGGAGTCTCAAGAATGATCAGCACCCGTTTTCCCTCCCTGCTCTATATTTTTCCCCTTTACCAAGGTAATGAGTGTATATTTTTAACAATTCAAATATTATTGGAATGTTTAGAAAGTGAAAGTCACAGGTATTGCCCTCCCCCCCCAAATAGCAGCTGTTAACAATATGGAATATAATCTTCCAGTCTTTTCCCATGCAAATAGCAATGAGACACACAAATATCAGGACTGTTGGTGTTACAGCATTAGGCACACCATCCTCCTCCTTAAAAAGTTTTAACACTGTATTGAGGACATCTTTCATTGTCAGTTCATTTAACATGCCTCATTCTTCTTGGTTAGTTGTTACACACCGAATGTTTGCGTCCCTCCCAACATGTATATGTGGAAACCTAATCCCCATCATGAGGGTGGGTATTTGAAGATGAACTGTTAGGAGGTGATTAGGTCATGAGGCTGGAGCCCCCATGAATGAGTTAGTGCCCTTGTAAGAGACCCCAGAGAGTTGCCTCACCCCTTCTCCATGTGAGAAGATGGCCATTTGTGAGCCGGGGAGTGGGCCCTCACCAGGTACAGAATCTGCCAGCACCTTAATCTGGGCTCCTCAGCCTCCAGAACTGTGAGGAATAAGTTTATATTGTTTCTAAGTCATCCAGTCTGTGGTATTTTTGGTATAGCAGCCCGAGTGGGCAAAGACATAGGTGCATGGGAATCCAAAGTGTGGATATACCATAGCTTTCCTAGCCTCTACCTTGTGGATGGATATTTGGGCTGCTGCCTCTTTTTGCTTACAAAAAGCATTGCTTGTGCTTTGACCCACCAGGTCCTGTGCTCCTCGCTTGAAGTACTGAGTACACTCTCACCTGAGGAATTCTGTGAATGGCTGTTGGACATTTCTCTCCCACCCAGCTCTGAGGTTTTTAAGGGCACCAAAGGGAGTATGTCATGTGCTCATCTCGATGCTTAGCTCAGTGGTCGGGAAACTGTGGCTCTCGAGCCACATGCGGCTCTTTGGCCCCTTGAGTGTGGCTCTTCCACAAAATACCACCTGCGGGTGCGTATGTACAGTGCAATTGAAACTTTGTGGCCCATGTGCAGAAGTCAGTTTTCGGCTCTGAAAAAAATTGCAATTGTTGTACTGTTGCTATTTGGCCAACCACTGGCTTAGCTCATAGTAGGACCTGACACATAGAAGGACCTCAGTATTATTTTGTAGGAGCAACTAAAGAAACACAGTACTAAGCAGATCAATGCACGCTCGCGTTGGCCTCTGCGGGGCACGTTCCTAAAGAGAAGCACTGGGTCCCAGGGTGTGCGTTTTCAAAGCATGTTAATAGGCTGCAAGGCTGCCCTCTCAAAAAAGCCAACCAGTAGGAGGAAATGAGAGGACAGGTCTCCTCACACTGTAAGGAAGACACTTCGGGGGACATGAGAGCACAGTTGTATTCCATTTAGTTCCATATAGGGTGCGGGGAACCCAGTGATGAATCTCTCCCATCTGCCCTTAAGGAGCTCTCACCTGCTACTCCGAGAAGAAAGGAACCGTGAACCGGCATGGTCCTAACCCCAGCATGTGCTCCAGGTCAGCTCCACCCTGCCTCCAGCCCAGGAGTGGGCAAACTTTTTGACTTGAGGGCCACAGTGGGTTCTTAAACTGGACCGGAGGGCCAGAACAAAAGCATGGATGGAGTGTTTGTGTGAACTAATCTAAATTCAAAGTAAACATCATTACATAAAAGGGTACGCTCTTTTTTTTTTTAATTCAATAGTTTTATTCACCGGATCCGGCCCTTGGGCCATAGTTTGCCCAGCCCTGCTCCAGCCCCATTGCCTCCCAGCTTGCTGGCAGCCAGCAGTGAAAGACACAGCCGTTGAAATCTCCGTCTGTCCTGCCAGCTTTGCTGTGGCTTCCACATGCCCTGTCCTCAAGGGTAGAAGAGGAGCAACATCCAATCTTGCTTTAAAACAGGACTATGCCACAGCCACACGGGCCTGGGACCACAGGCAGCCGGCAGCAACACAGCGCTGAGCCAGGAGTGAGGCGAGCGAGGGGACAGCCGGCAGGACCTCCCTGCTCTCGCCAAGGGATGGCTCGTGCTCAGGGCTGGCTCTGTAGGGTTTCATATGCATGCATGGGTTGAGAATGCCAATGTCCTAGATGTATATGCACCTCGTGGCCCGCCCTGCAGTCACCCACCTCTAAGAGCACATGACATGTTTGAGCTGAGTCTTGAAATGCCAAGCCTCCTGCTGCCATACCTGCAACCTTAAAGAAAGCAATGAGAAGGCCAAGAGCGTCAAGGGCCATGGCTTGGTTGGCGGGCAGGAAACAGATGAATCCCCCCCCCTCCTCGTTTAGGCTGTATCCTCTCAGAGAGTGCATGCCACTTTACCTCTCACCTGTTCATTCTCAAGGTGATGGACACCTGCTGGCTGCCAGGCACTGCGTAGGGCCCAGTGGCAGCACTGTGACCAGGCCAGACAAGGACCCTGCTCTCATGAACTTTATATATTGTAGAAGGAGGGAGCTCATGAGAGGGGCATTAGCAAGTCAATGAGTGAAGTAACTTCCTGTGGAAAGTGAACAGAATACAACAGGCGCTATTCTAAAGAGAGCAGTGGGGGGAGTTCGTGTAGACTGGATGGTCGGGGAAAGTCTCCCTGAGGAAGTGACAGTTGAGCTGGGGCTGGCATGAGGAGAGGGAGCCAGCCCAAGGACGAAGGAAACAAAGTTCCAGGAGGAGGGCGTGACGGGTGCAAAGGCCCCTGAAGCCAGAATGAGCTTGGTTTACCGGTGCTCTAACAGATGACCGGAACTGGGACATGGTGGGCCAGGGACAGATCAGGCAGGCCCTCGGCGTCTCTGGGAAAAGGCTTGGATTTTACTTTAAATTCAGTGGGAAGTCATTTCCCACCTCGAATGCAAATTATTATTGAACAACCATTCATCCATCCGCTCATTCATTCAATCGGTCAGTTGACCAGTTAGTTATTTTCTGCGCGCAAGGGCAGGGACTGAGGATATGGAAATCTATGACAGATGTTCCTCATCCTTGCAAAGCTCGTAAGCCTGGCGGGCAAAAACAGTGTGGACACAGAACCTTGCCACCCAAAGGGACAAGCAGAGGGATGTTCGAAGTGCTGGGTACCCAGAGCAGGGAGCATTTGCGTCTTACGCTGGAGAGTTGGGAAGACCTCCAAGAACACATGGCATATGTGAGCTGCATTTTGCAATACCAAGAACCCTGCTGCCACATCAAGGTGCTTAGCATGTATTTATGTAATGAAAGAAAGAAGGAATGGAGGAAGGGAAGGGAGAAGGATTGATGGGGACTTACCAAGTGCTGAAGAGAAAAAGAGCATTTGAAGCAGAAATTGAGAGAAAGGGCACTTGAAGAATTTGTGCAGTTTGGGACACAAAACCATGTGGAGAAGGGATGATTGAGCCTTGCTAAAAGTCATAGGAGATGTCCCAGAGGTACCATGTGAGCAGAACACATCCCGCCTGCTGTTCTGGAACTCCTACTATGCATGCCACATAGTAGGAACACAGTAAACGTTGATGGGTGTGGTGGTATTTAATGCTAGTTGCTAGGTATTTTGCTTTCTCTTCTTTTGAAGCTTGAGCTAGGATTGCATTTCTCTGCCACATGTAAAGCTAGGTTTGATGATGTGACTTGTCTTGGCTGGAGAAAAAGGAGCAGAAGTGACATGAGTCACCTCTGAACAGAAGCTTTAGAGCTGGGAGTGATCTGTAGTGTCCCTTTCCCCTGCCGCAGCAATCCTAGAAGCACAGAGAAGGAGCCTCCCTCAGCTTGGGTCCCTGAGGAAGGACAATTAAAGTAGAGGTCCCCAGCCAACCTGCAATGTGCTTACAGAGTGGGCCACCAAGAGTCTAGAGTGGTTGCTCTCACAGCAGAACCTACTCTATCCTGACTGGTCCAGTGAGTGAGTGAACGGAACCAAGGTTACGTTTCTGAGTTAAAGCTGGGCAATGAGAGCCCCCTCAGAAGTGATGCATGTGGTGAAACTGTCAAGGAGCGAATCACCCTGAAGCCAATTAAAAATATTTCTTACAAAAGAATCTTTGGAACTCACTCTTAATCTAAGCCAGTTAAAGGGAACTGGAGTATTCTTCTAGCCAAGCTGGCCTCTCCCACAGGCCTTTGCTTCTCTTCTTTCCCAGGGATGGCATTTGGAGTCTCCTATGACCATATCTGTAGCTTTTGTCCAGTCCATTGGGTTATTCATTCATCCCACAACATTGCTTGTGACCTCGTCTGTGCTGGACCTTGTGCTCAGGGCAGAGAGATGAAGATGGAGAGGGGCATGGATGGGGTGAGGGAGGGGAAGAAAGAAAGAAGAATCCAGAGTGAGAATGAGAGCGAGAGAGATTGAGAGAGAGAGAGAGAGAGAGAGAGAGAGAGAGAGAGAGAAGGATCCAGAGCTCACATATCTGGATTCAAGACCCAGTCCACCAGTTTTCAGCTGGATGACTTTGGCAAGTGATGTCATTTCTGTGAGCCTGAGTTTCTTTGTCTGTCAAATGGGACTGGCAATTGAATACAACTGACAATGTTGTAAAGTGAAACAGTCCAAGGAAAGAACTTGGCAAGATGCTTGGCACATGGGAAGATTCAACAAATGGTAGATGTGATTATTATTAACACAGCGTGCGTGACATCATCGGGGACAAGAGTGATGTGTAATGTGTGTACAGCCCTGGGAGGGAGAGAGAGGGGAAGGGAATGTTACTTTTCCCAGCTACATTGTAAACTCTTTGGACTCTCAGAGCCTATACCCAGTATGCCTTGAATCTCCTCAAAGGCCCTCATCGCCAGTGTCCTGGGGAGCGGACTAGCCAGGTAGATGGAAGGTTTGCATCAGGGATGTCTCCCTGAACACAGGGTCTTGGGTCTGCGTCACTCGGGCTATAAACCCTGGAACCAGGGATGGGCAGCTCTGATGTGCATCCACAAAGGTCCACTTGCCTCTGCCTGAGCTGGCCAGGTCTGCACAGGGGACAGCACCCCACCCATTTCAGAGGGTGTCTTTCATAAGGGTGTTGGAGATGCACAGTGTGCTCTGGAAAGTTCCAGCTGCTGCTTCTGGAATGAGTCTGGTTAATGTGGGCACAGAATGGAGAATAAATAAATTTCTCTTTAAGCCCAAAGAGAAAGGAGCTAGCCTTGTTTGTATGCCTACTGTGTGCAGGGCACTAGCCCATCCAGAATCTCAAAAATCCTCTCAGCTCCCTTGTGAATCAGTCTACTTTCTTCTCTCTTTTTTTTTTAAGAGAAAGTAAGATATATGTTTTATTTATTTTTAAATATGTTTTTCTTGTGTTTTATAGAGGGAAGAAGGAAGAGGGAGTGAGAAACATCTATATGAGAAGGAAACACCATCAGCTGCCTCATGCGCATCCTCCACCAGGGATTGAGCCTGCAACCTGAGCATGTGCCCTGACCTGGAATTGAACCAGCAACCTTTCAGTGCACAACACTCAACCAACTGAGCCACACCGGCCAAGGCATGAGTCAGTCTTCTTGTCCCTGGCTTACAGATGAGGGCTGGAGGCTTAGAAGGGGCTAGCCACGGTCACACAGCTCCCAGAAGAGGAGCCAGAGAAGACGCAAAGTCTACTGACCCCCAAACCCAATGACTTTTATTTCTATGAACTTATGGGGAGCATGTTTTGATGGCCTCCTAGGGGATCTCTTCTGCCAGGCTAAGCCCTGTTCACACTCTCTTTCAGAGGATAAATCTGATGATGTCACCCTCCAATCCTTACTCCCAATCTGCTTGAAATCTTGCCAAGGCCTCCCTTGGCCTGCAGATCAAAGCTTTCTTAGGATGGGGGCTCCCTACACCCTTCACTGATGGCCCCACCTTCTCCCTCCCCCCAACCTCCCACCCTGCCTCCCAGCCTCCATCAGGCACCTGGTCCTGATGGATTCACCATTTTCCAAAAATACCTCCAGGCCTTTGCTCATGTTTCCCCTCTGCCTGCAGGACTTCCCTCCACCTAAATCTCTGCACGGGAACCTCTTACATTTTGCCTTTCCTTGGGCCTCACCTTGCCTGGGAAGCCACCTTGGGGCCCCCACAGGAACCGCCTCTATCACACAGCCCTCTCATGCTCGCTGTCATTGCTTACTGAGGGCCTTTCTCCTCCACTGGACCATAAAGCCCTTGAAGGTCAAGGTGCTTCTCTACCTCAGACTTCTAGTTCAGGAGCTCATGGATACTCTAAGCAGATATTAATCTCTGCAGATATTATGGTTCTCAATGGGGGAGGTTTGAGGGCCAGGGGGAGGGCACATTCTTCCAGTCAGAGTGGTACCTAACATTCACTAGGGCCCTCCATGGCTTGGGTCATAGCCACGCACCTTACTCTCTCATGGCTCCATATACTTGGTGAGGAAAGTTCTTTTTTTAATACAAATTTTAACCCTGAGGAAACTGGGTCCTGGAGAGCTGAAGGATCTTGCCCAAGGCCTCTCCAGCTGCCGAGTGGCAAATTCAAGATTGTTAACTGAATCTGAATGTATCCTTTTCATGTACTTATTCAGTCTATCTAAATGTACTGAGGGCCTGCTCTGTGCCAGGTGGAGTTTGAGGCCCTGGAGATATGGCCAGGAACACCAAATAAGGGTGTGTGTGTGTGTGTGTGTGTGTGTGTGTGTGTGGAGAGAGCATGAGCATGCATGAGTGTGAGAGTGACTATAAATGTGTGAGTGTGTAGGAGTGAGTGTGTGCATGTGCATGTGTAGTGAGGGTGCAGGTAGTGAGCTGTGAGCTGGGTGTGATGGGAAAGACTTCCCAGCAGTGATGCTCAAGCTGAGACCGGAGGATGATAGTGGTTATTAGCGCAACATTGGTGGTGGTGGGGGGGGGGGGGGACCTGGGATGGGGAGCAGGAGGCAGGGGTCTCCTCGTGGAAGGCTTTTCCAAGAAGTCACCTTCATGACTTTTTAATGACTTAGCAATCCAGTGCCCTTCAGGGCAGGGAAGGGGATTTCTGGAGATTCAATAGTACAGGGATTTCCTGCACCCACAACCCTGCTGAGTGCTCCCCTGTAGGAAACCAGAGAGGTTGGGCCCAGAGGCTGGGAGGAGGCAGCCCCAGCTCTCAGACAGCTCCACGGCGAAGTGAGGTGTCTGCGGGGTCCTGGACCTTGGGGCTGACCTGCTGTGTGGGCCTGGGCAAGTCCTTTTACCTCTGAGCCAAAGGTTATTCTGTGTGAAATAGAAACAAGTCCCCATGCAGGTGCCTCTTTATTTCCTCCTGGAGAAAGGGCTTGTTTGGCCCAGGAGGGCCAGCTCGGGATGGAATAAAGCATTCATTAAACAGGCTCTGGTTCTTTGCGACTCCCAATAGGCGGTAGCGGTGGAGGAGCTGTCCTGGGGTCTGTCCAGGGTGAAGGGGGTCCTTCATAGGGATGGGCTCCCTGCTGGCCTCCTGGGGACCCTCTCCGACAGCCCCCGGAGCGCTCTCCCTCTGCCCAGGGGTCAAGCAGGCCCCTGGCTTCTGCTTTTCCCCATGACTCACCCTGCCTTGCTCCAGGAGCTGCCATTCCTGGCGGTGTGTTCCTGGACAAGTCTCTCCCCTCGTCTGAGAACAGCGGGTAAGGGCACAGGTTCAGGTTACTTCTTGGCTGTGAGGCCGGGGATGCGGCTCTCTGGTGCTCGGTTGCCTCATGTGGAAAATGGGGGGATAATTGCCACTGTGGTTGTTGCCAAGGACCAAATAGATGATAAGTGGAATGCAGTCAGCAGGGTGCCTGGTCTACGGTGAGCCCTCAGTAAACATTCTGTAGCTTTTTTTTTTTTTTGTCTGACTTTAGGATAGGAAGGGCTTTAATTAGAAGTAGGGGAATTGTCAGCTTTGGTGTTTTTTTTATTGTGGTAAAATATGTGTTACATAAAATTTACCTTTTTAAAAATATATATTTTATTGATTTCTTACAGAGAGGAAAGAGAGGGATAGAGAGTCAGAAACATCGATGAGAGAGAACCATCGATCAGCTGCCTCCTGCACACCCCCTACTGGGGATGTGCCCCTGGGACCCTTGAGTCTGCAGGCCCATGCTCTATCAACTGAGCCAAACAGGTTTTGGCTAAAATTTACCTTTTTAACCATTTTTAAGTGTACAATTCAGGGGCGTTAAGTACACTCTCATTGCTGTGCAAATATCACCCCCTTCCCTCACACTTCTTCATCTTCTCAGACTGAAACTCTACTCATTAAACACCAACTCCCCATTCTCCCTCCTCGCAGTGCCTGGCAACCACCATTCTCCTTTCTGTCTCTAGGAACTTGCCCATTCCAGGGACTTCATGTAAGTGGAATCATATAGTATCTGTCCCTTTGTAACTGGCTTAATTCACTTAGCATAATGAACTCAAGGTTCATCCATGTTGTAACATATGTCAGAATTTCTTTTCTTTTTCAGGATGAATAATATTCCGCGCTGTGTATCTACTACATTTGTTTATCTACTCACCCATCAATGGAAACTTGGGTTGTTTCTACATTTTGGCTATTGCAAATAATGCTGCTATGAGCACGGGTGTACAGACATCTGTTTGGGTCTCTGCCTTGGATTCTTTTAAAGATATATGTGTTTTCATTGGTTTGAGAGAGAGAAAGGGAGAGGGAAGGAAAGAGAGAGAGAGAGAGAGAGAGAGAGAGAGAGAGAGAGAGAGAGATCGGTGTGAAAGAAAAACATTGATTGGTTGCCTCCCACACAGACCTGGAGCAGAAATTGAACCCACAACTTGGGCATGTGCTCTGGCTGAGAACCAGTGACCTTTCAGTGCATGGGAAGATGCTCCACCAACTGAGCCACACCAGCCAGGATACTGCTTTCCATTCTTTTGGCTATATATCACAGACTCAGACCGAGGGCCCTCCAAGTCTGCACCCAAGCAGGTCAGCGTCCAGGTTACAAGCATCAGCTTTGGAATCAGACAGATCTTAAGGCCTGGCTCAGGCAGCTGCTGGCTGGGTGACTTTGAGAAAGCCACTTCTTCCCTCTGAGACTCAGTTTTCTCATATATAAAAGGGGATAGTAATAGACTCTGTTGACAGGGAAATTGAGCTAATGCATGAACATCCCTGAGCCTTCTGCCTGGCACAGAGCAAGTGGTCAGTCACCAGAGCTGCCATGGCCTGGTCAGCATGAGTCTGAGGGAGCTCTGAGACAGGGGGCAGCTGGGACAGTGAGGCGCTTCCTGGGCAAAATCTTCAGGGTCCCAGCTGAGGACCCTTGGGAGGAGATTCCAGGCTGGCCAAGCCAAACCCCTCCCTTCCCCACGAGTCTAGCTCCATTTAAATTCCTTTTCCTTATTATGGGTCGAAGGTGGGAATAGAAGCCCATGTTTATGGATTATCATTGATAGGCCTTATTGTATTGCAAGGGAAAAGTGTCAGTTCTTACCATTTAATTTATCTTTCTTTGATTGAATAGAACTTTTATGAGGAAATTGGTCCTATTTTCTGCCACTAACATTTACTAAAAGGGCATGTGCAGGAGACAGCAATATAGAGATTGGTTTCCTATCTTGTTTTATTTTAAAAATATATATATTTTATTGATTTTTTACAGACAGGAAGAGAGAGGGATAGAGAGTTAGAAACATTGATGAGAGAGAATCACCAATCAGCTGCCTCTTGCACACCCCGTACTGTGTGTGCCTGCAACCAATGTACATGCCCTTGACCGGAATCGAACCTGGGACCTTCCAGTCCCCAGGCCGACGCTCTATCCACTGAGCCAAACCTGTTTCGACTCCTATCTTGTTTTAAACCCCTGCATCTGAACAGGGTTTCAGTGTCCACACAGTTCTGTCACATTATGTGTTGGTCACCTTGACCCAATTTACAGATGGCGAAACTGAGGCTCTGGGAAGTGAAATGGGTGCCATGGGGAACTGGAGATGGAAGGGGCTCTTTCTGTTTTAGGCAATCCCCACTAAGCACATGCTGTGTGCCAGGCACTGAGCTAGGCACAGGGCCCGGGGGGGTGGTGATGATGCTGTTCCAACCTCTTCCTCCCTCTGTCCTTGGCCTGGGAGTGGACAAGTTTCGCAGGAGTCAGAGACTTGGCTCTAAATCCAATGGCAGGTGTCCTTATGTGGACAGAGGAGGAGAAGACACACCCGGGAGGAGGAGGAGGCCATGGGAAGATGGAAGCAGAGATGGAGATTAGGCAGCCACAAACCCAGGAATGCCTGGAGCCAGCTGAAGCCAGAAGAGGCAAGGAAGAATTCTCCCTTGTGGCCTTCAGAGGGAGGAAACCTGGCCCTGCTAACACGTTGACTTCAGACTTCTAGCCTCCAGAATGTGAGAGAATACATTTCTGTTGTTTTAAGCCACCTAGTGCGTGTTGACTTGTTATGGCAGCACTAAGGAACTCGTGTACTCGGGGGCAGGGGAGGAGGGAGAGGGGGGAGGGCACCAAAGCCCTTAGCTCTGCCTGCTCTTCATCATAAGCCCTCTGTGTGTGGATCACACCAGCTTCCCTCGGCCTCCTAGCTTCCAAGCCCCCTCACTGCCATCCCCCTGCTACACTGTGCCTGCCAGAGACGTTACTAAGATACACCCCAGTGCTGCATTTCTGTTTGAAGCCTATCCACCAGAGCTTTCTGTTCCAAGTGACAAAAAATGCAACCTATACTGGCTTATGTGAAAAGGAATTTATTGGCTCACGAAACCAAAAAGGCCAGGGGCTAGGGCTAACTTTACCTCGGCTGGATTCGAGGCTCAAACGATGTCACTGGGACTCCTTTTGTTCTGTCATGCTGCCTTCTGCTCTGTTGGCGTTGGTTTCAAGCTCTGCAGAGCAGTGAGATGGTGACAGCAGCCCTGGCCCCTATATCCTGTCAGCGTAGACACCAGCAGAAAGGTTCAAAGACTTCTCCCAGGTCTGAAGCCAAAGCCCTGGATTGGCTCCCATCAGGCCAGATTACCCATTTCTCAGCCAATCACTATGGCCACAGGAATGGAATGTGCTGATTGGCTTAGGTCTAGGTCACATGCTCCTTCCCTTGGAGCCACGGAGGAGTTGTATCTACCACATGGACTAAGAGTGAAGGAGGGAAGAAAAGGAGGGGAAAGAGAGAAGATATAATCTCAAAAGAAAAACCCACCTCAATTATGGCAAATGCATGATGAGCATCCCCCAACCCCCAAAATAATCAGTAAGTGTTCACATAGATGCTCTTTAATGGTTTCTACCAAAAAGCATCAAGACCCGAGTCCCTGGTCTCCAGCCTCACCTTAATCCCACTTTGCTTGACATCCCTATACATGTCCTGCCATTTCTTGCCCACATGCTTTTATTTACATGGTTCCCTTTATCCAGAATATTTTCCCTTTTCCCCCTACCTGAATCTGACTAATTCCCACTACTCCTTCAGACTGCTCACCTGGAGGCTGTCTCAAGTTTGGATGGCCTCCCAAAGCATCCTGAAGTGCATGCCTCTACCCCTTTGGACTGAACTTGACTGCTAATGAGTCTGTCTCCTCTGTTGATCTCTGCACTCCACAGGGGCAGGGATTCATTTTATTTTTATTTAACAAACACATAAAGCCATTTCCAAGGGCCAACTACCCACTCTAAGCTCTTTGCAAATATTAACTCATTTAATCCCCATAATAAGCGCATAAATAATAGGTTCTATTAACTCTACTTTAAAGATAGGGAAATTGAGATAGGTTATATCTGGTTTACATCTGCATTTCTCAGGCCCAGCCTAGGGCTAGGTACCTGGTAGGTACTCAAAATACACAGGGTGGGGCAAAAGTAAGTTCACAGTTATGAGTCCATGAAACACAAACGTTATTCTTGCATTATTATTTATCAATTATTGTATTATTTTCCATACGAACAGCTGTAAACTTACTTTTGCCTCACTCTGTATATCTTTCAGGTTGTCTCTTTTGATTGTCCAATCTTACTTAGATGGCTACATCCTCAGATTTTCCACTTTCCCAAAGCTGCTCACACTCTGGAAAGAGGGTTTTGTTGGGCAGCCTCAGCCAGCAGCCAGGCTGGCATCTCTCTGGCTCTATTTGGTATCTAGGCCAGCAACCCAAGGGCTGCTGAGGCACAGGGAAGGAACTCCAATCTGGACCTTTTACTCCCATGAAAACCCCTATGATTAGAGGATGTGCCCAAAAGACCCCCCGGTAGCCCTCTACCTTCTCCCCCACCCCGCAGTACCCTTCCTCTCTCCGTATTCCCAGAGCCCAGTACAGGGGTCCCACTCTGATAGTCACTTACCTGGACAGACTCCCGAGGACCACTTGGTGGCTCAGAATTTGAATGTGCATGTCTTGTCTTCCCAGGAGAGACTATTTTGTTAAGACCAACCAGCTTCCACTTCTGCAGACCCACCTGGTTCTGTCTCTTTGGTCTCCTCCCCACTCAGCTTGTCCCATCCCTCCTCTTTGTCCTTGTCTCATTCTGTTGGACTTCTCTCCTGTGTCCCTTGGCGTGTGTCTGGCAGTCTGTGTCCTCTGGATATCTATCTGTCTGTTTCTCTCCAGATCTCTCTCTCTCTCTCTCTCTCTCTCTCTTTCTCTCTCTCCCTCCCCCCAACCCCCATCTTTGGTTACTTAGAATGTCCGGAAATGGGCCCGGGACCTCTCACTTTCCTATGAGAGTGAAAGGTCCCCTCTGAGCAGCCTCAGAACCCCAAGACTCTCTCCCATTCTAAGAGCCTCCTCTCATCTCTCCTTCCTCCTCAGAATCCTTCTGCCCAGCCCAGGGGACAGGAAGTCTCGGGGCCACACGGGCAGGGTGGCTGTCTGCACCCTGAGGACCCACGCCACGATGGCTTCCCTTAATGAGCACGCCTTCGGTGACACATTCATTATTCCTGTTCCGTCTCTTCGAGTCAAAACTGATTAGTTACACTTACCGCCGCAAAGATGTAATGATTTTATTGTTTATCTTCAATTTATTTTGATTAACATCTCCGTTCTTTTCATTGCAAGTGCAATTAGGTGCAATCTAACAGCGACTCCTTTAATTTTGTTGAAATTAAGATGAATAAGTGATGGTTTATGGTGCTTTGTTTAACAAATAAATCATAGTTAAGAGGAGTATATTAGTAATAAATGAAAAAAAAAGACAGCTTAATTAAAATGCATGGAGCCAGCCTCTTGATGTACATCCAAAATCCAAATCGGAATTCCCAAAATCAGAGGGAGCTGAGGGCGAGGGAGACCCTCGCCTCCTCTCACCGTGGTGATCAGAACGTGACAGACAGGAAGGTTCGGTTTGGGGGCTGCTATGCAGAGGAGGGCAAGAAGCACCTTACGACCCTTGTGAGATGGTCACCCCCTCGTCAGCCAGCAGATGCCACGGAGAACCCAGGTGGAAAGCAGATTTGGGAGGACACAGGAAGAACGTCCCCCCAGGGGGGACCAGCTGGCAAGCCCACACCCTGAATTTTCCCTGGGAGCCCACTGAGGTCAGGGGACAGGTCCCTCACCCCCAGTGATTGCCCTGGGAGGTGGGGAGCCCCATAACAAGCCTGGAACCTCAGGGCAAGCCCCTCATTGAGCTCTCCTCCCTGCTGGGCTGAGAGGGACTTCCCATCTCTTGATTTGGAAACAAAGTGCAAAAAGTCAGCCCTGGAAAGTTTCCCGTGTGAAGTGGAAAGCGCCTGTGCTGAGGAGGCGGCTTTGAAGCGGGGAAAGCGGGGGCCCCTGGCAGGCTCCTGCGAGTCAGAGGGCGGGCCTCACCTCAGAGCCTCAGATCCGCCAGCCGCCGCCGCGGAGCTGGGGAACGGGGATGGTTTTCAAGCTGAAAAGCTACTCATGGAGCTCACTCCTTCGCCACCGCTCTCCCTTTGTTCTAGGTCATCTCCTTCCTCTGCCTTCTCCTCCTCCTCTGCTTCCTTCTGTGAGTGAAGAGGAGCAGGCAGGCCTGGGTCCAATTCGAGGCGAAGGCTTTCACTCGCTGTGTGATCTCAGGCCAGCGATTTAACCTCTCTGGACTCCGGCGCTGACTCAAAAAGGGGAGGACGGGCTGCCCACAAGGCAGGGATGCTGGGAAGGTTGGCCAAGGAGGAGCTCAATAATTATTAGCTCACCGAAACCGGTTTGGCTCAGTGGTAGAGCGTCGGTCTTCGGACTGAAAGGTCCTGGGTTCGATTCCCGTCAAGGGCATGTGCCTTGGTTGCGGGCACATCCCCTGTAGGGGGTGTGCAAGAGGCAGCTGGTCGATGTTTCTCTCTCATCGACGTTTCTAGCTCTCTATCTCTCTCCCTTCCTCTCTGTAAAATATCAATAAAGTATATTTTTAAAAAATAATAATCATTAACTCTCTTCCTCTCTACAGACCCTCTAGTCTCCTCCTGTCTATATTGCAACTGACTACCAGGGCTGGGCAAACTATGGCCCGTGGGCCGAATCCGCTGAATAAAACTATTGAATTTAAAAAAAACAAAATGACCGTACATACCCTTTTATGTAATGATTACTTTGAATTTATATTAGGTCACACAAACACTCCATCCATGCTTTTGTCCCGGCCCTCCTGTCCAGTTTAAGAACCCATTGTGGCCCTTGAGTAAAAAAGTTTGCCCACCCCTGAAGACCTTCATAGGCAAGTCTCTTCATCCTTCCCTTGGGCTCACTTTAACTCCCACTCTCCTTCATCTTTCTGCATTTGAACCTCACTTTTCGTTTTCGACCTCTCAACGCGTGTTATCAAGTGCCCACCTTGTGCCAGGCGCCGAACGACACCCTGAAGACTGTCTCCGGTGAGCAAACCCAGGACAGGCCTGCCCTCAAAGAGCTTCCAGTCCCATGCCCCTCGTCCCCACGGTACTGTGCCATTGCGGTTCTGGGTGTTCAGAAGTGCCTTCCCCATAAAAGCAGTGGCTTGCAAAGGCAGGGGCAATGCCAGCACAGAGTCCGGCACACAGCTGGCCCAGTGGCTACTTACTGTTCAGCCGAACAACAGATGCCAGCTCAGGACATCCCTCTGGGCGGCCTGGAAGGGCATAGAGAGAGCTGAGCCCAGTGTGTGCCTCAGGGAGGCCACACTCAGGTGGGGCGAAGCTAAACAGGCCATGCCGCTGTGGGGTGAACAGTGTTGGGTCAGAGCAGAAGAGGGGACAAGAGATGACAACTCCCAAGAAGGACAGAAGGCAAAGGATATGAATGGAAACTGAATGTGGCTTCCCCCTTCCGGTTTAGAAATGGAGAAAGTAGGTTCCCAAGTGATGGCTCCGCCCCCCTCATGCCTGACTCCTCCCACCCCTCAGCCTCACCTCCCTCCTTCCTTCTGCTCAGCTCTGCTGGCGCATGCTCCTCCCTCTGCCTGGACCCTCCCCCATTAGCAGCCTCTTCCCAATTCCTGGCAACCGCAACCCTGACCCCACACCTGAGTCTAGGTCTCACCTTGGGAAAGCCCTCCCCGAGCCCCAGTCAGGTCGGTTTTTCTGGATATTTGGTCTCACCGCACTCTCTACTCCATGGTACTTGTACGACTGTCAGGTAACAGATGTGGAACAGCTGTCTCCCCAGCTAGACTGCAAGCTGCTTGAAGGCAGAGACCACACCTGCCTTGTGAATCGCGGTATCCTCAGAGCCCAGCAAAGAGCATGGACAACAGGCCCGGCCAGGGGGGCTCAGTTGCTTGGAGCATCATCCCAGGCTTGATTCCCAGTCAGGGATGACACATAGCCAGGTTTCAGGTTCGATCCCCGGTCAGGACACAGGGAGAAAGCAACGGATTATGTTTCTCTGGAGCGTCAATGTCTCTCTCCCTCTCTCTCTAAATCAATTAAAAACAAACAAACATGTCCGCGGGGGAGGATTAAAAAGCACAGACCACAAATGCATGAGTGCTTGTGGAGTGCAGTCTGGACAGGGTGAATCACCTCCTGGGCCCGGGTCAGGGCTGAACTGAACCGCGGTCTGTAAAGGACGGTGGTCACTCTTCTCATTTTGCAAATGAGGAAACTGAAGCTTTGGGCTGCACGACTTGCCCAAGGCAAGCAATGGTCTTGAACCCACATCTGTCTGGTTCTGAAGCCACGCTGCACCCAGGAAGCATCTTTGAAGCTTTTAAGCCAATCACCAGGTGTGTGTGTGTGTGTGTGTGTGTGTGTGTGTGTGAGAGAGAGAGAGAGAGAGAGAGAGAGAGAGAGAGAGACCCAGAAGACTAGGCTTTCTCCTGCTGGTGTCTAGGGACAGGAGAGAGCAATGGCCCCTCCGGTTGCTGTCAGTGAGGGAAGAAACAGCAGGTGACAGGGCCTGAGAGTCAGACCCAGGCCAGGGATCTGCCCTGAGGGAGGGGTGGGGGGCACCACACATGTTTTTCAGGAGAAACTCTAGGAACCCCAGAAGCAAAGACCATTGACCTCTCTTGCTGACCTGGCCTCTTGGCACTTGTCCTGGCCCGGAGGCTGGTGACAGTGGTTTCATGAGGCACACAGGGCACCTGTGAGCCCGGTAGCAGAGCAGCTGCCACAGGACAGCGGCATGGCCACCGAGAGGGGGGACCTGAGTCATTTGGCACCTCCGGCCCCCTCCACCCAGCACCCCTCCCAGCCCCGCAACCTGGAACCCGCAATGGACTATTTTTAGAGATAAGGGAGGGAGGGACTCCTCAGAGGTCTCAGGGCAGAGAAATGGCTTAAGTTGGATTGGGGGGGGGGGGCCCTGCTGTGGCAAAGAGGGAGAGAGGGAGAGACGGCGAGGACTCCTGAGAGAGGGGTGGAGAGTCAGGGAGGTAGAGAGAAGGAAGAGAGAAAGGGAGGACATGGTGGGAGCGACGAGGGGTAAGAGTGGACGCCAGGACGGATCCAGAGAGAGAGAGAAAGAGGCACCGTGAGCAAAGGGGAGAGAGGGAGAGAGGAGAGGAGAGAGAGGGAGGAAGGGAGGGAGGAGGAGGAGGAGAGGGGGGAGAGAGAGGGAGAGGGAGAGGGAGAGAGAGAGAGAGGCGCTGCAGAGCCTGGGAGATGGAGAGTGGCAGAGGGAGGCCGGCGGGGACGGACAGACCGCGGCCCGGGGCCGGCGCGGTGACAGCGGCCGAGGGGCGGGCGGCGGGGAGCGCGCGGAGCGGGCGCGGGACGCGGCGGGCGGGGGAGGCCGGGACGCGGCCGCCTCCTCCGGGCGCCGCGCCGCCCCCGCCCCGGCCGCACGCGCCCGCCGCCCCATGATCGCAGCCCCGCCGCGCGGCCCGGCACCGGGGACGGGCACCGGGCACCGGGCACCGGGGCGGCCGTCCGCTGGCAGCGCGGGGCCGGCCCGGGAGCCGCAGCGCCGCGGCGAGGGCGGCAGCCCCCCGGCCCCGGCGGCCCGACAGCCCCGCTGACCCGCGCGCCCCGTCTCTGCCTCCGCGCGCCCGGCCTCGCTCCCGGCGCCCCGCCCGGCGGCCGGCCGGCCCGGGAGGCTGGAGCGCCCCGCCGGCCCGCGGAGGGAGCCCCCCGCCCCCCGGCCCGGGGCCCGGAGCCCCGCCCCGGCGGCCCACACCGCACACCTCCTCCGGCTCGGCCGGACCTGCCCCCGGGCCCTGGGGCTGCCCTCGGCCCCGTCGCCCCCGCTGGGCACCGTGCCAGCCCCGCCAGCCCTCACCCTGCCGCTGCCCCCGAGCCCCGCACCCCCGCCCCCCGCGCCCCGGCCCTGGCCCGGCGCCGCCCGCAGAGCCGGCCACGCCCGCCTCGGAGGACGCGGAAAGGTAAGGGGGCCCCTGGTCTCCCCGGAGGGGCGCGGGGGGCGCGCCCGGGGGCAGGGGCTGCCCTGGGACCCAGACCTGGGGCTGCGGCTCCCACCACCGAGCGGGGACGCGCCACAGCCCCGCGGGCCGGAGGCGCTGACAGTCACAGTCCTGCAGGGAGGACCTGGTGGGGACGGGGCGAGGCGGTCACCGTCCCGTCCGGTCCCGGGGTCACAGGGGTTCGCGCTCAGGCACAGAGGTCCCCGCCGCCCATCCTCTAAGGACCTTCCTGCATCTCCTGCATCCGAGGCTCTGAGGATGTGTGGGACCCGTTGCCTGGAGGAATGACTCCTTCACCCCCCTCACAGCCAGGACTCTTCTTCCTTTGCCCCCACGAAGCAGATTCCTCCCCGCCCCAGCTCAGAAGCGTTTTCTCCCTCCTTCTCGCTCCCCAACGTGGCAAATTCTCCGTCCTCACAATGTACAACCATCTTCCTTCCCGCGTTCCCTCCCTGTCACCCCTTCACCGCACACTTCATTCTGAGCGTGTAGTTTCCAACTATTGGGGGGGGGGTGCTTTTCTGGTGCAAGGGCCGGTCCTGGGGGCCCTTCACCCAAAGCAGGGTGAAGCCATCCACGCCCGCCTCCAGGCAAAGGGCAGCTGCCCAGGTGGACGGGGCATTTGTTCCCAGGGGCACGGAGGGGAGACTTTACCCCGAAACAAAGAATTGAGGCCAACCTAGACCGGCCAGCCCCTTCAGAGGCCGGAGAATCCCAGCTCCCGGGGGGCCTCCCCCCCCCCTCCTTTAACTTTAAAATAGTTTAATGAACACAGAGAGAGGAATCATTTTTTTTCCCCCTGCGTGGTGAGCAGTCTACAAAGAGAAAGGGGAAAAGGAGGGAGAGAGCTTTAACTCTGATCCCCGCAATTAGTTCCCTGGGATTGGGAAGGAGGGGAAAGGGGGGGTGGGGGGCGCAAACCCGGCAGCCTCAGTTCTTCAGATACAAAAGCATTTAGATCGCTTTAGACCGGTTAATCCCGAGTCTGGCTCGGGTCTCTTTTGTTTCCCAACTCCATTGTGGGTTTTGTGCAGTTTCTCTCTGTTCGCGTGATTGACTAGCCAATGGATGGTAATTATCCAAATGTCCCCTCTGTCCTTTGACTGACTTCTCCGTATTATGGGCAACTGTCATGCTTTCTGTCATTCCATATCATATTACACGTATTATCATATGAAGTCTCCCCCTTCCCCGGTATAAAGGAAGGGTTTGCCACAGCCCAGATGCTACTGCATTTAGAAGGAAGGGTCCCCCCCGCCCCCTCCCCTCACCCCGAGAAATTTGTCCCGGGCACACAGGTTCGGAATATAGAGCAGGGGACTCCCGAAATGGGAGGTTCTGCAGGTAATTTGTTTTTTGCTGACTCGGGGAGGTCTCTGGGGTTGGGGGTTCAAAAGATTGTCTCGGGGGCTTGGAGCAGGCTTGCCAGCTGGTGTTATTCCTTTGGCCGGACCTCGGAGCGGTTTGGACCGATCTGGCATACCTTATGGAGAAACTTAGAGCCAGCCTTCTGGCCCCAAAATGTCAGAAAAGTCTGGGTCCTTTTGGGGGTGCTGGAGCTTAGTGGCACTTGCTCAGGGCACCCGCCATGAGGTCTCAAAATACACCTCACTACCTGTGGCCTTTCACGGGACAAGCCCTTTGGACTCTTGTCCCTGTTTGCTGCCACCTCGCAGACTGGGGACGGGAGGAATCAGCTGTGTCTGTTTCAAAGCCCCACTAGCTGAGGCTGAAGCTCTGAGAATGCACTAGCTTCCCCAGTGCTTTTTGCACCGATAAACTTAGTACCCCTCAGTGCAATTGTGCGTGCCATCACTTAAGAGGGAGGCAGGATTTATAACGAGGAGGCTTTGCAGACAGAGACTCTGGGGTCCTCTGAATCTGTGGGCAGGACTAGCCTTTCTTCTGCTAAAATGGGGAAAATGTGTTTTATTATTGCAATGAATATGAAGCACCGGCCAGATGTACAGCCTCGCAGTTAATTACCTTGTTCTTCATCAAATATATGAGCAATAAATTCTCCAGGAAGGGAGTGGTGTGTGTGTGTGTGTGTGTGTGTGTGTGTGTAGATAGATGGACAGATAGATGAATTTCGGGGGACAGAAAAATTCACACTCTTTTCAAGATCACAGGAAAAGACTATTTTGTAGGAAGCTTGATAGACTGCTTCAAGATGCTTCTAATTTTTTTCATGATCAAATATACATGATCAAGCTGTGCAAGTTAAGGTGTGAGGTGCACTGACAGTCAATGGCTATTGATCAGGCGGTTAAGTATTCTGCTGTTTTATAAATATAGATAGATCCCAGGTGACTTAGAGAATTGGATAGTCAGGAAACTGGCATTCTACATTTCTTTGGAGAAGGGGAAATGTCTGGTCAATTACAAAATACCCAAACCATTGTTTATTTCCCCCACCCCCACCCCCCCAAGAATCTTGGGAAATGTGAACTTCATTTGTGGGGGTTTTCAAGAGCAGAGTAAAAATATGCCAAATATTTTGTTTGAGGTCTGCCAGAAACAGTTCATTTACGTGTGTTATTCACAGGCTGGGCGTTTGCTACTCTCTGTTTCTCTGTCTCTGTGTCTCTCCCGCTCACACACACACACTGAAAACCATAATTTTGACCCAGACTATCGTGCTGCTGAAGAGCCGGGGAGGGTGTCATTTCTGGGAGTGGGGTCTAAGGTCCTTAAAACCCTTCTGGTTAGAAAGAGGGTGAACTGGCCACATGGCCTTTCCCAATTAACTAATTTCTCACTAATCTAAAGATCTATTTAGAAAGGTGTGGAGAGGCCGGGGGGGGGGGGGGGGGGGGGGGGGATAGAGATTTAAAGATAACCTCTAATTGGTGTGGAGAAATTCACTTGACACCTACAAAAACCTCTCTGTTCCTCTTTCATTCTCCCCCCACCCCTGTCTCTCTTCTCCTACACTCTTCCTTGTCTCTTTCTCTCATTTTTTTTTCCTTCTAGAAATTTAAAGTGGACTTTGGAAGGAAGAAGCAATGAGAAGCAGTTGGGAAGGGGGAGGAGAGAAAGCGAACTTTTAATTTTTTTTTTATTGTGTTGCATGGCAATCTCATTTGTAATCACCTAATTAGCTATTCTTTAGAAAGATTCAGTTCAGGAAAATCAGCCTTCCTCCAGATAGGAGAAATGTAAGCACGCAGACCATTTATAGTTATGTTTTTGTTTCGCATCTCAAAAAGACAGAAAGTGTAGATTTTAGATTTTTTAATCTGAAAGGAAAAAAAGTCTTTTCTATCTAAGAGTCCTTCAGCGGAGGAGGTCAGGCATTCCCATTGATAAGTTCCCCCTCCCCCCCCCAATGAAACTGAAATTGGCATCCCTCAAAAAAAAAAGTTGATCCGCAATGTAGAAATGGATGAATCAGACCTGATTGGATGGACATGCCCTTTCACCTCATTGTCTCTGACCTATCACTTAATTAATCTCTCCCAGATGCAGAGCTGTTGACAATGGCAAAGATAAGCAGTATTTTGAACAAAGCAGGAAGCTTATTAAAGAACAAGACACAGTGCGGTTTGAGGCTCTTAAAAATGTACAAATCACCAGCGTGTAGATGGAGTTTGTTATACCACAACTGGATCTCAGGGATGGTTCCATTCTTGGCTAGAAACTTTGCCTTGCTTTAACCATTAATTCCTAGCTACCTTCATTTTCCGCCTCTCCCCTCCCTGTCTCTGATTTCCTTCCTTCTGCCACTCCCTCTTTCTGGATCCAGACTATCCTTGGTTGGTTTCCTGAAAATTATCCTCTGCTTCCCAGACTTGTCTTTAGTTCTTCAGATCATTTTTATAGCATCAGGACTATCAAGGAGGTCAGCTTCGAAGGTTTAGGGTGACAAAATATTGACTGCATTTCCTAGTACCTTACGAAGGAGGACATTTGTGCTGGAGGCACCTTGGTGACATACAGGGACTAGTTCATTAATTAAAAGACCTGCTAATTGCTGCTTGAATTACTGTACGGAGAGAATGAAATGACTTTGTAAAAGATGACAATTGGAGGAATACATGGTTGGGGGTGTTTGTTTGTTTGTTTGTTTGTTTCCTAAAACATTTTTACGAGCAGGTCCTAGAAAATGTGTTGCTTTTACTCATGCCTCTATCGTCAACTATTCAATTGAGCTTCAATTAATGATAATATATGGTCTGGGATCCTTAGCCGGGCTGACTGATGGAAGAGCTTTGTTGAATTTGGTGCAGGTGGCACTGTTTAATAAGCACAGGAAAGAGTGAATAATGTAGTGCTTGCAAAGAGAAGTAAATGCAAAATAGATCGCTCTAATTATGGCAGCCCCCAGAAATAGAGATACAAGCTGAAATGGCCAACTGGCTGGGAAAATCCAAATAGAGCTGATTGTCTCCTGCCTTTTTTTACTTTCAAGCGCGGACACCACAGCTTTAAAAGTACATTTGGATGAGCTCAGCTGACTCGACACAAGCTCACATTCCCAACGTGGGTCTGGTGACCTATCAATGTTTGCCTTAGCTGTCTAGAATCCTTCACCAGATAGTACAATTCAGCTCTAAACAGGAGGCTCTCTGAATATTTCTTCCTGCAAGAGATCATACGAGCTCATTACCACTGGCCTCTGCTTTATCGCAGAGTGTCAGGAGATTTTTGTTTTTGTTTGGTTTGAATTTCTTTATGCCCGAGAAAAATGAGTCTATAGAAAATCAAAGTGTGAAGACTTAAGCAAACAGAATTTCCCATATACCTGCAAGGGCCCCTGTAATGATTTTCATTCATGCAAAGATAATTGATGGGACATTAGTTGTTTTAATTAATGGGAGGATAACGTGGGGGAGGGGCTGGGGACGGGGCTTCAGCTGAAGCATATGTGGGAAATGACTGTTCCTCATCGCAAGAGACAATGCCGCCTTCCCCAAAGGCAGCGGGGATTTGCTCCTCGGGCCAGCGGAAAGTTGGGCTGGAAGCGAGGGGTGAGAGATGGTGACCACTCATGGTCCCTCCCCTGCAATCCCACTATTCCCAAATCCTACATTACCTCACAGGGGAGGAACCTTCTTACTTCCAAGGAAGGTGCAATTTGTGCTAGGAACCTAGTATCTTTTGTGATCATAAAATAGGGCCAGCGCCTGGGAAGCCCCAAACCGACCTTCTTTAGCCCACATGACGAAAGGGTTGGGGCTAAATACCTGTGAACAGGGCTGAGGGGTGAAATGGATGTGCGAGGAATAGGAAAAGGGCGCTCTGGACAGCAGTGTCTCCAGGGAGTGTCTAGACTAGAGCGTCTGTCCTCTGACTGAGACCCAGGGAGGAGCCAAGTCCAGCGTCTTTAGCCAAAACCCCTTCTTTTTTGTTCTGTGAAAACGTTTACCAAACCCTGGTCCAGCCTAGCCAGCGCTGGCTGGGCACTCATGTCAATTAGTGTATGTAAAGCTCATAAAAAAGTTTATGAGAAACCTTTGCTTAGAAATAGGGAATTTAGGGGTGTCCTGCTGTCAGAGAGGGATGGCAGGGATGCCTCTGAACCCGGAACTGTGGTAGGACCCGTTTCCGGTCTCACTCAACCCCAGTTCAGCTGCTTCCTCCCCATCCCCACTTTTTTTTTCATACAATACAATCCCGATTCTCCCTCCAGGAAAATGTGGATCTCTATGTGAGAAAATGCATTGCTATTATTTGTGCTTCAACCTAAAAGACAAGCAGATTAGCAGAATGGCTCTTGTAGGACTGGGTAGTTTCTGGGTTAGATTAAAAAGAAATCACCCGTAAGGAATGGCCGTAGTTATACCAGCTGGGGGAAAAAATTGACATATTTTTGCAATATTTACTCATTTTTTTTTTGGCTTCCAGGGCACTGTATATCTTAGCATGGAAATTAGTAGGTGGGGAGATGCAATTAGCTATTGTGTATTTTGTCACAATTCTTCTTTAAGAATAACCTGATCTGACAGATTTATATTGTTGACAGTGTGATTTAAGCAAGACCCAGATACAAACTTTCCCCACCCTAATCAATAATGGTAAATCCTTTTGCTGAGGTGAACAATCCCTGACCCTGGAATTCATATTTCTTTTTACCAATTCCCTGTAATAAAATTGAACATTTTGTCACCACTTTGAGAAACACTGCCAAACACCTTAAAACACATGTCACATGCCAGCAGCCCCTCATTTCCCTCCTCCGGGAGTTTCTACATCTGGAATCATAATCACAGATAAAAACCTTGACAAAATTGCATCTGAGCACATTCCTCTCCGCAGCCCTTACTTTCTCATAACATTTAATACAATATTAATACCTGCTACCGAAAGGCAAGGGGGGGGGGGGAGAAAGGGCTGCCAACCTCCACATTTCCCGATGCATCATGTTCAAACCTGAAATTCACACTTCGTGTTTCATTTTAAGTTCAGTGCGTTTAACAGGGCCCTAGAGAGAGGGCCCCGGTTAGTTCCCCAACCTGCTCGACTGACGCCCAGGGAGGCAGTTTCTGAATTGTTCAGATCGCTGCGGGGAGAGGAGGAGGAGGCACTGGGCTCCTCTCCGCCTGACAGGGGCCAAGCCGCTTAGGTATGGGAGACGGCATTCTCTTTTGAAACGACCGAGGCCCCACTGTCCTTCCTTCGCGGTGACCAGCGGGCTGACCAAGGCAATGAGCTGATCTCATAAAGAGCTAGCCTTGCCCGAGCTGATTTGCTGCTGACTGACGGCCTCTCACATCAATACAAAACACCCCTCCCTTTGCTGGACAAAACCTATGGGTCTGGGAGGGGGGGTCCTTGTGGAGGGTATGGGGGGGTCTTTATGGAGGCTATAGGGCTTTTCCGCCACCCCTGTGACTCAACTTCACCCCGTCTTTTCTTGGAGTGCATTCCTGCACAGTGGCAAGGAATCACCGCTCTTTTGCCATAGAAACAAGAAACAGAGGTTAGGGAGAAACGGAAGGTGCAGGGAGGAGACCCCACCGGAGGGGAGGAGTTCTGGGGGCACGCATGATACCCTGACAGTGGACTTCCAGATGTCGGTGGCTTTGTTCAGCCCCTGCCATTCTCTAACTAGAATCAGAGGCGAAACAGACCATAGCAATGCCAGGGAGTCCAACCAGCAATGGCCCCTCCGTTTAACAGATTTAACCGGTCCAGGTAACCAGTACCTCTGATAGCCGCCTCCCCGTGGAGGGAGGGGCACACACACACACACACACACACACACACACATGCATGCACACACACACACACACACACACACACACACAGTTCCCTAAGCAAGCCCCCTCTGCATGAGCCAGGAGTATAATTTGCTGAATGGTGCAGCCTGGAGGGAGGGCAGGAGGCATTACACTCAGAGAACTGAGGCAGGCAACTGGCCTGTGACTGCAGCCACCAGCTTAAGGAACAGTCCTTTCTGCTTCCAGGCAGAGGAGAGAGACATTGTTTTTTTGCCTCTTTCTTCTCCGCAGTTCCTATCCAAGAGGCTTCCCCGACCCCCAATCCCCAGCCCCATCCTCAGAGTTCCAGATCATTCTAGTGGCAGGCAGGTCTGGGCCCAGGAGGATCCTTCCCTGGTGGCTCCCCAAATCTGGCGGTTTTTCCTGCCCGCCGCCTCTCCCTCTGGGGAAGACTCCGGGAGAGAGGCTGAAAAAAATCTGGGCGCCCGCTCTCGCTCGCTTGTCAAGAAGCAAACTGTCTTCACATTCTCCAAGAAGCAACATCCCTGCCTGGTAGGGAAAAGAGGGAAAGAAGAGGCAAAATAAATAAAACCAGTTAATGTTGTAGTTAACTTGCAAATCAAGTAAATCTGTTGGTGCCGTATTTGAGAAATAAACCATCAGAGCGTCACAGCAAACACACACACACTTCCGAGCGTCTTCATTTTGATTTAATGGTATATCAGCGTCAACTATCGCTTCCTCTGCTGGTACACACGGCCTGATGCCGCGGGAGGAGGATGCCCATGTTTATCACCGAGTGAGATGACTAATTACACCTTGTCAATCACCGGCTATGAAGACATAAAACCAGCGCGCACAATGAAGCAGTTGCCTGCAGCGTCAATTAGTTGGGCCGATTCGGGGGGTTACGGCGCGGCCCCCGCTCCGGCCGCCGCTAATAACGGGACGGGGCTCCGGGAGCGGCGCGCTGATCAATCACCCTCCGGCCGGCCGCGGCCCCGGCCCCCGGGTCCCCCCTTCTCCCCCCCCCCCCCGCTCCCCTCCCGCCTCGGCCTCGCTTTCTCCGGGCCGCATGTGCCTCCTCCCTCGGCGGCCCCGGCTCCGTGGCGCCGGCAGCCCCGGGAGCCCCGGGAAGTCGGTGCGCGCGGCCGCCCCGCAGCCGGCAGCCGGCCGCCCCGCAGCCTTCGGGGAGCGCCGGGGCTGGTGGCCCTTTGTTGGGCGAGGCGCGGAGGGGGCGCTTTTGTTCCGAGTTAGTCACGGTGGCCGGCTGGAGGCTGCTGCTCCCTCATTATGCGCCGGGTCTGCTCGTCGGCGGGGGAGCAGATGGCGGGGAGGTGGGCAGCGGCGAGGGTAGCCGGACCTGAATGCCGTTCACCTGTCACCTCCCACCAGACGCGGGTTCGGGCGGGCGAGCGACTTCGGGGTTCTTTGCCCCGCGTCTGCCCGGGGGGGATGGGGATGGGGTAGGGTGGGGGGTGGGGGCGGGGGGAGGAGCGTCCAGGGGCGGCCGTTCCCGGCACCTCGCGAGGGTCCAGGCTACCTGCTGGTGCCCGCGTTCTCCCCCCGCCGACCCCCCGCCGCCGCCGTCCCGACGGCGCCGTGCGAGTGTCACTCACGTGTCAGGACGTGTGCGCACAGCCTGCTCCGCTCCTTGTGGGGTGTCCGCGGACCGGGTTCGGCGGTGGTTGCCACGTACCCGGGCTGCCTGCCGGGGGGAGGTGAGCCGAGTGACGGGCCTCGGAACCCTGGACCCGGCGCTCGGACCCCGCCCCGCGGCGGCGGGAGGTGCGTTCGTTCGAAGCTCTTGCCGACCGGCCAGGGCGCGCCCAGCCTGGCACCCAGAGAGGAGCGGGCGGGCGGGCGGGCGGGCGCACCGGGTGCGAGTCGTGACTGCCATCAGGCAGCGCCGGGTGTGGGCTGCTGGTCGGAGAGGTGGCGACAAAATCCTGTATTTCCATGTCCGACCGTCTGTCTGTCCGTCAGGGGTGGAGGGGGTATGTGTGGGGGGGTGTTTCCAGTTTCTTGGGAAGTCCTGGGCAAGTTACCGAGTCCCCTACCTTTACCCCCTCCCCCGCCCCATCCCCCCACATACACCCCAGCTCCTGAGGCAGCCCCTGGAGTTCTCGGAAAACATATTGCATCCAGCCAGCCAGGGCTCACCAAGGACAATCGCTCCAGCCTCCAGCGCCGTTACCTTTTTTTCCCCCCTACCCCTTGGGCGACCTCCAGATGAACCCTGGTGACTCCCACATTGGATGTTCCTTCCCAACTTTCTTTGAAAGAAAGTGCCCAGATGCCTCAGGAAAGCATGCCCGTGTCGGAGTCCGCGTGCCCAGGTGCAGGCCGTGTGCAGCAGCCAAAGTACAAGGCTGTGTGGACACACGCGCGCACATGCTTGTTGTTGGGTTTTAGGGTCCTGCCCTCCCGTGGGGGCATCTGTACTCGTAACTTCAAGAGTTTTTTGCAAATACTCAAAACATGGCCTCCTAAAAAGTGCACACGGAGATTCAGGTGGAATCACCTGAGCGTGCAATTGTAATCTGTGCGTGCAAATAGTGCAAATAGTGCACTTGTACTAGGACCACACTGTGCAGACGCCTGCCTCTGCCTGGCCGCGGACACTTACACTGGGTGTGCACGTGTACACCCTAGCTCCCCCCTCCCTCTGGCCTTGTTTCTGCCAATGAAGACGAACACGTACATTTGCACACGTGAACATGAGTGCTTGTGCTTAGGCATCACAAGCACACATCTACTTATGTCTGAAAGTTAATGTGTGATATGTGGAAAGTATGATTTTGGGCTGCCTCGACTTTGTGCCCTTATGTAAGATACACTGCACGGGTCCCCACCAGCCCCTCGCCTCCTCCCGGCAGGCAGGTCACCTCAGACCCACCCGCCTCCAGAGCAAAGCCCGGAGTGGGACTCTGTGATTGACTTGCTCCCTCGGTTCTTCTCTACCGTCACTTTTTACTTTCCAAATCCAAGGTCACCACACACCTACCTGGGAATGGCCCCTGAGTCCCCTAGGGATTCCATGGTGAGCCTGAGGTCTGGGGCCTGGTGAGAGGAGCAGTTGGGATCACCCTTTACCCGTACCGGGGAGGGACAGGTTGTTGGTCTGTGGAGAAGTGGTGCAGCCACGCAGTTGGATGGGCGCAGGATAGCGGCTGAGTCTGTGGCATGAGGCACCCAATGGCTAGGGAACGGGTCTGTGGTCTTGAAGAACCTCGTGGACGCCTAACCTATCTCAGAGTGGGAAAGTTTTTAACAAGAGATGGAGAGGGGAAAGGGGGAGCAATGGAAGAATTTGCTTAGTGTCTGCTATATTCCAGGCATTTTACATCCGTGATCTTTTGTTCATCACACCCATGTGAGGGGGATGTCTCCCATGGGAAAGATCAGACCAGCTAAGGGAAGTGAAGGTTAAGTTTGTGCATACATTGCAGAACTTGGATTCAAACCCATGCCTTTCTTAGTTCCTAAAGTTGGGGGTGGGGGGGGTGAGTGGAAAGAGCGAAAGGAAATCGGCCCCAGTTCACTAGGCATGAGTGAACTACGGGCTGGCTGGCCCTCCCCCCGGGGAGTCGGTCTCTCGCCTCTCGGTTCTGCCGGGTCCTCAGGAGGCCCGCGCAGCCGGAGGCGCGGAGGCTGGCCCCAGGGCCCAACTGCACGGGAAGCTGCCCAAGGCCCCGGGCGGGAGCTCTCCACCCCAGGCCGGCCTTCCCGGCCCTCTGCCGCCGGTGCCCCAGGCGGCGGCTCCGCTCCGAGGGAGGACTGGGGAGTGAGACCTCTGCGAGCATCCTCTAGATGTGCCTTTTCGGGATAGAGCCGGTAGGGAGAGAGGGTTTAATAATTTTCCTTCCCGAAGAAATCACAGGAAACTGTTCTTAGCTTAAAAACTCCAACAGCCTCCTCCCTCCCCCTTCCCGTCCCCCCCCCTCTACCTCCGCCCTCCCTCCCACTCCTCCCCTGCAGCCTCGCCCACCGGCTCCCACCATCTCGGGGCTGTTTTCCTCCCGCCGCCCCTCCCTCCCTCCCGGTCTCCCGCCTTCCCGGAGCACGCGCCGCCGCGGCCGGGGTGCGGGGCGGCCAATGGCGCGGCGGCAGGACGTGATGTCAGGCGCGGCTGTAGAAAAGGCGCGGACGCTCGGCTGGCGCGGACTGCAGAGCCGGGGCTGGGCTCGGCGCGCTCCGGGAGAGCTTCGCGCGCGGCTGGGCCTGTGGCCGGCGACTCCTCCTCCCACTCCGCTCCTCCTCCTTTTTCTCCTCCTCCTCCTCCTCCTCCTCCTCTGCCTCCTCCTCCCCCCTCCTTCTCCGCCACCTCCTCCTCCTCCTCTTCCTCCTCCTCTTCAATTCTCCGGGTAGCTCGGCTCGGCTCGCTGGCTTCGGAGAGAACCCCTACTTTAGTCGCCCACCCAGCGCCTGAGCGGGTCGCCTTGGGCTTGGGGAGGACGCACCCCGGGGAGTGGAGAGGTCCCGGCAGCTGGGTCGCCGCGGGCACCTAGCCGCTCCCGGGGAGCCCCGACCGCCGCCGCCGCCGCCGCCGCCGCCGCCGCCCCGGGCGGACTTTGCGCTCCTGCTTTGCGCCGGGGGCGCCGGAGCCCGGCCGGCGATGCCCGCGGCGTGAAAGCGCCCGCGGCGGGCGCCGACCTCTGCCCCGTCTCCCTCCTGCTTCCCCTCGGCCCCCTGCCCTCGCGACCCCGGCTTTGGCGCCGCCGCCCAGGCGCCCCGCGATGTAGCGGCCCCCGCGCCTCGGCGGGAGGCGTCCTGGCCCTCGGGCTCCCGGCCTGGGGGCGCAGCCGAGCTCGGGCGGGGCCGGGGCCGCGGCGGCGATGCCCCGGGCCCGTTAGCGCCGGGCGCGCCGGGCAGCTGAGGCGGGGGGCCAGCCCTCCCGCGGAGGAGCCGCGCCCCCGGCCCCGCCGGTCCCGCCGCGATGCTGTTCCACAGCTTGTCGGGCCCCGAGGTGCACGGGGTCATCGACGAGATGGACCGCAGGGCCAAGAGCGAGGCTCCCGCCATCAGCTCCGCCATCGACCGCGGCGACACGGAGACGGTAGGCGCGCGGCTGCGGATCGGGCCGAAAGCTGGGACGGGGCCTTGTGAGTCTGCGCCCCCGCGCCCCTAAGTTTGGGGGGCACTTTGGGGAGCCTCCTTCGTGCCGCCCGGGACTGGGCGCTGTGGGGATCCGCGGCCAGGATCCAAGGCCTGCAGCTCCCCGCTCGCTCGGGGGGAAGCCGGGCTGCTGGGGAGGAGAGGGGGGAAAGGTTGAGACCGAAATGCTAGCCCCGGAGGGTGGAAGAGAGCACTTCTCCCGAACTCTGCAGAGCGAAGTCCTGCCCGCGGCCCGAGATGGCTCTCTCCTCCCCTGGCGGGCCCTCTGGTCACCAGCCCCAGCTCTCCGCCGCCGCCGGGCCCTGGCCGCTGGCGCCGCCGGGAAGGGCGAAGCAGCCGGGAACACCGGGGCTCCCGCCCGCGCGGGCCGAGCCGGCTTCTTGGCGATCCCGCTTCCTCCCGAGCGCAAATTTCGGGGCGTGAAGTCTCCGCCGCTTTCTGTTGATCTTGACCTGGGCTTTCCAATCCATTGGACGTGGCCAGGCCCGGGGCTCGCAGTGCAGGCTCCCAGGCCTGGCTCTGCAGGAGCCCGAGTCCATTCGACTCCCCACACCTGACTGTGCCAGCCCAGCCCCAAACAGTCCGTTCCTGGCCGCGGTCCTCCCAGGGGGCCAGAGGAGCACACGCTGCCCAAGTCGGGCCCAGAAGTGACCTTTAGAGGCAGAGGAGGTGGGGACACAGGAAGTTTCCCTGCACAGAAAGCAAGAGCAGCAGCGCCAGTGAATCTGTCTTCCCGGCGAGCTCTTCTTCTTCTTCCCGGGGTTAAGCCTTCTCAGCCTGTCAGTTTGGTCCGCCCACGATTTGGACGGAGCCTCTGCACTCCCCCCTCCCGCCCCCCATCACCTCTCAGGATCCTGGGACTTGTGAGCTGCCCCAACCTAAACCTTTGGCTTAAGGATCCAGGGATCACCGGGGCTGGCCGCCAGGAACTCGCTGTGTCTCTGGAGAGGAGTCTGTGTGTGTAGGGTGACTTTTAATGGTCATCTTCCCCCTTCCCCCCCGGGGGCCCAGCCAAGTGGCTTCTGTAAGGAACAGTTTTGGAGGGAGCTTCTGGAGGGCTTGACGGGGGTAGCCAACCACTGCCTCCGCCCCCCAAACATAGCCCGAGACTCTCTGGGAAAAGGGCGGAAAGTACAGAAAAGGGGTGAAGTGGGGGAGATCTATCCAGGCCAGCAGCCAGGCCTGTGGCCTGCTTGGGCTGTGCAGGCGGACTGGGGTTCTGAACCTCCTGGGTATGGGCATTTTGGGGTGGAGGAAGCACACTGCACACCCTTGGCATTTTTCTTGGAGTTTAGGGTTAGCCGGTTCCGGTGGGAACTTTGGGTGCTTTTCGTAGGCAGTGGCTGACTTGGGCGCTGCTGTATCCCACCTCCTTCCCTCCCTCCCTCCGCAGACCATGCCGTCCATCAGCAGTGACCGGGCCGCGCTGTGTGCCGGCTGTGGGGGCAAGATCTCCGACCGCTACTACCTGCTGGCGGTGGACAAACAGTGGCACATGCGCTGCCTCAAGTGCTGCGAGTGCAAGCTCAACCTGGAGTCAGAGCTCACCTGTTTCAGCAAGGATGGGAGCATCTACTGCAAGGAAGACTACTACAGGTAGCCCCCCACCTCGGCACCCACCGCCCCACAATTCCCAGTCTCCGATGAGGTCTTTTTTCCCTCCAGTCCCCAGGGAGGGTTCTCTTCTCCAAGCCAGCGCGCAGAATTGGGGGGGACAGCCTTTACACAACAGTAATTTGGGGGACACTCTTGGAAATGTCTGACGTGGAGGGATCCAGAGAAAAGCAAAAGCTGCCCTCTTCTGAGTTTAGACCATAATTAAGCTTGGGTTCAGGGGTCCCTTGCACCCCTCTCCCTTGGAAGTTTCTTGGGTCAACCAGAGGGAACAGAAACTAGCATACACACACACACACACACACACACACATACACACACACACACCCATCCCAACCCAGGTAGCCTGGGCTGGCATGGAACAAAGTTGGGGAGAGAGCTGGGAGATTGGATGGGGGCATTTCCAGATCTTTCTGGGAGAAGGGAGTCCAGGATTAAAGAACCCAAATATCACTAACAGGCACCAGGTTTCTTGCTTTTTCCTCTCTGGGTTTAGGGTTAGAGTCTGTTTATATATTCCTCTCCTCTTTCTCTCCTTGTCTCTTCGTTTTGTTGTTTTTTGTTTTGTTTTGTTTTTTAACAAATTACAAAGGTCTGTAGGCGCTGGTGTGGAGGGCAGGGTTAGAGTTGGAGGAAGGATAAGCGAGGAATTTCTCCCCCGACTCCCAAGCAAGGGCTTCTGCAGGGCTTGCCCGGGCTCTGGGTTAAGCAGAAGCCTTTGTAGGCTTGGAGGCGATCAGGGGCACTGTGTTACAGGGAAGCATCAGACGTCGGCCAAAATGTATTCCCTCTTCCCTCACCCTCCAAGCGGAGACCCAGGCTGCCCATCCTGAGGAGGGGATTTTCCCCCATTGGCAGCAGCGGCACCTGGAGGAGGAATATGGGGGTACCCGACCGCGTGTCCCCACAGCCCTTCCCCCCGATGGTCCCTACAGGCGGTTCTCGGTGCAGCGCTGCGCCCGCTGCCACCTGGGCATCTCGGCCTCGGAGATGGTGATGCGGGCTCGGGACTTGGTTTACCACCTCAACTGCTTCACGTGCACCACGTGCAACAAGATGCTGACCACGGGCGACCACTTCGGCATGAAGGACAGCCTGGTCTACTGCCGCTTGCACTTCGAGGCGCTGCTGCAGGGCGAGTACCCCGCGCACTTCAACCACGCTGACGTGGCGGCGGCGGCCGCGGCGGCCGCGGCGGCCAAGAGCGCGGGGCTGGGTGCGGCCGGGGCCAACCCGCTGGGCCTCCCCTACTACAACGGCGTGGGCACCGTGCAGAAGGGGCGGCCGAGGAAGCGCAAGAGCCCGGGCCCCGGGGCCGATCTGGCGGCCTACAACGCCGGTGAGTGCAAGGCGCGCGGGGCGTGCGTCCCCGTCGGTTTGGGGTAAAGCGCGCGGCGTCCATCGCTCCCCTCCGCCCCAATGAGCCCGAACGAGTCTCGGTGTGCTGTGTGCACGTATGTATGCAGCACTCGGGGCCCGCCGCCCCCTAACTTCCCAGGCCATCGCACCCGCCCTACGATCTGGCCGGCGGCATCGTAGCCTCGTATATGCCTCTGGCTGGAGCAGGACCAGAGAGGGCTTTAGGGTCTTGCTGCCCCCGGTACAGACATTTTTTAGAGGTGGCTTTTTGGTTTGGGCCGTACCCTCACCCTGCTGGGCAGAAAGTAAGCACAATGGTGGAGAAAGCGGGGTGGAGCCCACGCCGAACAGGCTCTGGGTTTGCGCGGCTGAGTTCGTTTGCACGGCTGAGTTCAGGAGCGAGCTGGGGCGTTGAACGAGTCGGGCAGGGACCCCAGAGAAAAGACTGGCAGTGGTCAGGAGAGCGGAGGATCCGATTGCCCCGCAGCCTGCCCTGTAAGAACGTCCCGAGGGCGGCAGGCCCGGGAAACGGGCCCCCGGAGCCCTTGGAGCCGGGGCGGCTGGTGGTAATCCGCTGGAGCCTTCTGCCCAGCCAGGTCTCGGTTTTCCCTGGTCTCCTGCCTCCGTGTTCCGGGCGCCGGCGGGGCGCTGGGCTAAGAGCCTGGACCCTCAGAAGCCGGCGCCTGGGGAGGGGACCCGGTGGGCCTGGCGGGGCTTCGGGGCTAGGCTGAGGCTCGGTTCGCATTTCCGGCGTCTTTGAACCCCGCGCCGCCGCCGCGAGGGAGAGGCTCGGCCCCCTCCCCGCACCCTTCCCTGGGCAGGACAGCCGAGGGGGGAGGTTCTGGGGCCCAGCGAACGGAACCGCCAACATCTGCCCGAAGTCTGCGCGGGGGCCGGGCAAGGTTTATGACTCTCCCGGCTTCCGAACTAGACGAGAGTTTACTTGCCATTATTTTCTTCCTTTCGTTTGCGACAGACAGAATCGGATTCGGAGGTTTTGTTTCCGTCCTCCTTTTCCCCTTAGTCTGTTGCACCAGTGGAAACAAAACAAAGCAAAACAAGCCGAGGACCCTGCGCCCGCCCGCGGAGGGCAGGGGTGGGGAAGGAGCCAGGGTTATTTCGATCTTAAAACATCTTGAGCTGGCTGGGGAGGAAAATAGGGGGCGGGCGGGGCTCCCCGGTTCGCTCCAACGAAATTGGTTGTTGGAAGGTCCCGGGGTGTGTGTGTGCGCGTGTGTGTCTCCGTGCCGGGCTGGAGGAAAGCGCAGCCCCTCGCCTGGTAGATGGCGAAGGGACCGCAGGAGGCCCGCCGCCGCCGCTGGATTATAGATTTGCGGAAGGCCCTGCCCGAAATCCTGCTCCCCAAAACTTCCATCCCTCATCCCCAACCACCCTGAAAACAGACCAGCCCGAGTCCGGATCGGCCCCCCAAACAAAGCCGCGCCCGGTTAGCCAGCGAGGTCGGCCCCTGCAGACGGGCCCCAGGGCGCTCGGAGGGCAGGGAGAGGCATTGCGTGTTCCCCAGGACGCAGGCTCGGAACGGGCTTTGCATTAGAAAGGTAGAGGTTCAGAGATTTTGTGTGTGTGTGTGTGTGTGTGTGTGTGTGTGTGCCTTTTGCTGTTCAGCCCCCTTCCCTGGCGAGGCCGCCACAGCGAGCCGGAGAGAGGTGGCTGGAGACTGGGTTTTAGGAGAGCTGGCACCTCTACAAGACATTCCCCACCCCTGCCATTTCTTTTTCTCCTTGGCTCCTCTCTCGTTTTTTTTTCCTTCGGTCTCTCTGGGTCCTCCAGCTCCTCTCTCTGTGTGTGTGTGTCTCTCTCTCTCGGCGTGTCTCCCCGTTCCTCTGTTTCCCTCTCCGCTCTCCCCATGTGCAGGGCCCCGGCCTAGCCTGGCCGGGCCTTCCTGGGCTGGCGCGCGCGGGCGCATCTCCGGTGGCCGTGTGGCTCGCTCATTCGGGGCTCCCGGGACCAGGCTGGGGAAGAGGGCGCCTCCAGGGCCGCACCGCCTGCCAGGCCGGCCAGGTTTGGCTGTTGACTTCCTTCCTCCCTTCTGGGCGCCGGCGGGAGGCGAGCGCCAGCAGCGGGGGCAGGGGGAGTCCCGGGAAAGGGGCGCAGCGGAGGTGCAACGGCGGCGGGCGGCGTGTGCTGGGGCCAGAGCCGGCGTCTGGGTGCTTCTGACCGACCGCGAGGACGTGAGCTCGTTGGTGCGGGTGTCCGGCCCCCAGCCGCACCGCCCCCTGCAAAGCCCGCGGCTCTGGGGGGCCGGGGAGCCGGGGAGCCGCAGCCCCGAGGCCACGCGCGGGGAGCTGCGGCCGAGGGGGAGGGGGCGCCGTCGGTGCGCGGGTCCCGCCGCCGCTGCAGCCGCGGGGCCGCAGGTCGGAAAGCCCTTCCGGGGCGGTGGCCGCGGCGGCCCTCCTCGGGCGGCCCCTCCGGCCCGAGAGCCAGCCCCGGTCCCCGAGGTGGAACTGAAACCTCCCCGGCCGCGAGCGGGGCCGAGACGGGCGAGGTGGCCGCCGCCGGCGAGGGGCCCGGGCCGCGCACTCGGCGCCGGGCTCGGAGCGCCACGGCCGCGGGGTCCCGCGTGGACCTGCCGGACGCCTGGCCTCCCCCCCAGCCGGGCTGTGTGTGTGTGTGTGTGTGTGTGTGTGTGTGTGATTGTGTGTGTGTGTGCGCGCGCGAGCGTGTAAGTGTGTGAGTGAGTGTGTTATTGTGTGTGTGTGTGTGTGTGCATGCGTGTGTGAGTGTGTGTGTGCGCGCGCGCCTGGCGGCGTAATTACTGATTTGATTCCAATCCATTATTTAGACAATTGAACCTACAATCTCGTCTTTAGTAAAATGAGGCGAAGTCAGATTTGATTACAGGTTCAGCACCAGCGACAAGAGCTCGAAACCCGATGGGTTAATAACAGATCACGAGTAAATTATTCATGATTTTACGAGCTCTTTAGCTCCATTGAATCGGCCTAATTGAGAGGAAAGAAAAAATAAAAAAGAAGAGAGAAAGCCAGGTCCTCCCCTCCCCGCGGCCCCTTGCTCCTCCCCACCCCGATCCGGGGGAATCTGGACGCACCCGGGCACTGGGGGCGGGAGCGAGGGGGTCTGGGGCACCCGCCCCATCTGGGCTTCGCGGCCCCTTCCCCCGCGGCCTGGTTTCCCCCGCTGCCGGCCGCCCTGGCCTCCCTGCCCGGCGGCTCCCCGTCCCCTTCCCTCCTTTTCCCTTTGCGCACTCCCAGCCAGTACCAGCCTCCGAGCAGGCCTCCCCGGGCTTCTTGGACCCGGGTTGGGTTCAGTCGCTGGGGACCCTCCGCCACGCATTCCCCCCCCCCCCTATTCCTGGGCCTCACTGTCCCCTCAGGCTCTCTCTGTGTCTCTCCTAATTTCCCCCTGTCTTTGTAGCTGTCTCTCTCTGGTTCTCCACGTGCCACTGCTTTCCTCTCTCTCTCTTTCTCTCTCTCTCCTCTTTCTTTCCTGGCTCTGTCCATCTTTCCCTTCCTACCCCCTCTCCTTTCTCTCTGTCTTTCTACCCCAATCTCTTTCTCTCCTTTCTCTACCCTTCTTCCCCCCCGCCCCCGCCCCCACGCACACCCTGATGTAGGCCACTCTCAGGCCGCGTCCCTTGGGTGCATGGGGCGCCAGGGTCCCCACGGAACTCATTAACAGCGGCAAGGCCCAGGCAGGAGCTGGGCGGAGGGAGAGGCCCAGAGATCCCCGGTGGGAAGGCCTGCCCTCCCCCCGCCCCCAAGAGCTGGGGACTGGGGGCAAGAAGAGGGTCGCTGGTCCCCAAGAGGGGGCAGGGCAGTTTCCATGGATCCGGTTTGGAGTCATTTTCTGATCCCCTTTAAGTCCTCGGACTCGTGTTCTGCACTCTGGGCACTGGGAGTGGGAGTGCCGTCCGGATGGGGGATCTGGGTGCCTGAGGGAAGGGACCGCTGAGGTTAGGAACCGGGACCGGAATTTTGCAAATTCTCTCTGCAAGAAGGCTTTGCTCACTTGGGCAGAGGGAGGCGTTGGTCTCCAGGAGAACCGGAATTCCTCTGAGGCAGTGTCCTCAGATACAATGCCAGGGCGGCTGGGTTACATTTGAATTTGGGGTAAACAACAAACAAATTTTTAGTCTAAGTGTATCCCGTGTAATATTTGGATTTTAAGTAAACAACAAATACTTTTTTAGTGTAAGCGTATATCACGTAGTATTTGGATTTTTTTTAGTATAGATACTAAACGCAATATTGGAGACACACTTGCACTAAAACATTGTTCATTGTTCATCTGAAATTCACATGTAACTGGGCACAATGTTTGTTAAATCTGGTAGCTCTCTACTGTGGGCATGTGACGGGGCACAAGACCCAGTTGTCCACGATCAGGGGACTGAATTAATCTGCGACGCTTCCCCCCAAAGTAAGACCGTATGTGTGTACTAACTCCGGATGTGATGAGGGGATCTTGGAGAGGATCCTGCGTGTCTCAATCAGCCGCCAGGTTGCCAAGCAACTTCCCGAGGCTTGAGGTTTCCACCGGGTCCCTTGCCCCCAGTGCCTCCCAGGCACGGGGAGCTGGGCCCCTTCTGGATGGGGAAGGGTTCCCCAAAGAGCCATGCTTCATCCTTGACTGCCTTTGTGCGGTGGTGGAGAGAAGAGGCCAGGACTGCAGTGGTGAATCTGGGCTCAGCCGTGACCGGTGGCCCCCATGGCGTCATTTCCCGTAGCGTTCGTTTTCTCATCTGTAAAATGGAGTGAATAGCAACAGCCACCCAGTGAGCAGTAGTGAAGGTCTTCGATGTTCATAAAGTGAGGGGCGTACCCTAGGTGTCGAATACAAGTTCATTTCTTCCCCCAGCTCCCTTCCCTTTCCGGTGAGAACTCTGCCGCTGCTCCGCGAGATTTCCAAAGGTCACTCACCTTCCCTGCCCCATTACCCCACTTGTAAAACTGGCAACAACCGCCTCACCGGGCATTGGGGAGGCTTAAACTATAAAATACAGTATTTGACCTCCAGCCCAGGGTCCACACAGTACGTTTGATACGGGCCCAGTGAAAGCAGGTGGAGAGGTGTCAGCGAGCAACTTCCAGGCACCTGCCCCAGACACTGCTGGGTGAGGTGACCAGATCGTCCAGGTGTTGGCGGGACAGTCCTGATTTCTAACAATTTTTCCCGCGTCCTGCGGCGTTTTAAGAAGTCACCATTTTTGGAAAGATTCTTTCAAAAAAATTGGGACTTTTTAAAAATGCCACGGGGACCTGGGAAAAATTGTTAGAAATCAGGACTGTCCTGCCAGCACCTGGACGATCTGGTCACCTTATTGTGGGGGATACCAGAGATAATCCCCCCTTAGGAAGTGCAGGGGGACTTCTGAGCCCCTTTGACGCCGGGTCGTCATCAAGGGACTTTCCCTTCTGAACCTCAGTTTTAATGTCAGTAGAAAAGGTGAAAAGACTGCCTGGCTCAGAGGGTTTTGAGGATTCAATGAAAATGTGCCTGTGAAGCCCTTGAGCACGTCCTCTGGAGTTCTGGAGTTGAATACGTCATCAACAGGTTATCATAGTTGCTATTATTCATATTATTATTAATTATTAATTATTATTATTACTGTAACACAGTGGCTCCAAATGGGGTTTGGATTCTCCTGGAGCTGGTTTTGAATCAGCATTTCCTAGCTGAGTGGCCGTGGGCAGGTCGCTCTCCCCGGCCTCAACCTCCCCTGTACATCCACGAAATGGGGATAAGATCTCTGTCTCCGTGTGGAAACAGTCGGTGTGGGGCGGGGCGGGTGTGGACTAGGCGGCGTGTGGGAGGAGGAGTCCGGAGGTTCACCTGCCGCCTCTGCGTGCCCTCCTTAGCGCTCAGCTGCAACGAGAACGATGCGGAGCACCTGGACCGGGACCAGCCCTACCCAAGCAGCCAGAAGACAAAGCGCATGCGCACCTCCTTCAAGCACCACCAGCTTCGGACCATGAAGTCTTACTTTGCCATTAACCACAACCCCGACGCCAAGGACTTGAAGCAGCTCGCCCAAAAGACTGGCCTCACCAAGCGGGTCCTCCAGGTCAGCTGGGGCCTGGGGTGGGGGCGGGGGCATCTGCCGCTGCGGAGACCTGGGGCAGAACCACACCGCGGGCTCTGGGCCTGGGAGAGCCCTCTCCCTAAGTCTGCCTTTCTGTTTCGTTTACCTTCCTCTGTTCTCTTTCTCCATCGCTTCAGTCGGTCTCTATCGTATTTCAATCTTTTTTTTCTTCTAACTTCACATCTTCTCTCTCCTTCAATGTTTGTCTCTCAATTTGTGTGTGTGTGTGTTTGTGTGTGTGTCCCTGGGTCCTCTTTGTCTCCACACTCAGATTCTTTCCTTTCTTGTAAGCAATTCATATTTGCTATTTATCACTCAGGTGACACTCATACATGTTTATATTGTAGAGGGTTCAGACATTTCAGATAAATCCAGAGCTCCCCGCCCCCCCATCCCCGGAGGACCATCCAAGGCAACTGCTATTAGCCGTTAATTCCTTCTGCTTCTTGCTCGCTCTAGTTTCTCTCTTTCAGTGTCTCTGCAGATCTTTCTTCTGTCTCTTTGTTGTGTGTAAGACTCTCCCAGAAGCAAGGCTTGGTGGGGAAGGTGGATGTGGGCAGAGCCCTGGGCAGGCCAGGGGGCCTCTCTGGGTCTGCCCCCGGGGAGCTGGAGGAAGTCCAGGGGCACCTCTGAAACTCCGAAGAGGGTGCTTTCTTTTCTTTTTTATTGAATTTATTGCAGTGACATTGGCTAATTATATGGGTTTCAGGTGTACAATTCTATAATATGAGGCTGCTTTCTTGATAGAGAGGATCCAGAGCCTTCGCCAGACTTCCAAAGGGTCTGTCTGTCCCTCATCCCAGAGACGTTAAACACTCCAGTTTGGGAGTTCCAGGCTCCTGTGTGGCTCAGAGTGGTGACACCACTTCCTCACCCTTCAGCTCCTCCTCTTACTTAACTGGGCAAGTCACCGAGTTCCCCTGAGCCTCAGTTTCCTCGTATGTGAAACCGACACACAAAAAAGATCTCCACGGCAGGCTGATGGGAAGAGCTGCTGAGATGATGTCTACCACAGGGGCTGGCCCTTAGCTGCCCAGGGGATGGTGGCCAAGAAGAACATTAACTGGGTTAATCAGCCGACCGATATTAGCGGTACGAAGGATTGCTCTGGCCGCTGGGCTTCAGTGTCCCCACTCACACAGTAGGTGGGAGCATATCCCCTTTTATAGCCGACGTATCCCTCAGAACGTGCGGTTTGTAAAGAGAGCAGTGCACGTTTTGGGATATGAAAATTGACAGATGAAGTGATCCTGTCTCTCACGGCGGGGCGGCGGGGGAGGGATTAGAGTCCAGGCCAATCTGATCCATCCTCTAGCCCCAGGTCGTCGGGGACCGAGGGGGGGAGGCAGGGGGAGGCGGCACCGAGGGAACAAGGGTGATGGTGATGGAGGAGGGCTGCGCAGCCGCCCTAAGTTTTCCTCCGAATTTGTCAGGAGGGAAAAGGGAAACATAAAGCCTTTTGGGGGTGATGGCGGCAGTTTGGGGATGAGACTGTGCCGTGGGTAAGGATCTGCAGTTTTTGGCGAGCCGGGAGTTGGGAGTCGAGGCAGCTTTGTCTCTGCGGTTCATTGAGTGACATAGGGAGGGAGGCGCCGGCTGGCCAATGGGGTGCTGATGCGCCTCTCTGGGCCCGCCTGCTGCCACCCCCACCCCTGTGCTTTCCTGGCTTGCCTTTGCCCTTTCCCTTTGGGTCCGTTTTGCCTGAGGGTCTCTCTGGCCAGGGCTTAAGACAGGCGGGGTGCTGCTGCACCCCTCCCTTCTGTTTCTCTTGGGCTTGACCTTCCTGGGGTTAGATCAAGGGACCTTCCTCAGCGGCGCCTCTTCCCGTTTCTCAGCCTGGACGGATTTGGACTGAGTGAGGGTCAGAAGCCTCTGCCTTTTCCCTGGTTAGTAGGATACTTTGATCCTCCCCCTGTTCAGATGGCTGTTTTGTGAGTCTGCCCCGGGGAGCAGGCCGGGAAAGGAGCAGGGACTTGGAATCAGGCGGAGCTGGGTTCGGGAACACCCGGGTTTGGTTCTGCTCCTCCCCCCGCTGGCTGTGTGTCCTGGACAAATCAGTTACCCTCTCTGAGCCGTAGCTTTCTCATCTGTAAAACGGGCACCCTCAGAGCGCATGCCTCTGTTACCCGGATTATATGAAACAGCGTCAGTGCCCGTAGCTGAGTCCGAGGCTGGAACCAGCAGGAAGGAACCAGTCTCCGCTGGCCTCGGAGAGGCAGGAGGCTTGGTCCTGCGGATTAGGAGCAAATTGGATTTTCAGCCTGGTTATCTCTCATTCTTTCACCTGACTGAATGTCTCTTAGCACCAAGCCCTGGGGATACAGAGGCAAATGAACCACAGCCTTGCTCCTGAAGAAAATCACCCATGAGGTGTAGAGACAGACTCACAGTTTATCAAAATGTGGTTAGTTGTGGGGGTTGTCCTGTGGGAGACCAGGGGAGGGACCCCCTATCATATGTGAGAGGAATGGTTCGCCTGAGGGACCTGGGTAAATGCTTGCCTTAACCCCCCTCCCCTCAAATCCTGAGCCAGAGCCCCCTCACATCTGCATGCCACCTCTACCATGGGGGCTCGGAACTAGCTGAGGGGGAAAACCACTAATAGGTATTGTGTGTCTACCAATCAACTCATGTTTATGTGCTCTGTTGTGTGTTAGGAACGGGGAAAGGCCTGTGAAATACACTTGCCGATTGACTCCTTACTGTCGGGATTATGACACCCCCCCCCCCCCCTGTTCAGATGAGAACATTGAGGCCCAAGTGATTTCCACCTGCCCCAAATCCTCTACCAGCACAACTGCTCCTGATTCTACAGTCGTTTGAAAAGCGTTATCTTTGCAGCCACTCATCTATCTTACCTTAATGTTTTCCTGCCCGCTTTATAGATGAGAAGCTTAAGACCTTTAAGACCCAGTGAGAAGAAGGGAGGCTGCAGAAGCCGGGGGTTGGCAGGGTGGCACTCTCTCCCAGGTGGCCTGGCTGCCGGTGAGCCAGCGAGTGGAGATGGGAGGGGACAGATTTGGGTGAGGCAGCTGGGGGGGGGTGGCTTTGGTTCAAATCCTTTCTGACTTACCAGCGGTATTGTTTGGGTGCTTGAACTTCTCCTCCCTGAGCCTTATCTGTCCTCACCTGTGAAATGGAGGTGATAACAGCTGGCACCTGGGGATGGAGGCAGTGAGGGGGAAGGCTCCAGCATGGTGCCTGCTGGTGTGAAGTAGATGCCTGTGAAATGGTTCCCCATCGCTTGCCTACCGCAGCTGGATGGTACTAGGTCTTGGGCGCCCCCTGCAGGTTGTGGTCCAGCCCAACCCTTCAGAGAGTGCATGGCCGGGACAGGTTGAGATTGAAGCTGTGTTCCCAAAGGTGGGCAGTGTGTGTGTGTGTGTTTAGAGCGGCCGTGGGCAAACTATGGCCCGTGGGCAGGATCCGGCCCGTTCGGCTGTTCTATCCGGCCCGCGGAGCCGAAAGAGTGGAGGGTTCTCTTGCTCTCCCCTCCGCTCCTTCACCAGCAGCCCAAGATGAGAGTGCCAGCATGGTCAGGTTGCTTTTGTTCTGGCCCTCCGCTCCAGTTTAAGAACCCATTGTGGCCCTCGGGTCAAAAAGTTTGCCCACCCCTGGTTTAGAGCCTGTTATTGCATCTGTAATGCATAAGCATCACCAGCATGGTAGTCCTGGGATGCGCTATCTCTGCAGAAATTTGGAATCGGCTGATGTGAGGTCTAGACTCAGCTCTCCATTTACTCTAAGTGATTCTGAGCAAGTGACTTCACCTCTCTGGCCTCAAATGCACCTAATTTCATATACATTGGCATATCAGGTTTCAGTCTACCAACCTCATTTGCGTACATTTAAAAAAATAATCATCTTCCTTTTGTAGATAAGGAAATGAAGTTCAGAGAGGCTAGGCCTCACAGCCAGTAAGCGAAGCCAGGATCTGACTACATAGCTCTTCCCAGCGTAGCCCAGTGCAAGGATTGTGATCCCCACACCTGGCTGTAGCTGCAGAATGCAGCCGCAGGCTAGAGGAGGGAGGGAAGGAGGGGGTCGGAGACACCACGTCTTGGCAAGAAAGCAGGGATCCTGTGCGTAAAAAGGAAGCCATAAGTGCATAAAAAGCGCTCAAGTTTGTGATCTTTAGCAGCATGACGACAACAACAACACTGACTTTCCATCATTGGGTAAGGAGATTGGGGGACAGAATGACCCTTGGACAGAGGTCCATAAAGAAATTAAGCTTTGCAAACGCGTGAAGACCATTCCTCAGCACACTGATACCTCTCTGAGGGAGGGCCACACAGGCTGGATGACAAGATGCCCTGAGCTGGGGGAGGGATGGTGAGCGGATTGATTTGGTTGGGTGAAGGTCTCCTCAGGTGTTCCTTTGGAAGAAGATACATTTTCACCATGCATGGCCGTTGAAAAACATCCTTGGGATGAGGTGTTAGTCATCATTAATCTGTGTGAGAACTCGAGGTGAGAACGCTAGCTCTCCTCTGTTCACTTGCTTATTCAACAAACACACTGGCCCTCTGCCATGTTCCGGGTAGGCGGGAGGCACCGGGAGTCAGTGACCCAGGGAGTGGGCGCACGCTGCAGAGGGCAGACAGGGGTGCGACAAGGTATAGAAGTCATTAAAATGGCGATGAGATTAGTCTCTATATTCTTCTCTACATGTGGTATATCTAATAATAAAAAAATATTTTTAAAATGATTTTGGGGACCAAATAACTTTGGAAAATAGTAAAGATGAACTGTATCTCTGTGTTGGAGATGAGAGCACATTAGCATTAATAATACAGGCACGGAGAAATCCAACTTGGTCTAATCTAACATTTTCCAAATTTATGTATCCACAGAACCCTTGTTTAACTCTTTAAAAAATATATATATATATATTACTGATTTTTGACAGAGAGGAAGGGAGAGGAATAGAGAGTTAGAAACATCAATGAGAGAGAAACATCCCATCAGCTGCCTCCTGCACACCCCCTACTGGGGATGTGTCCGCAACCAAGGTACATGCCTTGACCAGAATTGAACCTGGGACCCTTTAGTCCGCAGGCCAACACTCTATCCACTAGCCAAACTGGTTAGGGCACTTGTTTAATTCTTGAATAAATTAGGGCCAGACCGTTCATTTCTTCAGCCTCACGCTTCCCCACCTGTAAAATGAGGGGAGTGAGCATGGTTTTGCCTGTCTTTTGCAAGGGCTGTGGGGAGCGTCCAGTCTGGACACAGATGGCAGAACAAGCTGGACGGAGTTTCACAGGTGACTTGGCCTGAAACTCTCATTTTAGAAGAGAGGAAAGCAAAGCTCAGAGAAGCAGAGGACTCATCCAAGACCCCTCAGCAAAGACGTTGTCATCCTGGCTGGAACCAAGGATTCATGGTATCCACCCCACTGCATATTATTGTTCTTCCCTTAAAGCCTTCTTAAAATTTTATAAAATAATGGAACCACCATATGGATAGATTAGAAAAATAGGAGAAAATTAGCCATAGAAGAACATGAAAATCGGTAATTAGGTTTGCAGCTTAGAAGTGAAGGAGTGGCTAAGGCAGGGGTGGGCAAACTTTTTGACTCGAGGGCCACAATAGGTTCTTAAACTGGACCGGAGGGCAGGAACAAAAGCAACCTGACCAAGCTGGCACTCTCATCTTGGGCTGCTGGTGAAGGAGCCGAGGGGAGAGCAAGAGAACCCTCCGCTCTTTCGGCTCCGTGGGCCAGATCCAGCCCAAGGGCCGTAGTTTGCCCACGGCTGGGCTAAGGGCATGAGCCCAGCCTGCCCCAATTCACATCCCGGCTCCAACTCTTTGGTTGGGGTCTGCCTCAGTTTCCTCATCTGGCAATAATATTAGTACCCACTTTAAAAGGCATTACTATTATGAGCTAATATGTGCAAAATGCTTAGAACTTTGCCTAGACAATGCCTGACACTTAGTGAGTGACTCATATTCATCATTATTATTTTTGTTACGAAGTTTTGATGCATAATTTTTTAATTCTTTTTTTTCTCACATAACATTTGTCATAAGATGTTTCCTCTTTGACTGGGTGGGGTGGCTGTGTCCTGACTTCCGCTTGCCCCATCTGGTGGGACGCTTGGGATGCAGCCATTAGTTGGATGTGATTAAAAAAAAATTGTCACAGTGGCCATCTTTGGGTGTGAAGCTTTTACCTTTTTTCTGGTTTAATCAGAGACCCAGGAGGGAATTCTTGGGGGCAAAGTAGATTTCTTACTGGCCCTCCTGTCTCCCTGAGGAAAGAGGCCTGGGGAAAGGGACTTGTGAGGCCAAACAGCCTGCAGGCACAGTTGGTGCCTGGGGAGGGGCACAGAACAGGGTGGGCTTCCTGGGGATGCCTGTGCACCAGGCCGGGCACTGCCCACAAGTGAGGAGAGAGGACTGTGGGTTTCAGGAAGGAGGTCGGACAGCAGATCATCTCCTTCCTCGCTGCAGCTGCCCTGGAATCCCAGCCTGTTAGAACCCAAGGGCCCGTAGCGATCATGTGGTCTAACCCTCTTGTACAGGTGGGGACACTGAGGTCAGCCAAAGGTAAGGGACTCACCCAAGGTCACTTGGCTAGTCAATAGCAGAACCAGAACTAGAGGGTACATCCAGCTCTCTTTCCACTGCACAACAGTTGTTTCATTCATTCATTCATTCATTCATTTGCTGACTCAGGAAGAGAAAATAAGGAGAGCATGGATTCTTTAATGGCAGAGAGTTCTGGATTCCTGGATTCCGATCTCAGGGTAGCCTCTGTGTGACCTTGGGCATGTGACTTCACCTCGCTGAGCCTCACTGGCTGTCAGTCTATAAAACAGAGAAGAATGATCGCAGTGTTCCCCGCCTGGCTTACCGCGGAGATCACCTGTGACTGTGCACGTTGGGGGCGTGATGCCTGGCACATAGTAAGAGGTCCATCCATGTTGTGTTGTTGTTACTATTAACCAACGCATATTACTGATTCCTGAGCTTTGCCAGTCCCTGTGCCATGACGTGAGGATGACTCAGACACGGTCCCTGTCCCAACAGTCATCCAGGCGGGGACTTTGTGAACTATTTGGGAAGGAATTCTGGTGAAGCTCCCGCTTAAGGTGAAAAGCAAACCCAGCACAGTCCCCACAGCAGCTCCCCCCTTTCCGTGGAGTTGTTGATGACCACCCCGTGGGTTCCCAGGGCCTCAGCTCCAGTACGGCGGCCCAGAAGGCACTGTGGATGAGGGAGTCATTGTTTACAACCCGTTAGGGGCGACAGCAGAGAAACAGCAAACGGCCCACAGCCAAACAGCCAGCTCCAGCCCTTCCCGGGGGCTTGGAGCCTTGGACCCCCGAGCCACTTGCCCACCCCCAGGGCTGCTCGTCTCGGCTGCTGCTTGGACAGACAGACAGACACACAGGCCGGGACAGTGGCAAACGTTGGCACCAAGACTCCAGCCTTCCTCCCCTGCCTACCACAAGACCAGGGAAGTCGCCTCCTCTCTCCGGGGGCCTCTGGGGCTTTCCCCGTCAGCCATTCCCCAGACCAGCCAGAAGCGGAGTCTCACCCTGAGGTTTCTGGAGGCCGGGCAGGGAGGGACCTCCGCCTCCAGGAGAGCATGTGGAGGTGCTTTGCACAAGCCTCCGAGAGGTGATGGGCTCGCTCTGGGCGAAAGGCCAGGGAAAATGCTTTCTTCCCGGGAAGACCCAGGGTGCTGGGGGGGGGGGGGGAGCTTTGTTTCCTGACTTCCCAAGAGCCCCTGTCTCCCTCCTGACTCCAGGATTCCGGCGGCGGCTGTGCTTTTAATTGAGCCCAAATTGTCTGAGGCCACCAGAAAGGGCGGGTGTGAAGCCACAGGCTCCCGGAGCTGGGGTGGTCCCCCGGGGGGCGGGGCCAGGCGCCAGCCCTTCCCACCCACCGGAGACACTGGGAAGACAGGCAGATGCCGGCACATCTGGAAGTTCGCAACTGGACACCCGAGAATCTACAGAACCCCCCTCCAAGGCCCCGTGTTTTATGGGGAGGCTTCTGGCGGGTGATTTCCTCACGCAAAGGGAAGTGAGGGGGCCCTGGCTTTTGGGCTTCTCTCTTTGGAGACACAGCCCCCCCCCCCCCAAGCCTATCCCCACCCCCACAATGGCCTAGATTTCCTGGCCTTTGAGGAGCCCTGGTTACAGCCAGATCTCTGTGCAGTTAGACGGGTGGGCGTATTTGGGGTGAGCGAGGGGGGAGTGGGGGGGAGTTGCGTAGATGAATTTCTGTGCTGGTCTTCATGACTGTGTACAGGCTCCTGTGCAAAGGTGTGTGTGTGGATGAGGGCGTGTGTCTGCCGCTCAGGAAAAAGTGAAAGTAAACCCTTTATTTCGTCCCTTTGGTGTACTCTCTTCATACCAAGCTCGGTTCCAACTGTGCGGCCCACCCCGCCTCCCTCGTGCACCGGCCTGGGACGAGGCAGGCCGGGGATGCGAACCTGCAGGTCACAGCCTCCCTCCCTCGTAGTGGTTCCCTCTGCCCGCCCTGCCCTGAGACCCGGAACCCAGGGACCTGGTGGCTTCTCCAGCCGGTGGTGGTGGGGAGTGGGTTCGTGTCCCTTTCTTCCTCTTAGTGATTCTTCGTTGATTGACTCCTGTGTTCTTTATTCCCGTGTTTCCCAGACTTAGTGATCCTGAAACATGTTAAAAATTGTGCCAACAAGAACTCGTGGGATCTATGGTGTGCTTATAGGTGACTGCTGAAAAAACAAAACAAAACCCCAAAACACGAATCTCAACCACTGTGAGAAACCATCCAGATTTGATTTGAATGAAGCTTCCAGAGAAGCTCTTGTCTAAAAGACATGCAACGTGACCACCTGTGTAATTTTACATTTAAAAAATTCTAGTAGCCATATTGAAAAAGAAAAAAAACTTAAAATTAACATTTTTTAAAAGAAAATAACTTTAATAAGTTTTATTGATTTTTTACAGAGAGGAAGAGGGAGAGTCAGAAACATTGATGAGAGAGAATCATTGATCAGCTGCCTCCTGCACACCCCCCACTGGGGATGTGTCCGCAACCAATGTACATGCTCTTGACCGGAATCGAACCTAGGACCCTTCAGTCCGCAGGCCGACGCTCTATCCACTGAGCCAAACCGGTTTCGGCTAAAATTAACTTTTAAGAATGTTATTTTGTTGAGCCTGGCAGATCCAACACGTTATCATTTCAACGTGTAACCGGTGTAAAAATTATCATTGAGCTATTTTACTTTTTTTCCACGTTAAATCTTTAACAGTGAAAGTAACAGCTCGCATACTTGCACCTACAGACTAGGCACCTTTGGGCTAGTCGGATGCCGCATGCTCAGCAGCCATCGCTGGCTAGTGGCTACCCTATTGGAGAGAGTGGCTCGGCTCTGGAACCTTCTCACAGAAAGGAAAAGAAAGGAAAACCCAGTGATAGCCAAATGAGAGGAATTAGACATTTTTATTTTATTAAGAACAGACTGTGACCAGCCGGACTCTACTCCCCCCTCCAAAACACACCGGTGGGTGACGAGGGTCTCTGCCTTAGGCAGTCCGGGGCTGCTCTGCTCTAGTCTCCTGCCTGGCCGCCCTCCCCTAACCAGCCCTTCCTCTCGCCCCTCGCAGGTCTGGTTCCAGAACGCCAGGGCCAAGTTCAGGCGCAACCTCTTACGGCAGGAAAACACGGGCGTGGACAAGGCCAGCGAGGCGGCGCTGCAGACGGGGACGCCGTCGGGGCCGGCCTCCGAGCTCTCCAACGCCTCGCTCAGCCCCTCCAGCACCCCCACCACCCTCACAGACTTGACGAGCCCCACCCTGCCCACCGTGACGTCTGTCTTAACTTCTGTGCCTGGCAGCCTGGAGGGCCACGAGCCCCACAGCCCCTCACAAACGACTCTTACCAATCTTTTCTAATGACTCACGCCCCAGCCCCCCCCCCCCCGCCGCCCGCCCCGCCCCCCCACACCTTGGCCCCACGATTTCTTTAAAAAAGAAATTATCTTTAGTTCGAATTCCAAGTGTATTTTAAAATAGAGGCTTCGAGCAACTAAACTAACCACATTTTAGGATCTCGCCCGGAAACAGAGGAAGACGATAATCGCGCGCATCCGGCGTGGACTGAGGAATCTTAACTTGGAAGATCTACCTGCAACACAACATTTGTGTCCCTGTACAGTTTTGTGGACTGAGCGAGGAAGAACAACAAGAATAATTTAAGTTGGCTTAGAGCTTCTGTATTTTCAAAGACTGCCACGTGCCTTAGGAATACTGTTTTATCTCCATACTTCGGACGACTCGTTCATTTTTCTCTCCCTCTTTTTCTCTCTGTATATTTATGACCAGAGCAAAAAATGTAAAAAAGAAAAAAAAAGAAAAAAAAGTTTGTTACTTTGAATAGTCCTACAAAGAAAAAAGGAAAAAAAAAAAAGGAAAAAAAAATCAAACCCCCTCCAAACGGTCGCTTTGTTGTTTTAGAATTTTAAGGTGGAAGTCTGTTCGAATATCAGAATTTGTAAAATCTAACCAGTAATAAAACCACTTACTGAAACTGGTGGGTGCCGCTGCTGTTTAGTTGGGTGTGAAATTCACGTGACTTGAGAGTCTTTTTTTATTTTATTGATTTTTTTACAGAGAGGAAGAGAGAAGGATAGAGAGCTAGAGACATCGATGAGAGAGAAACATCGACCAGCTGCCTCCTACACACCCCTTACAGGGGATGTGCCCGCAACCAAGGTACATGCCCTTGACCGGAATCGAACCTGGGACTCTTGAAGTCCGCAGGCCGACGCTCTATCCACTGAGCCAAACCGGTTTCAGTGACTAGAGTCTTATTGAGCCCTGGCCAGTTTGGCTCAGTGGATAGAGTGTCAGCCTGCGGACGGAAGGGTCCCGGGTTTGGTTCCAGTCAAGGGCACATGCCCAGGTTGCGGGCTAGATCCCCAGTAGGGGGCATGCAGGAGGCAGCCAATCAATGATTTCGCTCTCATTCTTGACATTTCTATCTCTCCCTTCCTCTCTGAAAGCAATAAAATATATATTTTTTAAAAGAGTGTTATTGAAGTCTGGAGATAAATTCTAGCTCCTCCCTATTTGTGCTATTTATAATACTTTATGGATACCCTTTGTAATATCCAGGGGGCTGTTGAGACCCAGAGATGAAGTTGGTACAGTCCCTCCACTCAAGAACTTAAGAGTGGAGGCAGAGGCAGACATGAGATCATCTTTTTATTTTTTAATTGATTTTTTTTTTACAGAGAGGAAGGGAGGATAGAGAATTAGAGACATTGATGAGAGAGAAACATCCATCAGCTGCCTCCTGCACACCTCCTACTGGGGATGTGCCCGCAACAAAGGTACATGCCCTTGACCGGAATTGAACCTGGGACCCTTCAGTCCGCAGGCCGAGACTCTCCATTGAGCCAAACCGGTTAGGGAGAGATCATCTTAACACAGTGTGATATGGGCTAAGTGAAGGATATATAAACAAAAACTTCCTTCCTTCCTTCCTTCCTTCCTTCCTTCCTTCCTTCCTTCCTTCCTTCCTTCCCTTAATATTAAACACCCTCTGCTGGTTAAACCCTATAGAGGTCAGAGGTTACCATGCCTGCCTTTTCCGCTCTTCTCTGGGCTGGCGACAGGCAATGCGGGAGGCTTTTCCCTCCGAGGAGTGAACACTGTCACCACAGGGCAGCTTAAACCCAGTTTTCTTTCTTTTTTAAAAAACCATATTTTTATTGATTTCAGAGAGGAAGAGATAAAGACATCAATGATGAGAGAGACTCTTTGATTGGCTACCCCTCCACCCCTACCCCCTCACCCTCCTCCTTGGGATTGATCCTGCAACCTGGGCATGTGTCCTGACTGGGAATTGAACCCTGACCTCCTGGTTCACAGTTCAATGCTCAATCACTGAGCCACACTGGCTAGAAGAACCCAGATTTCTTAATGATCAACAGAACATTTAAAAATCTCTCAGGAGGGCAAAAGTAAATGTATTAGGTTCCACTACTCATGTTTCAGTCCAACTCAGAAACCCAGAGAAAACACATCCCGAGAGAAGGGAGGTGTAGAGGCAGGCAGGATGAGGTGGTGGTCTCTACTGTTGATCAGTATGAGTCGAGGAGAGTCATTTCACCACTCCGAGCCTCAGTTTCCCCAGCTGGCAGATGAAGACAATGACCCTTGCCTGAGTTGTAGTGAGGGCAAAGTAAGGTGAGGAAGGCCCAGCAGGAAATCTGGCGTATGTTAGGGGCTCAGTATATTCTATCGGGTGGTGGGGGATGTGACAAATGTGGAGGTGGAGAGCAGGAATGTGTGTATCCAGGTCCTGCCGGTCATTGCTGAACGCATCAAGCAGGTGTGGTGCCCATCACTAAGCATTTTTTTTTTTTTGTTAATCCTCACCTGAGGATATTTTTTCCATTGATTTTTAAAGAAAGAATAGAAGACAGAAAGAGAGAGAGAGGGAGAGAGAGAAAGAGAGAGAGAGAGAGAGAGAGAGAGAGAGATGAGAGAGATGAGAGAGATACATGGATTGGTTACCTGGCATGCACCCAGACTAGGGCCAGGGATGGAACCTGCAACCCAGGGAGGGGCCTTTGACTAGATATCGAACCAATGACACTTCCGGGTGCAGGCCAATGCTCTACCACTGAGCAACACTGGCCAGGACCACTGGGCATCTTCTGCCCCTCACTAATGAGCTCTGCTGCGGAGTACTCTGCTACCAGCTAGGCTGAATGCCAGCAGCCACCTAGCACAGTGTCCCCTGGGGGCCAACAACGGGAAGACACAGAGGGAGCAGCACAGCTGCCTTGAGGAAGCAGGCCGGAGGGTTTGGCGGGGGAGCCGCCCGGCCCAGGTGGGGGTCTCTCTCTGCCTTTCGTCTGCCGTGGGGGTTGGCACAGGGGGGGAGGGGGGAGGAGGAGGGGAACGGACTGAGTGCGTAAAGCCTGGACCAACTCACTTTCTAAAATGTTACACACACACACACACAAACACACACACACACACACAGACACACAATGCTATTGTTGTTATTGCTATTTAATGCCTGGCAAGTAGTAGGAATTCAGTACACCTTCTTGTAACCTTTGGGATTGATGTGTAATGTGCGTAGAGGGCACATACCTGAAATGAACAGCTTGAATAAAGTTTCCCAAATGAACACACCCATGCGACCCCCCACCCAAACCGAGATGGAAGGCATTACAGCCCCCACAGGGCTCCCTTCGCCCCCCTCCCACAGAATCCCTCCCAGGCGCCCAATCTAACTCCCAGCACCCTGGGTGGTTGGACCTGGTTTCGATCAATACATTTTTTTTTTTTCTGAATAAATTCAGAATTGCCCCAGATTAGACAATTCACCTGGGGCCGGGCACGATCGGAATGAAGCCTTTTTGTCTCCAGACTCCATCCTCAAGCAGAAACATACACAGCCCCACAGACAAGCCTCAACTTCCCCTCCCGTCAAATAGGGTAATAGAACCTGCACCTCACCGGTGACCGGGTGAGAGAAGGCGAGCAGAGGGGCCTGTGGACAGACACACAGACACACCACGGCTGCAGGTACTCCCAGGGACCCACCTATGAGCCCACAGACACGCGCGCACACGTCCACCGGGAGGCGTTCATGGATGAGGGGAGACCCCCAGGCTGAGGTGCTCACACCCAGACAGCCCCACACAAAGACACACACAAAGGCTGGCAGACAGACGTAAACAGGCCCACACGCTCCCAAGTACATCCAGCCAGACACCCAGACCACCCCACCCAGGGAGACCTGCACAGAAACCCAGACGTGCACACATGCAAACATTCGCAGGCACCCCGACGCCCCCGCGGAGCCCGGCTGTGCCCCCTGCTCAGGCCCGGACAGAGCCGGGTCCGATGCCTATCTCCTCCGTCAGCGCTGCCACCCAGACGGAGCAAGCCCCGGAATGATGCCCGGGGGTCCCCCGCCGCCCACACGGGAGCCGGTGGAGAAGCAGGGCTTGCCGGTGGGCCAGGGATGGGGGGGCTGCGGAGGAGGCATTGCCCTCTACGGAGCCAGAGACCGAGAGACACTCACAGAGCGAGGGACGCAGAAAGCGGCCGCGACGGGGAGGGAGGGAGAGAGGCAGGCAGATTGGGGCAAAGTCCGGCAGACGGGAAAAGAGTGGGAGACAGACACAAAGGGGCCATGACAAAGCCACACACAGAGGCAGAGACTCAGAGGGCAGGCAGAGACAGGAGACAGAGACAGGGACAGGAACAGTGACAGCGCAGAGAAGAGGCAGAGACGGGGCTAGGGACCAAGATTCAGGGATGGTGTCCAAGACACAGGAGGAGAGAGGATGAGACAGAGAGAGAGGCAGACTGACATCAAGAAGAGAAGGCCCAGAGGTAAAGGCACACCCTGGGACAGACCCAGGCCGGAGAGAGGCCACGACAGAGAGACAGTGATGGCCACTTGGAGGCTGTCAAGAGAGTCTCTCAGAGGGAGAAGGGGAAACCAAATGACAGGCAGAAATGAGAGACCCAGCCCGAGGAAGAGACGGGCAAAGGCAGGCAGGCGGGTGGTGGGGAAAGGGCGGAGGGTGCCAGCGCTCTGTGCACCGGCGATGGCAGTGAGGGAGAAGGCGCCCCCCCGTGGCTCCCCACCTCCCTGCACGCTGGCAGCAGAGGGGACCGGGAGGGGGGCATCTCTGAGACCCTTCGGGCTCCAATATGCTGTGGAGATGGGGAGCCCTCCTGGTTCTTGGGACCCACACCCAGGTTTCGCCTTGGGCAGTCTGCAGGGACTGGGGTGCTGAATGTGACTCTCCCGTGTCCTGCCCGACCCGACCAAGTCTCCTGTGCCCCAGAACCGGGGCGGACGGACCAGACCTTCCTCAGCCTCCTCTGAATTTTGACAAGGCCCTTGGCCACTCCGGACCTCAGTCTCTGAATCTGTAAAATGGGGCCAATGGGGTCCACCTTGCAGGGGCATTGCTAGGGTTCCCCGAGAGAATGTGGACCTGGCACGTTTGGGGTTTGACTAACTATGGGGTGGGGGGCACGGAGATGTGAGGAGTTCTCTCACGACGTTGGGAGTCACAAGGAGACCCCCTGTGCTTTCCCGGCTGGAGTCCCACGAGGCAGAACCAGCTTCCTGGGAGGACGTGTTTGCCTCTCCTGTGGCCTGTGTGGCCTGCTGGAGTGGACACCTCAGCTTCATCTGCCAGCTGAGACCCACAGAGAGCCACCCTGGACCCTCCGGTGTCTGGGGTCACGAGGACTGCCACTGTCCTTACCACCTTTCCCTCTGTCCCCCTCTCTCCTTGGCCCTGTGCTGGCACTGGGCCTGGGGCCTGGGGCCTGGGGCCTGGAGATGATTTGGCCAACAGCCCCTCCCTTTGGCTCCCGGGCTCTCTGGGAGACAGATGTGTCACCAGCCAGCACTGTCCACGGGAGGGAAGCCTGGGGTGAGGGGCGGGAGCGTCTGGCTCTGCTTGCGGCAAAAGCCCTGCGCACTTGCAAGGCCTTTAAAGCCATGATCTCATCGCTTCCTCCCCACAGCTCTATGGGGCACGGCTCGCCAGTCCACTCCACGGAGAAGGGAGCCAAGGAGAAGTGTTTGCCCAGGACCACAAAGCGTGGAGGCCACGGCAGTAGTTTCATTCGCCATTCCATTCCATTCCATTCCATTCCATTCAGCTCCCGTGTTTCAGCCCCTCCTCTGTGCCAGGCATTGTGGCTCGGGGCGCCGAGGCAATTCAGGCCCACCCTGGGGTCTTACAGGAAGGAGCAAACCCGGCAGGAGTGCAGCTGGGACGGGGGGGGGGGTTCAAGAGGCTGGGGGCGCCCAGAAGAGGCTAGCAGCAAGAGATGACGTCTGGGGCGCTTTCTGAGTTGGGAGGTCAGGGAGCTGACCCGGAAGTGTTTGAGGCTGCGGGGGTTGAGGGAGAGAGCCGACAGAGGTGCTTCCCACCAGCGAGCAGCACCCACGCGGGCAGCAGAGGATCGCTGCCAACTCTGCGGAGCTGGGAGCAGCCTCGGCGAGCCCCCCGCCAGAGCTGTGCTTCAGATCCACTCCAGCAGCCTTCCCAAAATACTCTGCCTGCCCCCCCCCCTCTCTCTGGGGAGGAGCCCACGCTGGTGTGTCTCACAAAAAGCCTTTTGTTATGAACAATTTCGAACATATACAAAGTAAACAGGGATGTACAATGAACCTCCAAGTCCTCACTGGCCAGCTCCCACAGTTACCGGTGTCCACTCATTCCCATAACATCTACACCTCCACCCACTCCCATCGGATGGATGGTGAGGCTAGCCCGTGCGTTTTCACCAGGGGTGAGCAGTGCAAGCTCAGAGAGGGCGAGGGACTTACCTCCGGGCACCCAGGCAGGAGGCAGCAGAGCGGGGGCCGCCGGCTGAAGGACACGTATTGAGTGCCAGGTCCTGTGCCGGGTACCAGTGAGTGGGATGGCCCTGCCCTCACGGACTCAGAATCTAGTGGAGATACAACTGTTAAACAGCCTCCAAAGGAATGACTTAGGATGTCTTGATGAGGCAGAAAAGGGGCCAAGGCAAGGGAAATGATGGCTTCCTAGAGAAAGGTTTTACTGAGAGATCAGGTAAGTGAGCGGGAATTAACTCGGCAAGTCGAAGGGGAGGGGGGAGGCATAACGGCACGTGCAAAGGCCCTGAGGCCCAGCAAGTCGGAGGCACCGAAAGAGGATAGTGTGGCCGGAGCTCTCAGAGCAAGAGCCAGGGCGGTGGGAGGAGGGCCCGGAGACGTGGCCAGGGGCTTTTCAGGCAGCAAGCCTGGGCCTTCATCCTAAGAGCATGGGGAGCTAGGAATGAGGACTGAGGGCAGGAGGGGGCAGAGGTGGATGTGCGGGGGCCCTTGAGGCCAGCCAGATGATGGGGCATCTGATTGGATGGAGACCGAGGAGGTGGACTGGCCATCTATATATATATAAAAGCCTAAGCGACCATTACCACCAGTCACGATGATGCATACTGACCACCAGGGGGCAGATGTTCAATGCAGGAGCTGCCACTGGTGGTCAGTACACTCCCATAGCCAACCTCCCGTGGCCAGACCACCTCCCATGGTCCCTCCCCTGGATGGCCCTGATTGGCACTGGGCAAGATGGCCCCAATGGGCCCCAATTGCCTGCCAAGCTGAGGGTCCCCACCCGTGCACAAATTTGTGCACTGGGCCTCTAGTGTAGGGAAGGAGAGCAGAGAAGGGCTAGAGCCACAGCTGAATGGGTGGCCGAGCCCTTCCCTGCCTTGGGGAGAAGGTCACCAGGAAGAGGATGGAGGAAGATAATTAGGAATTTTGGGTTTGGACTTGCTGAGCGTGTGTGTTTTGGTTGTGTGTTTTTGTTTTTGTTTTTTTTTAATCTTCAGCCAAGGATATGTTTATTGATTTCAGAGACAGAGGAAGGGGAGGGAGGAAGGGAGGGGGAAGAGAGAAAGAAAAAGAGAGGGGGAGAGAGAGAAAGAGAGAGAGAGAAAGAGAGAAACATTGACTAACATTGACTGATTTTCTCCCATATGTGCCTGACCACGGATAGAACTGAAATCTTTTTTGGTGTACAGAACAACACTCTAACCAAGAGCCACGTGACCGGGGCCTGTTGAGTTTTTTATGCCTCTAAGACATGAAAGCTCTGCCCTAGCTGGTTTGGCTCAGTGGACAGAGTGTCAACCTGCAGACTGAAGGGTCTCAGGTTCGATTCCGGTCAGGGGCACATGCCCAGGTTGCCGACTTGATTCCCAGGAGGGGACATGCAGGAGGCAGTCAATCAACGATTCCCCAATAAAGATATGTATATATTTTTAAAAAGATGTGGAAGTTCTGGCCCATGCTCCTAGCAGGGGGCTCCGGGACACGTGAGAGGACCTGGAACACGTACCCCTTGCTTCTCCTCTTTGAGCTCCCCGCTCTCCCGGGCGAGTTGGTCCCTACGCTGGTACCTGACTCACAAGCTGGTCCCTGCCCTCCTCTCTGGTGCAGGACCTGGGACCCACCCATCTCTGGGCTCCGAGCCAGCCAGGTGCTCCAAACCCAGCAGTGCCTTCGCGCTGGGTGGGCCTCTGCCTGCAGTCCAGCCCCTCCTCCTCCCCTCAAAGCTCCTGCTCAATTGCCCTCCTCGCCGGAGCCTCCCTGCTTAGCCTTCTCCCTGCCTGGCCCTGCTGCAACTTCTGCCCTCCTCATCATGCAGGGCTGGGGACTCCCCCCCCCCCCCCACCCACAGCAGGCCACCGTGTTGGCCTGCTCCCACCCGGGTCGGTGTGGCCAGCACAGCGCTGGGCACAGGGCGCCTGTAACACCTCTTTAGCGAGTGAGCAAATGGATGGTGAATCTGTAGGTGCACGTTTGGGGACTATTTTACTCCTTCCCCTGCCCCTTTAAACGCCGCCACTCGGTGTCTGGCTTCACCTTTTTATCACACCCAGCACAGGGCCTGGCAGGGAGAGAACCCTGAACAACAATGCCCCTGCCGAAACCGGTTTGGCTCAGTGGATAGAGCGTCGGCCTGCGGACTGAAGGGTCGCGGGTTCGATTCCGGTCAAGGGTATGTGCCTTGGTTTCGGACACATCCCCAGTGGGGGGTGTGCAGGAGGCAGTTGATCGATGATTCTCTCTCATCGATGTTTTTAACTCTATCCCTCTCTCTTTCTCTCTGTAAAAATCAATAAAATATATATATTTAAAAACAACAACAATGTCCTCAATCCTGGAGAGAATAGGTGGGCATTCGCGTGGCTGAGGGTCTAGTCCTTAGCGCTCTGCTGCAGGGATCCTGGGCAAATTACTTCAGGTCTCTGAGCTCCCAGCATGTCAGATCTGCAGCCCTGGGGTTCTGTGAACCCCGAGAGCCCTAACTCCTGCAGCGGTGAGCAGAGAGCCGGGTGCAGGAGTGCCCCTCTCCTGGGAGCTGGTGCGATTTATTGAAGTCAGTCTCTCACCCAGGCACCTTCATGAGTCTTTGCTCCAGAAGAGGCCAGGGAGAGAGAAAGAAGGGAGCAGGGCGCGGGGAGGCTCCAGCGTGGGACGGCCTCAGAGGAGCCTGGGGTGGGGGTGGCCTTCGGGGCGGTTCCGGGCCGAGGGGGTGGCTGCGGGCCTGGAGCTGTCAGAGGAGGTCCCTGGGGACTGGGGAGGGGGCGGAAACCGGAGCCGGAGCCGAGGTGGGATCCGGCGGGGTGCGGGGCCCAGACATCCTGTGGGGGCGCCCTGCTGGACCCAGCGAGGCTCTCGGGGGAGCCGGCCGGGGCCGCGGGAACTGGAGGGTGTGGGGCGACCGAGCCCCCGCAGGGGCCGGCGGAGCGCGCCCCCTGGCGGTGCACCTCGGCACTGCCAGGACTTCGCAGCCCGCCCTCCTCACCCAGCTGAAGTCTGAGCTGATGACATTCCCCCAGGGGCCTCGGAGTGGAGTCTGTTCGGGGCTCTGGATGCTTTCCAGGTTGCATCGTGGGAGCAATAATCCCCAGTTCCTCATGTGTGCCAGGTACTGCGTTAGGCGGAGTTGAGTGGCTGTGACAGCACGGAAACACGCAACATGGGGATTGGCACACAGTAGGTCCCCCCAAAGGCCTCCTTTCCTCCAGGCTCATTCCTGCGGGCCTCTGGGCAGGGCTCCTGAGGGCTCACGCCGGAGGGGCCCCCTGGGTATGGGAGGGGAGGAGCGGGTGCAGGTCCGGGCACCCATCCTGGGCTCCCCGGGGGCTCCCTCTGCCCTCCAATGGCCGCCACGAGAATCGGAGCCTGTCTGCGTGGTGTGTGAGGGGGGCGGGAGGCTGCGGGTGTGCACTGAGGTGCGGTGGGTGCAGGTCAGGGGGTGTGTTCTGGTCTTGGCGTATCTGTGTGTGTGGTCATGTTGGTGTGGGTGTTGTTGTGGGGCGCCTATATGTATTTGTTGAGGTGTGTGTGTGTGTGTGTGTGTGTGTGTGATCAGGTGTGTGTGTCTGTGTTCAGGGGTGCGTGTACATCTCTGTGTCCACACCGGGTGAGTGTTCAGGTGTGCACAGGTGTTCAGGGAAGAGTCTGCTTGTGTGCTGCAGGTTGGGGAGTGTGTCGGGGCTTAAGGAGTGATCTGGGCCTGTACAGAGAGGGGATAAAACACCTGAAGCCTGTTTCCAGCTGACAGGGGAGCCAGGGACTGTAACCCCCCAGCACCACTGTTTTCCTTTCCTCTAATCCCCCGCCCGAACCTGAGCCCGGCTCTCTGAGAGGAGGAACCCGGGCCCAGCGCCAGGAGGGACCGGCCCCGGAAACTTGGCCAGCAAGCCGCCGCCGCCGAGCCAGGGTGCTGGCCGGACTCCCGACTCCAGCCCGAATTCCCTCCTCTCCCAGGAGGGCAGTGCGCACCCTGGGCCGGGGTGGGGCCGGGTTTCTGGGCCGGGCCGCGTGGGGAGCAGGGCACAAAGGCCCAGTGTCTGCCCCGCCTCCCCCTCCCGGCCCGGCCCCGCTCCCGGAGCCAGCTGGGCGTCCAGCGCCAGGCTGGGCGAGGGCCGCCTGTGGTATCTGCTCACCCGAGGGCCCGGCCCGGGGCTGGACCCACCTGCCCCCCACCCCGCGGCTGACGCTCCTGGGGTGTGACGAGGAAACAGAGCTTTGCCCGCACTTGGGGCTCCTGGCGCCAGCTCTCGGCTGGCACCCACCCAGGCCCAAGCGCTCCAGCTTGCCCTGCTCTGAGAAGGGATTGACGGGTAATTAAGATCGTGAGATAGCAACACAACATATTAATAAAATCATAAGAAGGGCTACTGTCGGCTGAGGCCTGACTGTGCGCCGTCGCTAAGCTCTCTGTACCGGTTCTGGGGAGGCAGCAGTGCCAGCTGGTTAGGACCTTGTGCTCCGGTGCCAGCCGGCTGCCAGGATGGTTTCCCAGCTGTCGGCAAGTTGCTTAGAATCTCTCTGCCTCAGCTTCCCCAGCTGTGAAATGAATGAATGTGAGTTAATATGGAAAAGTCACTAAAACCCCTGTCTGACGTGCAATCGGTATGCCGCAAGGATTAGCTCCTGTCGGCACGGGGTTGGCTCCACATGGAGACCGCGAAGGCAAGTATTGTGAGTCCATCTCTGCAGGTGGAGAAACTGAGGTCGGGCCTTTAGCCATCGGTCACAATCCAGGGGTGTCCAGGTCGGGTCCTGAGACCAGGCCTGACGCCAAAGCCTGTGCCCGAGGCTGCATCCCCCACTGGCATGGCCAGGACAGCTTGCCACTGGCAGCGTTCACCCTCTTATGGTCTGGAACAGGGGTGGGCAAACTTTTTGACTCGAGGGCCACAATGGGTTCTTAAACTGGACCGGAGGGCCGGAACAAAAGCAACCTGACTTGGGCTGCTGGTGAAGGAGCGGAGGGGAGAGCAAGAGAACCCTCCGCTCTTTGGGCTCCGCAGGCCAGATAGAACAGCAGAACGGGCCGTAGTTTGCCCACGGCTGGTCTGGAAAGTGCTTCCACATGATCGACTTGTTTGACTCCCATCAGAGCCTTAAGGTGGGTATTTTTATTATTATTATTATCATCATTATTATTATTGATTTGAGAGAGAGAGAGAGGGAGAGAGAGATCCACGTGAGAGAGAAACATCGACTGGTTGCTTCCCAAATGTGCCACCACCTGGGATTGGACCCGCCACCGTTCTGTGCACGGGACGACTCCGCAACCAACTGAGCCACACCAGCCAGGGCGAGATGGGCGTTTACCGTTACATCCCCCTTGGTAAATGGGGGCCCAGAGAGAGACAGTGTCTTGCCCAAGGTCACCCAGCCAGGGAGCGGCAGAGCCGGCGCTTGATCCCAGGCCCTCCCCCTATTAAATGGCATCATTTTCTGTAATTATGGTCTTGGGGTGTATTTGCTGTGCACCAGGCACCTGCCTCCCTCGGGGCAAAGGCGGGTATGGGGTGGGGGCGGGGGTGAGATCCGTGCTCAGCTGTCTTATCTCATCCTCCTGGCAGCTCTGTGCTGGTCTGCCTTCACTCTCCTTCGCTGTTAGAAGCAAGAGAGGAGGCTTCCCTCGTGGATGGGAGTTACCCCTAACTTCCTACCAGCATAGACCCACTTTCCTGGTTCCCATCCCGACACCCCCACCGCGACCCTCACCCTCTACCCCCTCCCCCAGAGCGGGGCCAGGCAGCAGCCAGCACTGGATGGGCTGGTGCTGATGGAGGCCTGGCTGGTCCTGGACTTGAGCCGGGCGGGGATGGGGCCCGAGCCGGTTCCCCGGAGGCCCGGCTGGTGCGAGGGCCCGCAGGGGGCGGTTAGGAACAAGCATTCATTAAGTGCCTCCAGCGTGCTGGGCTCACGCGCAGGGTGGCCTGGGCTTGGGGATGGAGCTCTGGGTGGCCCCCTGAGAGCTGGTCTTCCCAGCACATGGGACCCCCAGAATTCCACCCGAGCCCCGGGGAGCTGTCAGGACGGAGCCTCTCTGGGGTGAGCCAGTGTCTGGGGCCTGAGGCTCCAGCAGGCCAGGAAACGCCCGCTGGCGCATTTGTTTTTCCATCAACAACAGGCTTACGTAAACTCCCCGCCCGCCCGCTCCGGCTCCGGCCCCCAGCGCCCACGAGGCGGCCCTATCTGATGGGGGCTCTGCCAGCGCCAGGGTTCCCTGCCTGCATGCCCCGGCGGGCCCTGCAGAGAGGGGCCTGGTGGTGGGTGGGGGCGGCGGTGCTTGACATCCCGGCTCCTGTCCGCTCCTCAGTCCCAGGGCAGGGAAGCGCGGGGTTCCTTCCCCCCAGATACCCAGGGGGAGCTGGTCTCTGTCCGTGTCCCCCCTTGGGCATCCGAGACTTCCAGTTCCCTGACCTGCGCCCTGCATAGGCCTTTACCTGCGCCCCGTGGAGGGAGGGGAGCCGCCAGCGGTGAGATGCTGGGGTGGCCCAGCTCCCGGGGTCCCCTGGCTCCGAACCCCAGCTTTGTGCTGGCCCAGTGCTGCTCGGAGCACAACGTGGCCCACCAGCTTCACCTTCAGAGGTTCTGCTGTAACAAATGGGGGTGCCTCCCAGGAATCAGCAATTAAAAAAAAAAAAACACCACACAACTTTTTATTTGGAAGAAAATTTAAAATGATAAGAAGTTGCAATGATACAGTGAACTCCCATATGCTCCTCCTAGGTTCACCAGTGGTTAAACTTCTGCAACTTTTGCTTTCTACACACACACACACACACACACACACACACACACCTTTGACATGGCAGTATTATTATTCCCATTCTACAGAGGGGAAAACTAGGCTGAGAGGCCTGAAATAACTTGTCCAAGAAAGCGGTGGAGCTGAACACTTCTACTTTTTAAATGACGTTTTAGGGTTTAATATATTTGGAGCTTTTGGAATGATAACACTTGCACATGAATTACTAGGCGTACCAGTTAATAATGCGGATGTTGTAATCAAAGAAAATACGAAAATTTCAAGAGAAACATCAAAAGTGCTGTATTCAAAGTAATGTCCATCGCTAGCTACACGTTTCCCCCATCTTTCAGGTAGTTTGTGGATACCCTCCCAATAGAACTGCTCTTGTTTTGAGGCAAACCATTTCAGAGACCAAATTTTCCACTTCGTACGTTTTGAAGTGCTGCTCAGAAAGTGCATACGGCAGGTGGGTTAATACTTCGCAGGCAAGATCTTTTAACGTGTCTTTAACTGATTTTGAAGTGTGTGATGGTGTGTCATCAAGAAGCAAAATTACTTTGCCGTGTCTTCTGGCACATTCTGGTCATTTCACAATCAAAGCGTGGTTCAAATTGATTATTTGTTGTCGGTAGCGATCAGTATTAACAGTTTCACCTGGTTTTAGAAGCTCATAATACACCACACCTTCCTGATCCCACCAAATGCAGAGCATTGTCTTCTTTCCGAAGCGATTTGGCTTTGCAGTCGATGTTGATGGTTGACCTGGATCAACCCATGATTTTGTGCATTTGGGATTCTCAAAATAAATCCACTTTTTATCACCAGTCACAATTCGATGCAAAAAAAGACGTTCTTTTGCACCGTTGAAGCAACATTTTACTGATGACTTTTCGGTTTTCCATTTGTCTTTGGTTCAGTTGATGTAGCACCCATTTTCCTTCCTTTAAACTATTTCCCATTGCTTTTAAAGGATTGGAAATTTTTTGCTGAGCAACATTTAATCTTTCTTCAAGTTGTTTTTGAGTTTGACGCACATCTTCATCCAATAATGCTTGTAATTGTTGGTCTTCAAACTTTTTCAGTTGACCTGGACGTTCTTTGTCTTTCAATTTGAAATCATCACCTTTAAAGCATTTAAATCAGGGTTCCCAAGTATCTTGAGATGGAGCATGTTCACCATAAGCTTCCCGAAGTATTCGACAACTTTTAGCACTTTTCTTCAAAATAAAGTAATGAATTAAAACTTCCAATGAATTAAAACTTTCCAAGTTTCCAAAACTTCCACACAAATGCTCTTTTTTTTTTTTTGGCATGAAATTTGACACTTTTAAGTGTAAAAAATGTCTATGACGTTAACAACTTTAGCAAATTTGACATATGAAGTTTTGAAGCTTGCTGTCAATGCAACAAAATAGCATACATATCAAATCACATATATATCAACATGTGTGTACCTCCATCTATTGAAAAAAATCTGCATTATTAACTAGTACACCTAGTATGTTGTAACTAGAGGCTCAGTGCATGAAATTCGTGCACGGGTAGGGTTCCTAGACCTGGGTGGCGATCAGGGCCAATCATGGCCTTCCAGCTGCCAGGTGGGGCATTCCTTCGTTCCATGATGCCCCCTAGTGGTCAGTGCTCATCATAGTGAGCAATCAAACTCCTGATCTCCCAGTTGAACTCCCGAGGGGACACTTTGCATATTAGCCATATATATACATATATAAGGAATACATATATATTCCTTACTTTTTTAAAAATATATATATTTTATTGATATTTTATAGAGAGGAAGGGAGAGAGATAGAGAGCTAGAAATGTCAATGAGAGAGAAACATCGACCAGCTGCCTCTTGCACACCCCCCACCGGGGATGTGCCCGCAACCAATGTACATGCCCTTGACCGGAATCGAACCCGGGACCTTTCAGTCCGCAGACCGACGCTCTACCACTGAGCCAAACCGGTTTCGGCTACAAATTCCTTACTTAAAGGCAGGTCTCTGTTGCTTGTCTCTTACATATCTTTGCAGAGACCTTCTATGCCTATGGAAACATGTCCACAAAATATTTTTTACACAAATGGGACTGCTTTGTCCATGCTGTTCTGCACTTTGCTACCCCCACTTGCCCCTTAACTATGTATCACAGAAATTTTTCCAGATTGCATTATAAAACCGCTTTATTCTTATAAAACAGTGAGTGGCATTCCCTGATGTATTTTACTAATCCTCTGCTGACAGGAAATTAGGCTATTTCCAATTTATTATTATTATAAGCAGCACTGCAATAAATAGCTGCATCCGTACATTAATTTGCACACATGCGAGTATGTTTATATGGTAAATTCCTAGAATGGGATTGCTAGGTTAAAGGGTATGTAAATTTTTAATTTACTTAGATATTGCCAAATTGCTCTTTAGGGAGGTTGTACCAGTTTGCCCTCCCACTTGCAATGAATAGGAGTGCTTGTTTCCCACACCCTTGCCAACACAGCATGTTATCAAACTTTTTGATCTTTGTCAATCTGTTAGATATAAAATGATATCTCGTAGCTGTAATTTCATTTCTCCTGCTGCAAGGGAGGTTGACCGTGTTTTCATATGACTAAGAATCATTTACATTTCCTTTCCTGGGAACTGTTTGTTTATATTCTTTGCCTGTCTTTAATTAGGTTGGGTTTTTTTTTTTTTCTTTCTGATAGTAGGAGCTCTTAAAATAGCAAGGATATCAGCCCTTTGTCAATAGCATATGATATGTTTATAATGCATGTGTCTTTTGACTTTGTTTATAGTACTTTTCATGAATAATTAAAAATAATTTTATGTGGCCAAATTTGTCAATCTTTTAAGTTATGGACTCACTAAAACGTTTTTATATTTTAAAAGGCCTTCCTTACTCTAAGAATGCTTTTGAAATTACTCTCATGTTTTCTTTATTCTAGGATTTACTTTGGTGTAAGGTGTGAGGTAGGGGTTCGGCTGTTTCTCTGGATGGCTATTGAGTTATTCCAACACTATTGACTGTCTAGGGGTGGGCAAACTTTTTGACTTGAGGGCCAAAATGGGTTCTTAAACTGGACCGGAGGGCTGGAACAAAAGCATGGATGGAGTGTTTGTGTGAACTAATATAAATTCAAAGTAAACATCATTACATAGAAGGGTACGGTCTTTTTTTTTTCCTTTTTTTCTTTAGTTCAATAGTTTTACTCACCGGATCTGGCCCTCAGGTCGTAGTTTGACCAGCCCTGGATTAGACTCGAATCCATCTTTTTGCTATTGATTAGCGATGCCACTTTTGTCATGTACTAAATTCCTACAGGCATTTAGTAATTGCATTCATTCTCTAGGTTGCAGCTGGGGATGGGCACATAGGGATGAAGGGAGAGAAGTTGAGATTGGGGAGCAGGAAGAGCTGGACTTTCTTTAAAAACCTTTATAGTTGTCAACTCCTAACGATGACCATGTACTTTTTTGTTTGTTTTTTAGCTTATATATCCACTTAAAAATATTTTTGAATGCGGCATAACATACATACAGTAAAGTGTGTAGATAGGTGTATGGTTTGGTCATTAATATATATATATATATATATATATATATATATATATATATAATTGATTTTCCACAGAGAGGAAGGGAAAGGGATAGAGAGCTAGAAATGTCGATGAGAGAGAAACATCGACCAGCTGCCTCCTGCACATTCCCTACCGGGGATGTGCCCGCAACCAATGTACATGCCCTTGACCGGAATCGAACCTGGGACCCCTCAGTCCGCAGACTGATGCTCTATCCACTGAGCCAAACCGGTTTCAGCTGGTTTGGTCATTTTTTAAAAAAAAGTGTATTTAAAAAAAAAAATACATGTAACCCATGTAACCACACCCAGATCAATGTGTAGACATTTCCCAGGAAGTTCCATGTTGCCCCTTCCCGGTCTATCTCTGCTCCCGTAGGTAGCCATGATCCTGTCTTCTGCTGTCTCGAATAGTTTTGCCTGTTCTTGAACTTCTGGCACAATACATTAAGTACTCCTCTGTGTCTGGTCTCCTTGGCTCAACACAATAAAGGTGGGATAGTAAAAATATCGTTCCCGTGGTTGCGCACGCCAGTGGTTCCTTTCTTATTGCTGTGCAGTACCCCGTTGTAGTAACACGCCACGACTCCCTTATCCAGCCTCCTGCCGAGGGCATTTGGATTGTTCCCAGTTTGGGGCCATTAGGAGCAAGGCTGCTGCGAACAAGTGCATCAGGCCTCTTGGCGGCCACGTGCACTTGTGTCCAGAGTAAACACCCAAGAGTGAAATTGCTGGATCAGAGGGTAGGTGTATACTTAGCAAAGCAGATACTACTTTTGTCATGAAAGAAATCTGAACAAATGAATAGTGCTTTGCTATCACTTTAAAAGGAGTATGCAGAGCCGAAACCGGTTTGGCTCAGTGGATAGAGCGTCGGCCTGCGACTGAAAGGTCCTGGGTTCGATTCCGGTCAAGGGCATGCACCTGGGTTGCGGGCACATCCCCAGTGGGGAGTGTGCAAGAGGCAGCTGGTCGATGTTTCTCTCTCATCGATGTTTCTAACTCTCTATCCCTCTCAATTCCTCTCTGTGTAAAATCAATAAAATATATTTTAAAAAATAAAATAAAATAAATAAAAGAAGTATGCAGAGAGCATCTGATGGGAGGTGAGGCTAGAGCTCTTTAGGACCCCACCTCCACCTTTCAGGGTGTGTGGCTTGGTTCCCAGAAGGGAAGGTTAAGCACAGGCTGGGGTGGGACAAGGAGGGTATGAGTGGTGCCTGGGCCCGCTCAGCCCGCCTTCCAGGGACCAGGTCTGCCAAGATGCTGTCTCCAAGGGGCATTCTATAAAGAGGCTGATTTGGGCCTCACTCTTCCCATCTGTGCAATGGGCTGGGGAATGGTGGCTTTGGGATCTTTGGGCATCTGCCTGGCAGCCTCTTCTTTAAGCTCCTTTCCTCGGACCCTCTCACACCCCCAAGGCTGCTGTCTGTGGCAATGCTGACCCTGGTAAGTTTTAAGGGGTCGGGGGAGGTCCCTGAGCCCTAAAGCTTCTGCCAAGCCGACCGCTGTGATAGAGGCCCCAGAAGCCTCCTCTCATCCCCAGCCCGGCCCCAGCCGTGCCTCATGCTCCCTGTGAACAGGATAGGGGCAGGGAGGAGGGGGGAGGTGCGCCAGCCTCAGCCATTGCCATGAAGTCCGAGCAGCTGCTGCTTAGATTGTGGGGAGTTGTTATCCTAGGGCAGTGGTAGGCAAACCACGGCTCGTGAGCCATATGCAGCTCTTTGGCCCCTTGAGTGTTCTAACGCCACTTCTTCAAAATAGACTCACCCAGACCGAAAACCGACTTCTGCTCATGGGCCACGAAGTTTCAATTGCACTGTACATGTGTGCCTGCATGTGGTCTTTTGTGCAAGAGCCACACTCAGGGGGCCAAAGAGCCACAGTTTGCCAACCACGGTCCCAGGAAAATGCTTGGCAGTCAGGTCACCCCCAAAAGAGCTCAGGACTTGCCCCTGTTCCCGGAAGCTAAGCAGAAGCACCTACCAGCCTGACCAAATACCCCTGGGTCTGGTGGAAATACGTAACTAACCCCGCAGTGTGGTGGTGCTGCTCACAGGGCAGCTGACGATGCCCGCTCAACCCCGAGGAACATAGTCCACAGGTGTCGTCACTTATTTGGGGGTGGGGGTGGGGGTGGGGAGACGAAACTAAAGACCTCAGAACAGCTCCAGGTTCCCATCCTGGCCCTGCCCCTTCCTGAGCTACAGGTCCTCTGGGGGGATATTCACTCCCTTTGTGGTTTGTTGGGAGAAGTAGCTGAGATCAGGTCTACAAAGTGCTTCTCTCAGTGCCTGACACACATCAGCAATATTTACTGAGGGCCTCTACTGCGATTCTCAGCCCCGGCGGGCAGCGGGATGGAGTGGAGCGGGGTGGGGTGTGTGTAAGTCCCAGGAGGTGGGGCTTTGGCCAAGGATGGCTTCTATGAACAAAACACACATTACGTGATCGTTCAGAGTCTTTTTCAGAGTGTGCTTTCTGGCTCTCCTTTGAGGGTGTTTAGGAGGAAGCCCCGACTCACACCCAGATCCTTCTCTTCCTTTAACAACCACACTCACTGTCCAGTTCGTCTTTAGATGTTGGACGCGTGCCCTGAGTAAATAGCCAATTAGACTGAATTAGAAGTTGCAGTGATACTACCACTAACATCGGTTCAGCTGATGACTATCATATGTCCCACCCATTCACCTGTTTCCACATCATAAGGACGTAGCTGCATGAGCTGTTTGGAAGGTATATTTAGGATGGTGTCTCTTAGTCCACTCAGGCTGCTATAATAAAATTAGCTAATAAACAACAAAATTTATTTCTCACAGAGGAGGGGAGTTCAAGATCGAGGTGCTGGCGGCAGATCCAGGGTCTGGTGAGGGCCTTCGCTCTGATTCAAGGATGACTGTCTTGAGGATGTGTCCTCACATGGCAGAAGGGACGAGGGAGTTCTCCGAGGTCTCCTTCATAAGGGCACTAATCCAATTCGTGAGGGCCCCACCTCACAGTCTAATCACCTCCCAAAGGCCCCACCCCCGAACACCATCACACTGGGGTCTAGGCTTCAACATATGAACTTTGGGGAGACGCATTCAGTCTACAGCACTCGATGTCCTTGCTTGGAATGGTGGTTCAAGGTGTGGGGACGTGGGGCAGGGTCGGAGAGCTTTGGTGCCCTCCAAAGCGTTTCAAATCAATGGTCAGTGACAGGCCACTTGCTTGTTGATGGGAGGCCATGAGTCTGTGTATAAAAATGGCACAGAGGACACAAATGGATTTTAGATGTGAGCTCCAAGTCAACAGTTGAGGGGGCAGTCACTGAATGCGGCTATTAATTCGGGATCACGCTGCTTGAGCATTGGCAGCTCCGAGTAGCCCCAGGATGAAATGAGGCAGAAATTGATTTTATTTTACGGTGGTAATTGTCTCCCTCGTTATGCAGGAGAAGCCGGTTAGTAATATTGCAAGGACCAGCATCAATTAAACAGTTTCTCCGTGCTAGGCACTTTGATGCATTTAATCTCCCTAACGCCTGGAAATAATCCCAAATATGGGTGTGATTATTAGTTCAGAGAGAATAAGATGAACTCGGCCAGTAAGTGGCACATCCAGGATTAAACTCAGGTTCGCCTGTCAGACAGCAAAGTCCATGCTCTAAACACCTAACCTACACTTTGCCCTGCCCTGGGGCCCTGGAACTCACCAACTCCAAAGCTCCCCATTCTTCTGCCTGGAACCGGAATGTGAGGAAATGGCAGCTGGCGGATGCAAGACCAAGATAGGAAATCCACAGTTAATTCATAAAATCAATGCAATCTCAATTAAACTTCCAATAGAATTTCTCGTTACACTTGTTCAGCTGATTCCAAAATTCACACGGAAAGGTGAAAGTGTCAGGATAGCTAAGACAATTCTGAAATATACTGAGGAAGCAGTCTTAACTCTAACAAATATCCTGATTTATTACAACGCTTTGATAATGAATACATCCTGGTTATTAACACAGGGATGGACAAATAAATCTATGGGACAGAAAAGAGATCCCAAAAGTAGACTCAAGTCAGATCGGATCTTGGTGTATGATCCAAAGGCATTACAAATCTGGGAAAGAACAGACTATTCAGAATTGGAGTTTGGAGAAGCTTTATGTATGAAGAACATAAAATTAGACCTATCTCACACCAACACAAAAATAAACTTGAGACGAATTAATGACTTAATTGTGAAAAACAATCTTATCTTAAAAGTTGGTTGAAGAAAGGTGGGAGAATTTCTTTATGGCTCGGGACAGAGAAGGAGTTCTTAAGCAAGTTACAAAGCCGAAGAAAAATGTTAAGGGTAAGCTCCACCAAATTAAATACTTTTGTGCAATAAAAAGCATTTGCAAAGTTAAAATGTGAGCAAGAGTCGATGGGAAGACATTTTCAGAATTCATAACAGACACATATAAAAGAACTCCCATAAGTCAATGAGAAAAAGGCAAACAATCCAATGGAAAAATAAGGAGATATGAAGAATTCATTAAAAAAGGAAACAGGAATGGTGAATAAGTATAAAAAAGATGCTGCCTGGCCAGTGTTGCTCAGTGGTTGGGCGATGACCTATGAACCAGGAGGTCACAGTTCAATTCCCCGTCAGGGCACTAGCCTGGGTTGGGAGTTCAATCCCCAGTATGGGGCGTAAAGGAGGCAGCCAATCAATGGTTTTCTCTCGTCATTGAAGTTTCTATCTCTCTTCCTTCCTCTCTGATATCAATAAAAATATATTAAAAAAAGAAAAGAAAAGATGCTTAGCCATACTACATATCAAGGAGATGCAAATTAAACATTTCACACCCATCTGATTGGCAAAAGTTGGAAAATTTGACACTATTAATGTTGGCAAGGACATTGGAAAATGTGAGCTCTCAGATACTGTAATTTGGCAATATCTACAAAAGTTGGAAATATGCATAGCAAGTGACCAGTAGTTCTGTTCCTAAGAAAGGACCCTAGAGAAATCCTTACACAGTAGTCAAGGAAACATCATGGATGTTAAACTTGGAAATCACTTGTATATCTCTCAGTAGAATAATTAAATAAATCAATGTTATACCTATTTGCATAGTAGTATAACATCCTCTAAACTAAATGGCCTTGAGTTACACATATCCACATTGGGTAAATATTAAAAAGTATAATTTTTATTTTAAGTGTTATAAGTTGAATTGTGTCCCCTCAAAAGATATGTTGTTGTCAAAACCGGTTTGGCTCAGTGGATAGAGCATCGGCCTGCGGACTGAAGGGTCCCGGGTTCGATTCCGGTCAAGGGCATGTACCTTGGTTGCGGGCACATCCCCAGTAGGGGGTGTGCAAGAGGCAGCTGATCAATGATTCTCTCTCATTGATGTTTCTAACTCTCTATCCCTCTCTCTTCCTCTCTGTAAAAAAATCAATAAAATATATATATTTAAAAAAAGATATGTTGCAGTCCTAATCCCTGGTACCTATGAATGTAGCTTAATTTGGCAATAAGGTCTTTGTAGATGTAATCAAGTTAAGGTGAAGTCATTAGGATGGGCCCTAATTCGATATGACTGCTGTCCTTATAAGAAGAGAGAAATTGGACACAGACACACACCGAGGAGCACACAATGTGAAGACTGAGGCACAGAGGGAACATGTCACATGGTGACAAAAGCAGACAGTGGAGCCCTAACCTGTTGGCTCAGTGGTTAGAACATTGGCCTGCAGACTAAAGGGTCCCAGGTTCGATTTCTGTCAAAGGCATTGTACCTTGGTTGTGGGCACATCCCCAGTAGGGAGTGTTCAGGAGGCAGCTCTCTCATCAATGTTTCTAACTCTCTATCCCTCTCCCTTCCTCTCTGTAAAAAAAAAAAAAATCAATAAAAAATATATTTTTTAAAAAGCAGACAGTGGAATGATGCAAGTACAAGCCAAGGATTGACAGCCACCATTTGTGGACCCCAACAAGGAAGATGTGTTTGATATGAACCCTGAGAAGGAACTTATCTGTTCAGATGAAAGCCCCATGGTCAACCGAGGGCCCGAATTTTATGAGTAATGGAGGTCTCGTGGCCATTTGCTGGCAGGGGGTCTTCGAACACTCTGTGCACCAGGAATACCCGCATGTTGAACTCCATGCCTCCCCAGCTATGCCCTGCTTGTTGTTGTTTTTTTTTTTGTTTTTAAAAATATATATTTTATTGATTTTTTACAGAAAGGAAGGGAGAGAGATAGAGAGCTAGAAACATCGATGAGAGAGAAACATCGACCAGCTGCCTCCTGCACACCCACCAACGGGGATGTGCCCGCAACCAAGGTACATGCCCCGGACCGGAATCGAACCTTCAGTCTGCAGACCGATGCTCTATCCACTGAGTCAAATGGGTTTTGGCAATGCCCTGCTTGTTTACGCTGCCTGAGCCAATCACTGCAGGGAAGCCCTGGTTTCATCTTTCAACCAATGGACTGAGACCTGCCCTGTCCAATCAGGCTACACAAATTGTATCCTCATTTGCATCTATATTAAACGTCACAGCTGCACAATTTGGACTAATCAGAGCAGCACAATTTATAAACCTCATTTACATAAAATTCGGAGCTTTCTCTTTAAAAGGCAGCCCCTCTTTTGTCTCAGTGGAGCGCAGTTTAGGTTGCTACCTGAATCTGTGTCCCCTGGGCGGCAGCTCCTTTTGCTCAAATAAGTGCTTTTGTTATTCTTTATGATAGTCTAAATATAAGACTAGTTTACACGCTGGATGTCAGAAGAGGCCAGATGGAATTCAGAGGGAGAATCTCAGAATATCAGAGAGAGAATGGCCCAACCAACACCTTGAGATCAGACTTCCAGCTTCCCAAATGGTGAGAGAGTAAATTCTAGTTGTCTTGAGCCACTGAGTTGGTGGCAAACCTCTGAAACCAATCTATAAAGCAGGCTGGAAATGGTGAGTACAATGTGACGCCGTTTATACAAAATTTTAAAACACACTCAACAAGATTGTGTATTGCTTATGAATTTTAACAAACGGGCTAGGAGAACACATATCAAATTCCTGGTGGTAGCCGCTTCTGTGTAAGGAAGGGACATGGAACTTTATCCCTTCAGTTTAAAACTCTTCAACATCTGCTTCTTTTATTAAAAATGTCTAGAGCAAAAATGACAAATCGTCTACATTTGTCACCTCGGGGTGGTAGGGATGTGCGGGTGTTTGTGCTGTTTTAGCCCCTGGGTTCTCTGTTATTGAATGTGTATCTGTGACCATATATAAGTATCTGTATACATATGTAAATTTCAGATCTTGCTTAATGGGTGTGTGTTTCCCATACTCCTCCTTGCCAACATCTTCTGCCGTACAAACTCGCATGGTGCCCCCCGGCATGCTGGGAGCAGCCTTGTTGGGCCTTGGGGGACAAGTACAGCTTGATGGAGTATCAGAGACCTGCGTTCTTCCTGCCTCACCCCTCGGGTAGCTCCTGCATTTTCTGAGTGACAAACACCTCCAGAGTGGGAGGCCATGGGGGTGAGAGGCTCGTCTGGACCTGGCAGAGGCGGGGGCAGGGACTGTCTCCCACAGGCTCAGTCCACTCTGAATGGTTTGATTCCTAGACGCCAGGGCCACAGATGGCAGAAGTAAATGTCTCCCCAAGAAAGTGGCAAGACCCAGGGCTGGGCAGGGGCAAAGCTTGGGCTGGGCAGGGTCTGTCCCCACTGCTCACTGCCTCCTTTGAGACTATGGGCAAGAGGCTCCCATCTCTAAGCCATTCACCAAGTGAGGGGCATGAATGAGGGGCATAAATGAGGTGGACCAATGGTACACGGTGCCATGTCACACTCCTGTGTCCAGGCAAGACATCACTAATCAGTCTTCTGTCTGAGTCCCATAGGGCCTCAAATTCCTTGTGAAGCGGACCTCAGGTACCAGTCAGCCCTCGCTACATGGAGGAGGAAACCCACCCAAATGTGAATGAGCCCTCAAGGTCTTTCTGACTAGAACGTTCTGGAATCCCAACCCCTGGGTGGCAGTAAAACATCCTGGACACTTCCTGTTACCTCATCTGGAAAATGGGAAGAAGTTCCCCCTGAGGTCTGCTATTAGACTAATGGAGCAGGAGGCGGGAAATGTGCTCACAGTGCACAGTATTGAGTGAATGGGGAGGATGTTTGCGCCCCAGGAAGTGCAGAAGAGGTTGGCACAGTAACTGGTGGTGGGGGGAGGGGACTGGATTCCAAGTCCACCCTTGGTGTCTTCTCCCTACTTCTCCCCAGGCTGGGAGGGGAAGCCAAGGTGCCCTGGGCTCCCAAGCACACGGTACAGGCAAGACATTACTAATCACTCAGACAGAAAATGTGCTAATTGATTAGCGATGTCTTCCCTGGACACATCTCATGCTCACCCAAACGCTGCAAGGTTAAAAGTAGTGATGATGATGATGATGATATTGATGATAGCAAACAGATATATGTTCTTATTTTTAAGCGTGAATTCACTTCACCCTCCCAACTACCCATCAGACAGAAAAACTAGAGCTCAGAGGTGTAAGTTGCTTGCCCAAGCTCAGTCAGCTGTGGAGAGTTTGGACTTAGGTGGTCCCCAGTGTCAGTCCTTCTTGCCCTTCATAAGGTGGCTGCCACCACTCCCATTTAGCAGGTGAGGAGGCTGAGCCTGGCAGAGGACAAGTGCCCGAGTTGCCCAGGCCTCCAAGTAAGCAGAGGTGTTTTTCACCCCACTGCCTGGCTCGCCCCTCTCCCCCTCCCCAGCTCCATCCCAATTTCCCGGGGATACGCATGTTCTGAGGAGCAATAGCAGAATATAGGGGCACCGTGTTGGGGGTTGTTGGAGCCCACGGGCATCCCATCCAGAACCCAAGCCCACTGACCCCTGGGAAGGGATGGAGCCGCCCCCTGGAAGGGCGGAGGTCTCTGGTGGGCTCACTGAGCGGCCTCCAGGGCTGAACAGGGGGCAGGTCCTCAGGGTGCAGGAATCCACAGGGCTCACCACTTCTGCCCTCGTGGGCCAGGAGGGCAGGTGAAGCGGGGCCATTTCTGGGCTGCGACCTGATTGTTTATAGACCGGCCTCCTCCTCGGAGCCCAGATCCGTGGCTCCTCCCGCAGGCTTATTTAGACCTGTTTCTATGTGGAGCAGACGTCCCCATGGAGTCCCCGCTGGTGGAACTGGGACTGGCTTCTGAGCACAGTTATTAGAGGAAACTTTAGGAGGCTGGCCAGGCTGGCACTGAGCCCACGTCAGAAACATGTGCACGCACGCACGTACACACATACACACACACACACATACACACAGCTCTGACTCACTCTCATGCCAACACGGTCAGGCTCTCTCCATCACCACACACTCTCCTCCTCCCCCACACACTCATTCTCACGTCCACACTCGCACACTCGGTCTCCAGCTCACGCTCTGTACACCCACCCACCAGAGACCGCGGGGGTGGAAAGATCCTGGCTCAGGGGACACTCGTGCCTGGTCTTCAGCCCCAGAACTCCTCACTGTGTAACCTTGAACAAGGCACTTTTCCCCCAGCTGTTCTCTCCTCCTCTGTGACGTGGGCATACTAATTCCGTGGAAACCTCTCAGCTAAGCCATTTGGTCCAAGTAGCTGATCAGGTAACCAAAAGTTTGGCTAAGAAAGGCAACCGTTTAAAAAGAATCCATAGCCTGTTTGTCTTGGTGGATGGAGCATCAGCTTGGGAACTGAAGGGTCCTGGGTTCGATTCCAGTCAAGGGCACATGCCTTGGTTGCAGGCTTCACCCTCTGCCCTGGCCAGGCGCGCATGCAGGAGGCAACCCGTCGTGTCTTTCTCACGTCGATGTTTCTCTCTCTCTCCGTCTCCCCCCCTTCTTTCTACGCTCTCTAAAAGAAAGAGTCCATGGGAAAATATCCTCTGTTGAGGATGAACAACAGCTAATTAACTAGCTAACTCACTAAACAAATAAGTAAAATGCACAGAAAACTGGGGCTAAAAGAAAAAGGATTCACAAATACCTTAGGCATTTTGTTCTAATGTAAAACAGTCGGTGTGGGCCGAAGCTGCCGCTGTGCGTTCCCGTGCTCTGGCTGGGGCTCGGCTTTGTTCTGCTGGCGCCCACAGAACGTTGCTGAAGATTTCCAGTCCTGTTTTTTCTTTCTAAACGGAATGCAAGGACACTTGTGAAGCCATTTGAACTTGGAATTCTACGTTGTTATTATCCCCTCCCACCCCGGATCTCTCCCAAAACCAAATCAACAGATTTATTTTTAGCAATTCAATTTTTATTGCATATTTCCAAAGCATTAGACTGAGTTTTTCTCAAAGCATTACGTTCCTTCTTTCTTTTTTTTCTTTCTTTTTTTTTTTTGCAGTCAGATTTTATTATTTTTGTCTTATTTAGCTAAATTCTATAATTACAACAATAAATACTTACAAGTTGGCCAAACCTTTTTGAGAACAAACTCTCCTGATGCTGGCAGCTCACAGCTCAGCCTGTGGTGGGAGCAGAGCTTGGGCAAGGTGGAGAATGTGCTAGAAGCTTGAGCCATCGGCCTTGGTGGCCGGCATCAGTATATTTTTATCAGGGACTGGAGGGCAGCCATTAGTCCAGCACGTCGGCTAAATGCAGGTCAGCAAAGATCACTTCTCCCGGACTCAGGTCACAAGGCTATTGGAGGATCAGAAACAATGTAGGCCTCTGTCCCAGCACAAGGGGGACCCTCAGTGAGCCCAGCTCGGGCGGCTGCCCTGCACCCCCGGCCCCTTGCACGTCCCGTCATAGCGCTTGTGAGGATCAGTGACGGGCTCCCTGCCCTTTGGGGGCTTCTTGAAGGAAGGGGCTCCCTCTTCTCTGTATCCTCAGAGCCCAAGGTCAGAGTCTGATGTGGTTTCTGGCTCCAGAGCTTGTATCTTTACAGCAGAACCATATGCTGCCCACATAGGTGCCGGCAGTGTCACTGCCCAGGGCCAGGCATCCTTCCGAAAACCAGGAAAGGACTGTGCCTGGAGCAACCCACTTCCAGGCCCCTGGCGAGTGCCCCGAGGAGGGTCCTGCACCAGGCTGGACCCAGGCAGCTGTAGGCAGAGCTGACTCTTGTCCAGCGCTATGCTCCTCGCCCTGAATGGAGCAAGGGAGGGGTGGCAGGTGGGCCACAGTGTCCCTGGGGCTCCCACGGGGGGGATCCTGTACAGATGTCTAGTGGGAGGACACGGTTTGGGGCAGGGAGTCCCATTATATTCAGCAGCTCCAGCCTCCAGGGTCTTTTTTGCTGAGGAGCGGGTGCCGATACTGTTGGTGTCAGCCCAGGTTGGGTGGGTCATAGATGGAAGGGGCGGGAAAAAGGTGGGGAGAGCTTTCACTCACTAGAGAGGCCACAACGACACAATGGAAATTCCATGATTCCAACCTCTGGGAAGGATGACTAGTTCAGTAGTTTCCCAAACAACTAGACTCTAATTTCTAGTTTGGGCTCAGCTGCTGCATAATAGTAACAGTAGCCATTCTTCTTCAGGAATGTCTGGCACCAAAACCCTTGCCCACCCTGATCTTCGTTGATCATGAGACAGGTATTACCGTCTCATCTTGCAGGAAACGCAGATGCCTTGGTCAATGTTCCAGGGATAAAAAAAGAAATCACACCTGACAACATCTCGTTAGTCTAAGTGTGGAGGAGCTATCAAGCTCAGCTTTCCCTTGAAAGCTCAAATTTTATCATCGGCAACCAACAGCAATAGTTTTCCTTGAAGTGACAGGCTCATGCCTTTCATTTCTGAAGAAATTTCTGCCAAAAACCCCAAGTTTGACTAACCAAAATTTACCACGATTTGAAAGAACTTCCAAGTAGAAATGGTATTCTATGCAAAAGTGGGTAGTTGAGCTGGCAACTCAAACAGCCATTGCTATCTTGTCCAATGATTGTCCACGAGACAACCATTATATAGAAATGCACACCAGAAGGGCTTTCCGTGCACTTCCCATTTTCCTCACACAGTGTATTAAAAAGGTGTGTGCTCCCAGGTTGAGACTTAATTATCTTTGTCATTTTCACTGGTTTGTCAGGGGAATTTTAAGAAACTGCAGTGTGTTGCCGAAACCGGTTTGTCTCAGTGGATAGAGCGTCGGCCTGCGGATTGAAAGGTCTCAGGTTTGATTACGGTCCCAGGTTTGATGCGGGCACATCCCCAGTAGGGGGTGTGCAAAAGGCAGCGGATCGATGTTTCTCTCTCATCGATGTTTCTAGCTCTCTATCCTTCTCTCTTCCTCTCTGTAAAAAAAAAATCAATAAAATATATTTTTAAAAAGAAAGAAAGAAACTGCAGTGTGTGGTTGGGGAAGAACACATGATTCCAGGTACCATTGGGTGGCATTGCCTTCATGCATTCAAGCCACATCAGTGCAAATGTCAAACCACAAAAAGCAGATACTTTTTAGGCTATAAGAAATATCTGACTTGCAAAGCCTCTAAAAAGAGTCTTGGGAATGTCTGGGGTCTGCAAATCACACATTGAAATTGCTGATTCTATTTAGTGAGGCGCTGTAATGACTTCACTGTGGTCATACATGTAAATGTCTGGTGCAGGACTGGACATGATCAACCTCAGATGTTCCCTTTTCCTTTCAGCTATGCTCCCGATGACCCCGTCCTTAAGAAGGTTAACAACCCCTTCGTTTATTCCATTAGAGAGAAACAACAGGACCAGTCCTCCCCTTCACCCACTCCCCCACATTCCGGAGACCCAGGGAGACCTCTGTAGCTCTGTGACCCACAGACGACACAGAAAATTCACTGTTCACATAGTGAACCACAGTTCTGAGCTGGTCAATGTCTGAGTCCTGACATGACTCTGAAAGATGCTTTGACAAAAAAAAAAATATATATATATATATATAATTGATTTTTTATAGAGAGGGATACAGATTTAGAAACATCAATGAGAATCATCGGTCAGCTGCCTCCTGCACACCCCCCCACTGGGGATGTGCCCACAACCAAGGTACATGCCCTTAACCAGAATCAAACCTGGGACCTTTCAGTCCACAGGCCGATGTTCTAGTCTAGCCATTGAGCCAGACCAGTTTCGGCACTTTGACAAATATTTTATAAGCCTTCATATTATAATATATTCTTTAATCTTTTCCCAATTCTGTCCTTTTATCACCATGGCCAACCACATCCAAAAAGTCAGGAGAGATTTCTATTGCTATCTTGTCCAAGGGTATTGGTTAGGGCCGTAGTCGACAAACTGCCGCTTGCGAGCCACATGCTGCTCTTTGGCCCCTTGAGTGTGGCTCTTCTACAAAATACCACGGCCTGGGCGAATCTATTTTGAAGAAGTGGTGTTAGAAGAAGTTTAAGTTTCAAAAATTTGGCTCTCAAAAGACATTACAATCATTGTACTGTTGATATTTGGCTCTGTTGACTAATGAGTTTGCCCATCACTGGGCTAGGCTGTGTCTTCAATAAATTAAAAGTAAAATAACTAACACACTATGTTTTAAATATCTTAAAAGTAAGCACTTTTAAAGATTCCAAAAATTATCTAAACTTTACATACCAATGAGGCTGGTTTCTATCAAAAGGATGCCAACTACTGCGATATTCTAAAGATCCTAAAGCCATTAGCGTGAGTGATAGAAAGAGCAAAGGAACCACAGGGAATCCATCACGTAAATTCCTGGCCATTCAGAGCTTTTGTAAACATAAGGATAGTGCTTCTTGTCTGAATTCATTTCCAATCCTGCTTTCTTGTTAAATCTCATTATTACTAATATTCTCAACTCCCTCCCTCTCTCCCTTTCTTCTTTCCTCTTTCCCTCCCTCTCTCCCTTCTATCTTCCCTTCCTTCCTTCTCTTTTGCAGACGTCACTGAGAAAGCTGGATGGGATCCTAGCGCCGCACATATTATTATGAATCAGATTGCTTTTCCAACATCCAAGACAATCAGTCCCCACAAGAGTAAATGTATTTTTTTCTGAAGGTTAAAGGACACAATAATTATTTAAGAGTCTTGGGCCATTGAGAGAGCAAGCTCACTGGGTGCTTCAGGTACCCTGTCAGTGAGGTAGCAGGGCTGGGTGTGAGAGTGGAATTGCCAGGCAGTGGGAAGAGTGGCCCAGGAAAGGCGAAGTAAGGTTTGAAAGACACTCTTGGCTGAATTTCATGAATTGCTAGAGGTTGGCCTCTGAATTTGGCCTGTAATTATGCCATGCTGGTACCATCCTTTCCTTTTGCTTCTCCGGGGACAAGCTGGACTTTCCGGCCAGGGTTTCTGCCATGGCTGGTCAGCAAGTCACTGTGCAAGGCATTCATTCAACAACCATTTCCTGTTTCCGGCTCTGAGCTGGATGCTGGGCTTATAGACATTGCTCTGTGCTTGCCCTTGACAAGCTCCGGACCTGAGAGAAGAATCAGAACATTGATTATAAGTCATCAGGACAGAGTTTATGACCCATGGATGCCCAAGAGACTGTGAGCCCAAGATCAGCTACCTGCATGTGCTACAGGGGAAGTGAATAGGGTATTGAAGGATGAGTAGGAGTTTGTCAGGCAAAGAAAGGCAAGTCACATGCAAAATCACATGCAACAGCATGTGGAGTTTTGAAAGAACATAGTTTACACAGGGAGAATGAGAAATTAGAGGACCATCGGTTAATGGGAAGGGACGAGGATGATCATGGAAAAGTATAGAAAGAAGCCACGTGGTGAAAAACCTTGAATGTCACTGTCAGAAGTTTGATAGGGAGAAGTCAGCCAGATAGTGTGGGTCCTGAACACTTTAAGGCACGCTCTTCAGAGAGTGAGAAGTTCCCAGCTCTTACCAGAGGCATCTTATCTGCTTCCTACTGGAACAAAACCATTCCAGGATGTTAGGAGCCCCAGAACAGCTGGGTGGGGTGGGCACTGGCGGTCCTGGCCGTGAAGGCCAGGGATGAGAAAACAGGGATTCAGTTCATTTCCAAGTCATCCAGAGCGACGCTGGTCCTCTAGCAAATGGTTGTCCAGCTCCCCCTGGATGCAGGACAGATGGCCAGTGTATTCAAGATCAAATCCCCGCATCTGAGACCCGGGTTCTAGTCCCGGCTCTGCCATTAATTTCCTGCATGCATCTGGGGTAAACTGCTTTTCCTTCCTGGGCCAAATTCTCCCCATTGTGAAAGTTAGATTTGGAAATGTTGACTACGACTTTCCGTCCTTAGGACTTGCTCTCTGATCGTGGGCAGGACCTTTCCCCTTGCTAGGCCTCCACTTCCTCATCTGTAAAATGGGAGGTAGGGCTAGACTTAGCTCAAGATCCATGAAGCCTAACATACCCCCCCACACACACAACCCAGGGTCCCAGGCCATCCCCCCAGCACACTTTGGCTTCCTCTACATTTCTCATCAAGATGCAACATACTTTAAATAGCATCTGCATGACTGGCTGGTTTTTTTTCTTCCCGGAGAAGCTCTCTACAAAGTGTGCCAAGTGGCAGCTGTCAGGGCCGAGGTGGCATTTCCCTCAGTGATGCTGACAGCAGCTGTCCTGGCGCAGGCTGAATGGAATGGAAATGACATCATGTTTATTCAGGAAAGACGTTCCCAGACCCAGATCAGTGTCAGCAAGATGCTGGGATGCTCGAGGAGGAAAACACGCTCGAGACCAGGCACTGGATCTCCTCCTGGAACACACACTGCACCACACAGCACATGTCTCCCTCCCCTTCCCCTTCCCCTCACTCACATGCACATGCACAGCACACACCACACCCCGTAACCCTACACAGATATCCACATATGCTACACCCTTCACACACACACACACACACACACACACACATACACACACCACATATTACACACGCTCCCCCCCAAAACATGTCACATAAGCACATATCCAACTTTCTACAATGACAGCACACACACATGCACCACACACATACACACATGCATACATCCTGCTCAGTCCTGGAGCCTTTCTGGGAGACACTACTGCCTGACTGTGTGACCATAAGCAGGTAACTCAACCTCTCTGAGCTTTCGTTCCTTCATCTGTAAAGGATGGGCGATGATTTCGTCTCACTGGGTCATTGTGAGGACAAGTAAGCCATCTGGTGAATGTAGTTCCTAATAACCATCACCATTAGGATCTACTTTAAACCCTTAAATGAATAAAGGCATTAGCATGCAGTAGGCTGTCATTTACTTAATGTAAATTGTACAACATTAAATTACCTTATTATACAAAACCACTTTATCCGATGTAAAGCCATTGCTATGTAGAAGCTGTAGAGGTGGTGCCCACTAGTCATCCCTAGAGGAATCCAGGCATTCCACACTTCCGGTTTGAGATGGGCCTCTGGGCTCACGCCTTCGCCTGCTGTCCCCCATCCCGACACATCCCCAAAATAAAAGGAGTTAAACAAGGAATACATCCACCGTAGCAAATGTGGGAGGTGGGGGGAGTTTCACCATATTTCTCCTGAAACAAGAGATTTCAGCAAATGTGTGAAAGGTAAAGACAGATGGGCGTGGGCTGACGGTGGAATGGGCCCTGCCTAGAATACACTCCAAGAGGGTCATAGCTTCCATGGAGGAGCCTGAAGGCAGCGCCTTCCCTACAGGTCTGTACATGGGGTCACAGTTGTTGGTGTCTCCAGCCCTGTCCCTTGCCTGGGTAGAAGCAGGCTGCCCGCATGTATGCCAGGCCCAAAGGGCTCTTCTCTAAAGAGAACAAGCAAGTTGCCTGGGAAGTTAAGGTTTCTAGTAAGCATGTTGGTGACTTAGAGTGAAGGTCTGCTCATTCAGACATTTGGGGGGGGAGGTCCTCTGTACAGCTAGCTCTTGGCAAGCTTGTCTTAGGTCAAAGCCCAACAGTCACATACACACTCACACACTCACACACACACTCACACACACACTCACACACACACACACACACACACACACACACACACACACACCTGCACACGTCACAGGCCACACGGACAAAATCTTCAGGGGGTGAGAGGACTAGTAGAAAACAGTTCTTCTTCCAAAAACAGCAGAGGAAACACACGTGAGCTACCCAGTCCTTTTATAAATATGTTCAGACACCCAATGAGCAGCAGGCATCTGAAGAACCAGCATCACAAAAGAGAAAAAACCGCCCTCTGGTTTGGCTGAGTGGATAAAGTGTTGACCTGTGGACTGAAGGGTCCCGGGTTTGATTCCAGTCAAGGGCACATGCCTGGGTTTGTGGGCTCGATCCCCAGTGTGGGGCATGCAGAAAGTCAATCAATGATTCTCTCTCATCATTGATGTTTCTATCTCTCTCTCTCTCCCTCTCTCTTCCTCTCTGAAATCAATGAAAATATGTAAAAAAATTTTTTTTTAAATCAAGGTAAACAGAAAAATTGACCTGGGAGAAATAGAACTAATTCTGAGAGCAGACTTTTAAAGATCCCCCAATTAATATGTTCAAGGTTAAAAATACTGTAGCTAGAAAACCAGGACAGGTTGTCGTGTAAAAATATACAATCAGAAAAGAAGAAGAAGAAAAAAAAACAACTCTGAAGGATTAAAATCATGGTTATAAAAAAAAAAACACAATTTCTCAAAGAGCCTGGAACAGAAATCTGAAAATATCTTCCAGAACATGGAGCAAAAAATCAGTTAGAAAACACATAAGTGTAAAAAAAAAAAAAAAAAAAAAAAGATGAGTTCTACACAGGCCGTCTTGATCCCTGGAAAGAAGGAACAGAAACTGAAGAGGGGGCACCGGCCAGAGACGGCAGAGAGAACTCCCCGTATCAAAGACGGTCCAGGCACCCAGCACCTCGATGAGAACACACCTGCGCCTAGGCCAGGGGTGGGCAAACTTTTTGACTCGAGGGCCACATGGGTTCTTAAACTGGACCGGAGGGCCGAAACAAAAGCAACCTGACCATGCTGGCACTCTCCTCTTGGGCTGCTGGTGAAGGAGCGGAGGGGAGAGCAAGAGAACCCTCCGCTCTTTCTTTCAGCTCCGCGGGCCGGATAGAACAGCCGAACAGGCCGGATCTGGCCCGCGGGCCGTAGTTTGCCCATTGCTGGCCTAGGCACAGCTTTATAAAACGTCAGGGTAAAGAAGAAATCCTGAAACCATTCAGAGAGCAGCATCTGTCCACCAGTCACAGAAAGGACCCGAACTAGCCATCCCATCAGCAGCACGGGGTTCTGAGAGACAAAAGCGAGAGACTTGTAACATCCTGAAGGAAGACGACTTTCAACTTAGATCTACGCCCGCCCTTGTTTTCAGTCACATGTGCGGGAAAGGCTGTTTTCAGAGGTGCCACCATCCATACAATGGACTTTTCCGTGCACCCCTCTTTAGGAGGTTACAAGACGATGTGTTCCAGCAGTGGTGAGGAAATAAACCCGGAAAGAGGGAGACCTGGGACCCTCGGGGCCAGTGGGCCTACCTCCAGGCAGCAGGTGGCGGTGCGCTGGCAGGCGGGGAAGGGCGAGGGGAAGAAATGGGGCAGAGAGGGGAGCTGCTGAGGACATGGGGAGTCTGACAGACTGCGGAGTGATAGGGCGTTTGTACAAAATGGAAGAGATGACGAAGTGTACGAGAGGCAATTAGAAACACCAGGGAACGTGGAAATCTGTGAGAACGTCACCGTCCAAACACAAAGCAAACCGACGTGTGGCCCTGTGCTGAGTGTGGGGCAGAGCACGGAGGTGGCACGCCACGAAATAGAAAGAAAAGCAAATTAGCTGGCTATCTGGAGAGACCCGCCGGAGAGTTAGAAAGGAGAACTGTGTTGTTTTTTTTAAGTTGCTTTCCCGTCCTAACTGGTGTGGGTCAGTGGATACAGCGTCGGCCTGTGGACTCAAGGGTCCCAGGTTTGATTCCAGTCAAGGGCATGTACCTTGGTTGTGGGCTCGGTCCCCAGCGGGGAGTGTGCAGGAGGCAGCCAATTGATGTTTCTCTCTCATCGATGTTTCTAACTCTCTATTCCTCTCTGTAAAAAAAAAAAATCAATTATATATATATATTTTAAAGTTGCTTTCCCCAAGTGGGATGGGATGGCCGGTGTGCGGTGGGAAAGGCAGGGAGCCTTGCTTTTTGTCACAACTTCTGCACCAATGGATTTGTTACTATGCGCGCACGCCGCGATGATCCAAAGGGGGCTGTTTAACAGGACAGAAGAAAGAGCCCAGGTATCCTAAAAGCAGCAACTCTGCTGGGTATCCTGACGCCCCGGCTGCCACCTGGCTGCCATTTAAGCAAGTTCCCCTTCTGTCGAAACCCCAGCGCTGCCTCCTGCCAGCTCTTGGCCTGGGACATGCCCCTTCTCTCGGCCTCAGTCTTAGCCCCTGCGAAAGGGGCACAAGATGCTGACCTGGCCAGGTGGTCGTGGGGACCACATGATGGCGCATGAGCACCCCAGAGCCTTCCTTCTTCCCTCCCACCTCTCCACCTCCCCGCCTCCCTCCCTCCATCCTAGGGGGCTGCTTGGAACCTGAGACTGGCTTTAAAAATTCTCTCTCTCACACACACACACACACACACACACACACACACACACACACACACAAAGGGCCTCCGTCCCTAAGAAGCGTCTTTCCTCTGGGCTGCTCCTGCCTCCAAGGAATGTTCCGGCCCAGCTGGCACGCACGCGCAGGAGTGTGTGTATGTGTGTGTGTGTGTGTGTGTGTGTGTGTGTGTGTAGGTCCCCATTTCATACTTGGGAAGGGGGTGTCAGCTGGAAGCCTGCAAGGTTCTCGCTGAAAACGGAGGACAAGGGGGTGACTGCTTAATGACTAGATGTTAAATGTTCCAAACAATTTATACATTTAGAATCCCAAGTTTTCAAAACTCAGCCCGCCACGCCGTTCCGCAGATCTTGTTTATAACACATTCGGCTAAAATTATCTCAGTGCATCCCGCACCTCCTATAGCACAGATGCTCCGGAACCTGCAGCTCCGCTTTGATCCAGATCCTCGTGCCGCCCGAGCTATTTGTGTTCGCAGCAAATGAAACACGAGGCCCGGGAACCGGGGCGCGGGCGACTTTTCTAAATCTGTGTCTAATCTTCGCGGCGGACACCGGGGGTCGAGTTTTATTTACGTGCGATTCTGCCTCCTGGTGCCTCCAGAGGCTGGTTGTCCCGGGTGCCCGTGGGGCCTGCTGCCTGCGCAGGCAGGAAGAGCCGGGACAGAGCCCAGTGCCATGCCCCAGGACTGTCCTTGTCCTTCCTCTGGGGGGCAGCTTAGAGCTTGGGGCAATCCTCCCTCCGCCTGAGCTTTCCCTGTGAAATGGGGGTAGAAGCAGGTTAGACCTCCCAAGGCCATTGTGAAGATTATATGAGTTGCTCAATAAATGGGAGTTCCTTATTGCAAGGGGTGTTGACTGAGCACTAGCCCAGGGGCTCATATTCTCAGCTGTACATTAGGGTCATGCTGGGGAGGTGTCAACCATCCAGTCGTGCAGGCCTCATCCCAAGGCAAGTACTTCAGAATCTCTGGGGCAATGGGATCCAGGAACCAGCATGTTAAAAAAAAAAAATTTCCCAGGTGATTCCAGTGTTTGCGAGCCAGTGATCCAGATCAGCGCTCCCCAGACTTTTATGTGCATACACGTTGCCAGGGATTTGTTAACATGCAGAATACGGTAGAGCAGGTCGGGGTGAAGAGCTGTGTTGTCAAGAGCTGCACTTCAGCAAGCGCCAGGGAGATGCCGCTGTGGCTGGTCCACAGACCACACTTTGAATAGCCAGGTTCTAGGCACTCTGCTAGGTCCGGTGGGTACCAAGTTGGGTTGGGCGGAGGTAGAGCGACCTACACTGGTTTAGTAAGGAGTACAGGCAGTGACACAGGCGATGACGCTGATGGCTGCTGTGACCACGGGAGTGCACTGGGACCGGGCTTCGGCCATGGGGGTGGGAGGGACTCGGGAATGACTTTCCGCAGCAAGCTAAGCATTAGCCCGGATAAAGAGGAGGCATGCAGGCGGATGGATATGTGCGAAGGCCGGGAGGCGAGAGGGGAGCAAGGGTGACTGAAGTTTCTCACCACTGCCACGCTCGATGCCACACTAACCTGGCTCTTCCCTGAAGCGGCCAGATCTCTCTGTTCCCAAGCAACTGAAGGGTTAATGTCCTGACTTCCTGGGGACCTTTGAGACCCTCGCTCCAGGGTCCATGCTGCTGACTGTCAGGGGCATACAGCCCAATTGTTAAATATCTGAAATATTTAACAATCTGGGATATTTAACAATGAGGATCACACCTGGCAAGTTTACTAGCAAGCAACAGAAGATACCTCTGGGAGACTCAAGTGAAGGCAAGTTGAAGGACCTTGAACACAAGAGTTGGGTGCGGACAGACCAGCACCTGCAGCCCACAGCAGCCAGCCCAGCCAATGCCCCACCTCACGCCCCACCGCTGTCTGTGCTCCCAGTTCCCTCCCCTCCTCCTCGGATACGGGGCCTTTTCTTCTCCTGGGTCCCCGTGGCAGGGCATGGCCACCGGGCCTCTGAAGTTCACGCGCCCTAAGGTCCGGCCACCCACAGAGCCTGATCTCTTACGTTAGGCCCAAGGCCAGAGTTCCGGGATTGAATTAGGAGTGGGAGATGAAGGAGAAGTGTCCGGAATGAGGACAGGTGTCCGGGAAGTGGGGAGAGGCTGGACAGCCAAATAGTAAGTGTATGCTGCACTAAACCAAGGGATGAGCAGGCGTTACAAATAGGCACGGGGAGCCGTGGAGGGTGCTGGCGGCACAGCATGATCAGAGTTGGGAAAACTGACCTTAGAACGAGGAAGGCAGGCAGGGACAGGGAGACCCTTGGAGGCCACACAGATGTCCGGGAGAGGAGTGAGGAAGGCCTGCCTTGAGGGAAACAAAGCAGGCAGGAAGGGGAAGGACAGAAAGAAACGATGGGGAACGAGTGACGGGAAGGAGGCAGGGTGAACCCCCGTGTGGTCTTGCTGACATGGAGCCCATTCAGTATTTGGGAGACGTTACACAGAGGGTGAGGGGAATGAGCCCGGGACGAGGCCAACATTCTACGTTTGGAATCCACCTGACGCCCTCCCTGGGGTGGCTGAAGAGCAGAGGGGGCCTGAGATGAATTCTCATGACAAGGAGAAAGCACTTGGTCCGATTTTGTTAATCTGGCAAAGGGAACCGGGGGCTGATGTCTTCACAGCGACCCTTGCCAAGAGTCTCAAGCAGTGTTTCCCAAACTTTTGACATATGTGTACCCCTTCTATAATTTTTGTAACGCTGAGTACCCCTTGTCAAAAAAAGGGTTTATTTTAATAACAATCAAAATATATTTATTTTTTCTTTTTTTGGTACATATACAAAATAATAAACAAAAAATAAAATTATTCATAATAAAATATAAATAAAAGTTATATTATAAATAACATTTATTTGCACACGGGACCATCTCAGGCCTCATAAGACTGTCTTGACTTGACTCATGAGAACGTAGAATTAGGCGCAGCTAAGCACGGTGCAACGCGTACCCCAACCAAACTCTTCCCGTACCCCTGGGGGTATGCGTACCACACTTTGGGAAACACTGGGCTCAAGGAATTTCTCAGAGGCTGAGCTGTCTTCCGTACCAAGGGTGGGCCAACCGTACCTGTCTTGAACAAATAGTTTTGTTGGAATACAACCTGGCCCATTCACGTACGGATTGTTTTGCCTGTTCCGCCGAAAGCCGTGGTCGGCAAACTCATTAGTCAACGGAGCCAAATATCAACAGTACGACGATTGCAATTTCTTTTGAGAGCCACATTTTTTAAACTTAAACTTCTTCTAAGGACCAGTTCTTCAAAATAGACTTGCGCCCAGGCTGTGGTAGTTTGTGGAAGAGCCACACTCAAGGGGGCCAAAGAGCCGCATGTGGTTCACGAGCCGCCGTTTGCCGACCACGGGCCTAACGTATTTGCTATCTGGCTCTCTCCAGAGAAGGTTCCGTATCAGTTGACCTAGCGCGCTCTCGTGGCCACGGTCACCAGCCCCACAGACCAAGGCCTGCGGGTCTCTTCTTCTGCCGAGTGGGACTTGGACGGGCTCGGAGATGGGCATTCGTTCCGCAGCAGGAGAACCACTACCGTCGGGGCGCGTGCCAGTGCGAGGTGTGGGCCACCGGGAGGCTCTGTGAGAGCGGACGGCATGTGTTTGTGTGTTTGAGCCTGAGGGGCATGTGGATGTTTGGGCCCATGTATGTGTGAGAGTGTGTATTGGAGTGGCACAGGGTGTGTGTGTGCATGCGTGTGATAGAGCATGTGCGTGTCGACGAGAGGGCAGGCGTCTGCGCACACACATGTGCGCGGCGCCCCTCCCCCACCTTCTTTTATTACTTCCTCCCTGGGTTTGATGTTGTGGGTGAATAAAATTTAAAGAGCTCTAAATTTTTTAAAAAGAGCCCTAAAGGGAGTGAAGCTTTCTGTGTGCGAGTCATTACCGGGAACACCTGTGAACTGTTGGTTTTAATTGGGCCACAGCTGTCAGGTTGCAGGGGGCGGAGGCTCCGTCCCTCGGCTCGTCTGTCCCCAGCCCCCACCTCCTGTGGAATTCTCCGGCAGGCAGCGGGGCCAGGAGGGCAGAATGGCCCCTCAACCCAGGCAGGCGCCGCCCTGGTGCACCCAGGGGCCAGGGGAAGGGGCTCCATGCCTTTGGGAGAGGAGCCGGGCCTGGGTCTAGTCTCCGGCTGTGGCTGTGGCTGTGGCTTCACGCCTCATTGCAGGCGTCCGGGCCCCCATCCATCTGCCTCTGATTTCCCTGTGCCAGGAATCGCCCCCTGAGACCTGGGCACGCCCACCCCTGCACTAGGGTGTAGTGAGCACACACAACACACGCACACCCTCACCCAGAAACACACGTTAGAAATAACAGTAGCAAGTGTTGCCAAAACCGGTGTGGCTCAGTGGTAGAGCGTCGGTCTGCGGACTGAAAGGTCCCGGGTTCGATTCTGGTCAAGGGCGTGTACCTTGGTTGCGGGCACATCCCCAGTAGGGGGTGTGCAAGAGGCAGCTGGTCGATGTTTCTCTCTCATTGATGTTTCTAGCTCTCTCTCTCTCTCTCCCTTCCTCTCTGTAAAATATCAATAAAATATATATTTTTAAAAAAAGAAATAACAGTAGCAAGTGTTGATGGAACACTTACCCTGTGCCAGGCACCCTTCTAAGGTCTCTGAATACACCGTCTCATCAAATCCTTGCAATAACCGATGAGGTAGGTACCAAAGACCCCAGTTCACCGTAGTAACCCAGGCACGGGGGGGTGAAGTGACTTGTCCAAGGTCTCACGGCGAGTTATGAGCAGTCACCGGTGCACTGGCCTGGGCACACACAGAGATGTGCACATGCCTCTTCCTCCAGTGACACCTCACATGCCCACACACATTTGTCAGGAACAGCCATGCACCTACCGCCCTCCCAATGGATGCTCTGGTCCAGTGTTTCCCAAACTTCTCTCGTGATGAGAATCACCTGGTGGAGTTGTTAAAATACAGATTCCTGGATCCCATCTAAGAAGTGCTAAACTAGAATTTTGGGGAACATATAGGTAAAATTGTAACTAAGCTTAGAGCACTAGTTAAGTATACAATTTTACCTATATGTTCCCAAAAATTCTAGTTTAGCACTTCTTAGTTGGGATCAATCTGTGTTTTAACAACTCCACCAGGTGATTCTCATCACGAGAGAAGTTTGGGAAACACTGCGTAGACACTTCCTCGTGCACACACACAACCACACACGCAAACGTGTACCCTCAAGCACACGGGTATATCCGCCACCTACACCTGTTTACCCTCCAAAGCAAACATATCACAACCCCACCCGACCTCCTTGAACAGCCTCACAACACACCCCCAGCCACTCACACTAACCCCAGCACGGGAAAGCACGTGTGCCCAGACGCCACCTCAGCCTCAAATCCTCACGGGCTTTTAATACAGACCATGCACCCTCTCTGCCAATCTGCATCCCCCCAGGTCCGCACACCCTACCCACTCCCTGAGGCCACGGGGTTGTCCTCTTCTTTGGGGGCTCACAGAGACCCCACCCTCACCCCGGGAGAGCGTTTGTGGCTCTCAGACCTGCAGGGGCGGGGAGGTGCTGCCTCTCAGGGACCCGGCGATGGACGCCATCCGCTGTCCACTGCCCGTCCTGTCCACCGTCCATGTCCACACCAGGAAGAGGAGACCTTTGGCCCAGCGAGTGGAGTGATGTCACTGTCGAGATGACTCGTGTCAGGAGCTGCCAGGTCTCCAGGGTCACCTCTAGTCTTAGTATCTAAACAAAACGACCCCCCCACATCCCCATGGACAGCAGGACCCAGTCCCCCTGGTGCCTCTGCCCCTCAAGGTCACCTTGTCGCCTGCCTTCACCCTTAGGGACGGGAGTGGTCTCGGCCCACAGGCAGCCTGCTTCTCCGGCGGCTCCCTGTCTGCGTGCCCGCTCCCTCACGGGCCGCGGGGCCCAGGCTGCAGGGCGCGGAGGGCACCTGGAGCTGCCACCCCTCTCCCCGCGTCCTCCAGCGACCAGCCCCCTCAAGGCTGAGAAATGGGAAGCACCTTTGCCTGGACGTCAGGCAGGGTCCCTGCGGCAGGCATGGCGCCCCCGCGCCCCACTGTTGTAGAAGGGCCAGGGCAGCCTCCTCAGCACCCACGGCCGCCCTGAACCCCCTCTCTGTGGGCAGAGCCACTTAACTCTTCGCTGCCTGACCTCCTACCAGGGGCCTTGTCTGACCAAACCAGCCTGCGGAGAGGGCAGGCAGGCCGGCTCGGTGAGGGAGCCACCGCCTCCGGAGGAGCCCAGGCTAGCGGGTGGGACACCAGCTGATCCCCATGCAGCGAGGGCGGTGGTGGGGCCCAGGGTTCAGGCACAGGGAGGGTCCCTGGCGCTGTCCGAAAGCCCCTCTTCCTCTTCTCCCAGGAAATCACGGGAGAGGGCAAGCGAGAGGGACGCTGGCAGCCTGGGCACAGAGGTGAGTCTCTTGCGAATTCTGGGCAGAAGCATCGGGTAGCAACGTGTACTTCTCCACCCGTGGGTCTCCCACAGCCAACGCTGAGCCCGCCCTCCACCACGCCTGCTGTCCTCCTCCCGCCCATTCCGAGCCAGGCGCTGCCGTCCACGTGGCGGAGGCTCAGTCAGTGTGGCCCCAGCCCTCTCTCCCTCCCCTCTTCTGCCCGCAGGCGGCGGAGTGGCTTTTCTGATGGACAGATTCGTCCCTTGGAGCGGCTGCCCACAGGGAGTGGGGATTCTCTACACCATCAGAACTCCCTGGGGTGTGTGGGTCTGGTTCCGGGTTCAGTTTGCCAGCCTGATAGGCGCTCACCCAAAGCTATGTCCCCTCCCTGGCCTTCCTTAGCAACTAAGGTCACATTCGGCCTTCATCAGCCTTGGTCTTATTTCTTAAAGTGATCAGGATTTGGATGGGCAAGAGAGGGTTTTTTTTTTGGAGGGGGGGGGATTTTATCAAGAACTCCAGCAAAAGGCCCCACCGTCCAACCTTCCCTTAAACAAAAAGTCCACATGATGCCTTCCTCACCATCCTATCCCACACTTAGCCAATGCCGCCAGCACTTCCAGACCTAGCCACTGCACTCCATTGCTGCCCCTTCCCTTGCCTAGGGCACCGCCATGTCCCGAGCAATCACAGTCCCTTGCGGGTATCCCCGTGGCTCTCAGCCCCTTGTCCTTCCCTCTCCTGGCCACGTGGTGGACCCAGAGTCGGTCTCTGTCCCAGGTTCTCACTCACCACTTGAGGGAACATCCACGTTCTATTTCGAGGGGACCATTCCTCAAGTCTCCCCCGGCTTCCTCTCTCACCTTCCCTCTGGACAGGGAGTCTGTTTTCATTTTATTTCGTGGAATTTGTCTTTTGAAATAATTAACCACTTTCTTGCAGCAATTTTTCTTCACCCAGGAATGCAGAAAGCGCATTGGAATTTCTCAGCACCCACTTTAAATTATGCAGTTGCTGTATTGTGATAAATATGCAGATCAGGGGATGTTGGGGGCAATACATTCCAAGCCTAAAGCCGGGCTCCGTCCAGCCCAATCCAGGGAGGAGGTCGGCTGGGGAGTGGGGGTGCTTGTCCACCCTCCCTGAGTGGCCAAAAGCAAGAGCTGCCCTCAGTTTCTCCTTCCTTTGCAAACCCAGAACGCCACCCTGCAGCTATTCCACTGCCCCCTTCTCTGGCCAGATCCACTTGCCTGCCCCTTATTTCATGCTCCCAACAACCGTGAAATCGGGACGCCCAGTTTTCAGGTGTGCAAACGGAAGCTCAGTGTGGCCCAGCGAATTGCCCGGGGGAATGTGCTAGGGATTGGGCTCAGCACCGTTGCCCGATCCAGAAAGCTTTCTGGGTGAGATGACTATTTTGTGACTCCAAGATGACTGTCCTCATCCTGCTTTGGCCTTCTCGAAGTCCCTTTTCTCCTCACGCTCAGCTCACCACTTCACCTTCCTGCTTCACTGAGTTCCTGAGGCCACGGGAAGAGAGCCTCTTCTGATCGGACGTGCTGGAAGATGGCTAACAACCAGCTCTCTCCGGACACAGGGCCCTGATTCGTAGCACTGGCCAATTCCCATGGTGTAAATGTTCCCACTAGAGCCCATTTCGAGCTGCCAATGGTTTCATAACCAACTCACAAGACATTCCCGAGAGTGTAATCATCTGCTCTGCTGAGTGACTCGCCCCCAGGCCCTCCGGCCTTTTCACAAGTATATTCACCTGTTCCTCACCCCCTTCCCTCACGGAGTCGACTGCCCCTCCGTGAGGCCGGTGACTGCCTGGGAACACCCTGCACCCTCCCCTCTCACCAACAAGGATCGACACCTGCAGTTATGGCCTCTCCTTCTGGAACCTGCCATTTTCTCCTCCATGCCATCCATCCCGCTCTCACACAAACATTGCTGCCAGTCTCTGGAGGAAACCTCCCCATGACCCCATGACCCCATGCCCCTCCAAGCAGCACCCTGTTTGTCCCATCTCCTTTGGAGCAAAAATTCTTGGGGGAGCTGTCCGGAGCCGCTGAGTCCACTCCTTCTCCCGTTCAGCCCTCAGCCTACCCAGCCACCCTGTGTCCCCACCACTCCCGAGGACACTCTGGTCAAGGCACTGATTCCTGGGAACTGTGGCTCCTGGCTCCCTGGCCTCCGCTTTCTAGAAGGGGGTTGGAGACCAGCGGCAAGCCTGCTCAACCTCCCTGGCTCGTAGACTGCTGCCTTCTCCCTGTGTCTTCGGAGCCACTCCCCTAGCTATCTGTGTTCAAATCCCCCCTTCTTATGGGGACACCAGTCATCCTGAGCTAAGTCCCACCATATAACCTCATTTCACTGTAGTGACTCTTCCAAGACCCTCTCTCCAAATACACATGCTGTGGTCCGGGGCTGGGACCGCAATGGGCATTCCCGAGGCCGCAGCTCAGCCCACAGCACCTCACCCGGCTCGCTCAGCTCCGCCTCACCCCTTCCTTGTCCCCTGCTTGTGGGCTGCGTTGCCGCCCATCCCTGGGCTCCCACAGTCCCTCACAGTGCCTGCCCTGCCCCCGCAGGTCCTCCTGGGTTGGAATAACGGTGTATGTCTCCACCTCCCCTCGTTAGACTTTGAGGTCCTTGAGTTCAGCCCACAGACCCGCTTGGCAGCCTGTTGGCCCCGGCATGAGGCCTGTGCCCAGTAGGTATTCAGAATATGTCTGAGGACAGGCAGGAAAAAAAATGGGAAGAAGCAAGGAAGAAACAGGGAGGAATTTCTCCCTGTTCCTAAACTCTCCCTGCGTCTTACTGTCTCCCGAAGCCACCCCCTGGGGCGGACACAGTGACAAATTGCTGGGAAAGAAGAACATCTCTCCTGCTCTCGGCCAAGGGGGGAGGTGGTGTTCCTTCTGGCGTTCTCTGGGGGCAACTCAGTGTCTTGAGAGACTGAGGCCACCGAGACCCGTGACTTAGTGCCAATGGCCTTGGCTACCTGGCGCTTACCCCTTCCCTTCACCGCTTGAGCGTCTGTTTCCACCTGAAAAACGAGCATCAGAGAAAATAACAGCGGTCAGTCACGTGCCCTGAAAAAACGTCAGTTCTGGCCAGAGGAGGGGACCATCCGGAGTTCTGCTATGGTACTGAATTCTACGTGGCGGCCTACAAATTATTTCCCTGGGGTATTGTATATGTTGCTGTTAAATAACAGAACTTCCCTGACTTGGAATAATTGGGGGTGGGGGAGGTGGGTGTTCGTGAATTAGTGATAAGTTTGAATTATGGGATAGTGCAAAAATTTTTATTGCTTCCACGTTAAAACGAATTAATGACTAGCCCCGCATTGTCAAGGCTCGGTCCCTGAGGAGAGCGGCTTCAGTAAACTGATAAGAATCACGGGTAATTAAGCACTCACTGTAAACAAGGGAGGGGGTTCAAACCCAGTGGTTTTACAAGTACTGAGAAACTTTCACTTGAAAAAAAAGCTAGCCATCCTCCCGGTGCCACGGGTGTGCTTGGCAAGTCTCCCCCTGACCCCCTGCCTAGGTCAGATGATGAAAATTTCTGAGCAAGCAGAATTGTGAATCATTGAAGCGTGGCTGTTCCCGATATGACAGCTGGGGCTCAGAGGGGCAGGTGCTGGCAACCAGCAGCCCTGTGAATTGCCCGGGACCCCTCAAACCTGCAGATGGCTGAGGAGCTGGTGTCATGTCCACACTGCACCCTACACACACACACACACACACACACACACACACACACACAGCATATACAAACAGCCATCTCTCATTTGCACAGATTTTTATATGCCCAATTACATGTGAACTTCCACAAAAGTCACACAATTCAGATGACACACCTATTCCTGCACTTACAGATATGCATACACACAATCTTATGTGCACACACACACACACACACACACGTGTGTATACACACCACCACCACCACCAAGGCTAAGAATGGCCCTTTGGATCCTAGCCCTAGGTAAGAGATAAGGGTCCCAGGGAATTTGGGGGTGCTCCATGTTTGTCTCCCCTCCTGAGATGACTAGATGGGCTCCACAATACAGGTACCCGCTCTTCTTCCAAAGAGGAGTCAGCAGCTTGAGGTGGGACTCTGTGCAATCAACAGCCGATGTGTACTGGGCACTTGCCATGCGCACCTGTGCTGAGGCCTTGAATGCCCTTTCTCCTTTGCTCCCTGCAGCAAGCTCAGGAGGAAGGGGACATTATCATCACCATTTTACAGAGGAGGACACTGAGGCTAGAGAGGCTAGGGGACTAGCCTACAGTGAGACAGCATGAGCAGAGCCAGGATTCAAACCCAGCTTTGCTGGTCTGTCTAACCCCGTGTTGTCCGGGCATGGACCCTTAGGAGAGTGGTTTTAGTAAGCTGATACTAACCAAAGTCTATATTAGACTCAGGAGAGGTGAACTTGAACCAGACAAAACAATGATGAGGACAGGGAGAGGGGGATGGGTGTCATACCGAATAGAGAGAGAATGGGGAGGCACTTATTGCCCCCCCGGGGGGGGGTACAGTAGCCCCGTGAGAGTGGAGGAAAGCTAGGCCCCAGGGGAGCCCCCAACATTAAGGAGTCTGCCGCTGACTTTACAGGAAGAGACACAGGGTGATTGGTGCCCTCTCTTCGAGAGGCTCAGAGTCAGACGCCTGGAATAATAATAGCTACCAGCCTGTGGAATATTTATTGATATGTTGTAAACACTGGGGGAGCAACATCTCCCTTGGCCCTCCCAATAATGCCAGGGAAGAGCTATGATTGCTAACTTCACTTTACAGATGAGAAACCAGGCTCCAAGATCTTGCCAAAGTCTTAGAGCTAATGAATAGCAGAGAGGGGACTCAAACCCAGGTCTGGCTGACTCCAAATCCCAGTCTCTTCACCTGCTGTGCGTGTACCTGCATCACCGTGGCTCTGGCCACATTCTTGCCTTGAGGAATGGGTAGGGACTGAGAGATTTGGGATCCGTGGTTCTTTTTCCCCCCTACAGATTATCAAGACTAGAAAGGACTAAGAGGAGGTGTTGTTGAAAATATCTGCATTCTGGGCAGTGGCCTATGAGACTGGAGTGATGGGAAATCTTGGTTAACAATCAGTGGCCAGCAAATATTACTATATTTGGTTCTTGTTTTTATTATAAGCTTGCTTTTATTATAAGGGTCCAACACAAAGAGCATTCAATGGAATAGTAAGGAGGAAAAAGAGGCACACATTTGCCCTCCATGGGGGACAATTGCCTTCCTTCTACAACTTTAGTCCCAACCTGGTGATAATGGTCTGAGAGAACATTGTGAAAGCACGGTGCACTCCCCCTTGATCCCCAATGACCTCTGAGAGGCCAAGGACTGAAGGGGAGAATGGGAGAGACTGCAATCTGTTATCAGCACCGTGGACAGCATCCAAGCAAGCCAGGATAGGGTGCTGTCCTGGGTACTAGTGCTAACAGCTGGGAGAAGAGGACATTTATCGAGTCTGCCGAGTGCCAGGCAGCATTCCAACGCTGTACATATGCCACCTCATTTAACATGCCCAGTAGGTCTGCGATGTAGGTGTCATTTCCCCCCGCGACAAAGAACATCTTGTCCGCGTGCACACTGCAAATAGCAGAGCTGGGAGGTGAATTCAGAATTACCTGGCCAGTGAGCTAGTCTCCCTTCCACATTGTCTCCACGTATCCCAAAGACCTCCCTCCCTCCCCATTCTCAGGAGGGTGGGGAGTCCACCTTCCGTCTCTCTAGGGCAGTCATCAAACATCGGTGATCTTGGGTTGAGCCCAGCGAGGGTCCTTCAGTGCGGGGAGCGGGGCACTTGGGAGGTGGAGTGTCCCCTTCACTCCAGCCACACGCCCGTCTTCGGGAACTGGCCACGGCTGTGGTCAGGGGAGATGGTGGAAGGCAGAACTGGTAAAGGGGGGGAGGGGGCGTGCAGCCACCTAAGATGGGAGTACAGAGATCCCCACCCACAGGCTCTGGGCCCCCTCCCCGGAGCCCGCTCAGAAGATCAGAGGCTATGACTCAGCTAGTCTTCGCAGCCCCATTGACTTCTAGCACCACCCACTCCCCGAGCCCCTCTGCTGAACCCTACCTTTTTCTGTGGGAAAGATGACTTAGCAGAGCTTCGACTTCTGAGCTAAAGAATTCAGGCTATTTTCCACAAAAAATATGGAGCCCCCTAAAAATCGCCACCCATTGTCAGAGCCTTCCCTAAGAGCGAGGCATGGTGCCTGGCCGTTTTCACACATGCCCCCATTCGGCCTTCACCACAACCGTGAGATAGTTGCAGTCACCCCCATTCTTGCAGGTGGTGAAGCTCAGGCCCAGGGAGGGAAAGGATCGTGTCTGAGGTCACAGAGCTGGTTCTGGGCAGGACCAGGGTGAAAAGTCCGGTCAGTGTGATTCATAATACCGGACTCTCTGTGACATGGCCACTAATGCCCAAGGACCAAGAGCAGGCTCAGGAAAAAGCTCAGGGCAGAGGCGGGTGCAGGAAGTCCTCTCTTGTCTCGTCAGTTGCAGCCACATATCCACATCACAGGGAAATTGCTTGGGAACCATACAAATGTAAGGCATTTTTTTAATAGATCTATTTTCATTAATTACAGAAAGGAAGGGAGAGGGAAAGAGAGATAGAAACATCCAGTGATGAGATAGAATCATTGATCAGCTGCCTCCTGCCCACCCCACACTGGGGATCAAGCCTGCAACCCAGGCATGTGCCCTGACTGGGAATCGAACCTCCTGGTTCATAGGTTGATGCTCAGCCACTAAGCTACATGGCTGGGCATTTTTTTAGAGTTCTTAGAAAGATCTTGGGGTGCTACCTACAAGGACATGGGGGTGGGGGTCATGGACTCTTAGAATGAGTGCTGAGTGTGGGATTGGCATAAAGCAAAGCAAAGGAGTGCCTGAGAGGTCACCCCGGAACCAGAGATGCGACCAGAGCTGGTCTCAGTTGCTGGGTGTCTTCTCCAGGCCCCTCAGACTCGCTGACGCTCTCTCGCCCTCCCAGGTCCTCGCACAGCCCTCCCCGGCTGCTTTCTCCACTACTCTCAGGGGGCCCTTTCCAGGTCAGCTCTGGACAGTTCATGCTCTTGCTTTAAAGCCACCTCTGCAAGACTCGCTTTCCTCACTTGCAAAATGGGAGCATTAATATCCCCCCCAAAGTGTCACTGGCCCAGCTCATGAGGGTGAGACATGGCCACGGAGGTGTCTGGGCAAGCCCTGGGCTGCCAGGTGGCCCGGGACAGTGAGCTCTGGGTCTAGGACAGCCTCGGTGGCCGAGGTCCATGGTCTGGGGCCACAGACGGGAGACCTGGCGCTGTGGCCACGCTTGCAGCTGCCCCAGGCGTTAGAGGTTCTTCACTCGCCCTGGTCCCCCACCAAGACCCAGTCTCACACGGCGGCACAAAGCACTCCGGCTGAGGCTTTGATCGCTCTGCAATCCCTTTTGTCCCCTTCCGTCCTGATGAATCCGTTGCCAGTCCCCAAAGGGGTTATTTTCTTTCACTTCTGAGACTTTGCACACGCCACCCTCCGGCGAGCGCGCTCTCCTCGGCTCTGACTCAAGGCTAATTCCCATCCCCACCTTCAGAGTCAGAGCCTGGCTCACACACCTCTTCCTTCGGGAAAGCTCCCTGGACCTCCAGCCTGTGAGGATATTGCTGCTCTCCGAGCCGCAGGGCCCCATGCGCCCTGGGGTGTGGGTGTCTCAGGAGGACGAATGGAAGGTGAGCCAAGAAAGATGGGGGTCCTCATACTTTCCACTGTGCTGGAGAGGGAGCTGCGAGCAGCAGGAGGTGTGGGCTGGGCCACCTGGAGGTTTCCTGAGCTCAGCCTCTCCCGGGAGGGCCCAGGTGTGGGCTTTGTGGTGCTGGCCCCAAGGGCGGCTCCGCTTACCTGGCGAGGGGAGCAGGAGGCAGCAGCCTGTCCCCAGAGGACCTGGGCCACCAGCTGGCAGGGCTCAATTTAGCGCTGCCCAACCCTCAAGCTCTCATCTGCCAAGAGGGGGCAGGGCGGGCAGAGAGGGGCGGGAAGCCTGTGCCGGGACCCACCCCTGCGTCTCAGGCTGGGTTCTGTGTGTGCGCGCCTGCCAGTACACTCAGCGTGTGCTATTGCATGTGACCCGCATGGCAGTGTGTGACTCTGGATCTGCTGCCACCCGACCCTGTGTTTATGTGCATACGGGTGTCTCTAGGCACAAGCGTGCCACGTGTGGGCGCGCATGTCCATGCCATGTGCGGGCCTGTAGCTGCGCATCAATGTGCTGTGAGTACGTGTGATCTGTGTGTGAGCTCATGGGCATGTGATGTTTGCTGCTGGGTGTTAGCAACTAGACTAACGCTTATGCACTCTGGCCTTGGGCTTCTGCCCACTGGGGTTCAAACCCCCGCTCAGCCACTTCCTAGCTCTGTGACCTTGGGCAAATCGCTTCACTTCTCCATAAAATGGCGTGAAATTAGAACGCCCGTCCTGGCTGATTTTTGCCAAGGGATTCAGGTTCTTAGCACAGTGCCTGGCTCATTAAAAAAAAAAAAAAAAAAAAAAAAAAAAAAAAAAAAAAACACCTTAATACTGGCGATTATTTTTGGTATCATGTGTGTTTCTGGGTGTGTTGTTGTCTGTGAGTTTATATGTATATCTAAGCCCATGTCGATGGGCCAGCCTGGGGTTTAGTGTATATAGTTTTGTGTTTATGCGCAAGCACCTGTGACAGTGTCGGCACAGGTCTGTATTTCAGCTTTTTTTTTTTTTACTTTCCATCATCCCCTGGAAGCTCAGGTGCCAGGGCCACCACTAGCAATGAGATTTAAACTCCTCACTCTCGCTGAGGTCGGTTTGGCTCAGTGGTAGAGCGTCGGTCTGCGGACTGAAAGATCCCGGGTTCGATTCCGGCCAAGGGCATGTACACTGGTTGCGGGCACATCCCCGGTAGGGGGCGTGCAAGAGGCAGCTGGTCGATGTTTCTCTCTCATTGACGTTTCTGGCTCTCTATCTCTCTCCCTTCCTCTCTGTAAAATATCAATAAAATATTTAAAAAAAAAATAAAAAAATAAACTCATCACTCACCTTAAAACCTCATTCCCCAAGCCCTGGGCTTTGAAAATAAACAATTGTCCTTTTTAAAAAAAAATCAAATTTTGAGTTTTCTGAAACTAGACACACACACACCTCAAAACCCCATGCTCAGGTATGATGTGTGTGTGGCACACACGTGCCAGCATCCACTATCATTCATGCCTCACCCGTGTACCCCAGCCCATTGCCTAGAGCCAATACAACGTGGATAGCAACTCATACTTCTTGACAGAGTGACTCCATCTTGCCCCCGGAAGAGGGTGGAGGTCTCTGTGAGACGGTAAGCATTGAATCCTGCCTCCAGCTCACGGCTCTTCTTCCTGTGTGCATCTTACAACACAGCACATGGACCTGGAATCAGGCAGATGGGTTCAAGCTCCTGCTGCCCACAGCCCCTTGCCTGGACCTGACGCCGACCCCTTGCATTTGCATTCTAAGTCAGGTTTTTGGGGGCATAATTTACACACGGTGAAATCTGCCCTTTGGGTGGACAGTTCTGTGAATTGTGACAAACACACATAGCTATGTAACTATGACCACAATCAAGACACAGGGCAGTCCTATCCCCCCCCCAAAAAAAGTTCTCATGCTCCTTGTCCACCGGTGCCTCCCTCCTCCAAAACCCAGCCCCCGGCCACCACTCGTATGTTTTTGGTCACCATAGGCTTTTGTTTTGTTTTTTAATTTCCAGAATGTCATATAAATGGATCCTACAGAATGCAGCCTTCTGAGCCTGGCTTCTTCCACTCGGCACAGTGCAGCAGCCACCCGCCCAGGGGCTGTGCAGCGGGCCCTCTCTGTGCATTGCCGAGTCGGATCCCAGTGCCCGGCTGTGCCACCGTTTGCTTCTCCACTCACCACCGAAGGACATGTAAGTGCTTCCAGCTTCGGGTGATGCCATATAAAACCCATGTAAACACTCTCCTGCAGGCGTGGGGTGGCCATAGGTTTTCATTTCTCTTGGGTACATACTTAGGAGTGGAATTGCTGGGTCACAGGAAAAGGGAACATTCACCTTTACAAGGAACAACTTTCCCAAGATGGTTATACCTTGCTTTGTGTTTACTCCCCCCCCCCAGTCGCTCATTTTTATTGTATTTTACAAAAGCATCTTCCCATGATGGGTTGGACGGAACTCCCTCCCCCCCTCCTCCGACTTGGTCTTATCTTGTAGTTAGTTTGAAAAGCTGTCACTTGGGAAGAGTCGGTAGATGAAGGAAGGAAGGAAGTGGCACAGCTGGAGAACCAGGCGTCTGGGATGGGCGGAGTGGGCACCGTGCGGCTGGGCATGGGGTCAGGGATTAGACGGTGCACGATGAGGCCGATCCAGGGCTTTCTCTGGAGGTGGGTGTGGAGAGCCTTGAAGGATCATAAGCAGGAGATGAAAATGATTTCATTTGCATTTCAGACAAGTTCCCTTGGCTGGGAGTGGCAGCTCCCGGAGGCAGGGAGCTGCTGCTGGCGTCCAGGCCAAAGGAGGCCTGCTGTGGGCAGCAGTGGGCTTAGAAGGACAGGACTCGGGGGAGGGCCACGTGGGGGTGGGCTGTAAGGCTTTGTGCGAAGTAAGGGGGGCCCAGCTCTTGTGGCTTGGGCCAGGTGCCCCTGTAGGACGGAGAAGGTGCTTAGGTGGGGAAGCAGGGAGTCAGCTGGAGCACGGAGACCTCCCAGCTCTGGGGCTGCAGGGCCCGCCTCCCCCGCCCAATCTGGACCCAATTCAGCTGTCACTCAGGCAGGCCAGGCCTCTGAAAGGCCCCCGAAGAGCCCTTGATTTGTGCAGGCCTGGCTGGCCCATTGTCCCCCTGGGATTCTGTCTTTGCCAAGAATAACAAAGAGCTTGGCATAGAGCTGGCCCTGGACTTGGGGTGGGAGGGGGAGAAGGAGGGGGGAGGGGAAGCGGGTGGAGGGGCTTCACCTCAGGCCCAGGCAGGGCTGAGTGGATGGTGCTGCTTTCAGCCTTTTTCTCAGACATGTGGAGGTCTGTGGGGTTTGAGCTTGTGTGCTCACGGCTCTAAACTGTGTGCAGGCACTGACGTGTCCGCGTGAACCTGTGTGCAGCGTGCAGCTGACCGTGTGCCTGCATTCAGGGGCCCTGTGTGCACATCTGGGCATCTCCATATGTGCGTGAGGGTTAGATACTCTCTGCCCCTCCAGACCCCCTCTCCGCCCAGCCCCGTGCCCCCCAGGAGCCTGACCAGGAGCAGGCTCCTGGCTGCCTTCTGGTTGGGCTCAGCCAATGGGAGGCCCAGCCAGCAGCTCAGAGGGCGGGGCCTGCACAGCTTGGCCCCTCCCCATCAGGTTGTGGTCCCACCTGGGTGCCTCAGTTGTGTTGCGAAAAGCTACAGATCTCATCGCCGCCCACCATTGCTCCCTCCCCCGACCCTCCAGGCTGAGGGCTGGCCCCCTGGCTCCCCACTATTGCCAGCCCCCAAGTGCCTCCCTCTTGCTTTTCGGTTTCCCTTCTCCCTGCCCTCACCTTTGTAAGTGGCCCCTTTTCAAAATTGTTATCATAGCCAAAACCGGTTTGGCTCAGTGGATAGAGCGTCGGTCTGCGGACTGGAAGGTCCCGGGTTCGATTCCTGTTAGGGGCATGTACGTTGGCTGCGGGCACATCCCTGGTGGGGGTTGCGCAGGAAGCGGCTGGCCGATGTTTCTGTCTCATCGACGTTTCTAGCTCTCTATCTCTCTCCCTTCCTCTCTGTAATAAAATCAATAAAAATATATTTTTTTAAAATTGTTCTCATCTTGCTTGAGCGTGCTGACTTTTCCTTGCTGGGATCTGGGCTGAGCCACAGGTGCACACGCTGGCGTATGTGTAGGGCTGTACCTGGAGAGACCCGCATGCATGTCTGTGTGTATTTGTGCAGGCACATATGCACGTGCTTTGGACATTCGGGCACCCGTATGTGTGCACATGTGACCATTTGTGAATAGGGGCACAAGCATGCACGCCCATGTGGGTATGCACACCCGGGCATTGCTACTGTGTTCCTGCATGCCCGTGGGTGTTTATTTCAGCTGTGCTTCGTGTTTTTTGGGGGTGATTGTGAGTACCTATGAGTGTGTGTGCCCACAGAGCCACAAGGGGAGGGCGGGCTGAGAGTTACAGGGACAGACTTCCCTGCAGGCTCCGGGGCAGCCAAGGATCCCAGTGGCTCCTCCCAGGCTCCCCCTAGGGGCCTCTTAAGGAGCTTTGCCCTTCCAAAGGGATCTGCTACCAGAAGTTCAGCTTGTTTTGTTCAACCAACATTACGGCGCAGGAGGGGGGCAGCGGAGGGGGAAAAGGGGGGATGAGGGCGGGGGGGAGGGGGCTTGCTGCCTCCATCAGTACTCTCTGGGATGCTCCCCATCACTGTGCTAGGCTGGCTGGAGGGAGGTGACCTCCTTTGGCCACCTTCAAGACTGAGTCTCAGGATCTCAAGTTACATGCAGCCTCAATGTTCCAAGAGCAAGACTCATCCTTACTCAAAGCATTGATATCCCTCCTCCATAAAGGACTCGTGTGCAAGAAAGACATGAAGCCCAGAAATGATAAAGAAAGTGACAAACAGATTCAACTCTGCAAAAATAAATATTTTTTTTGCAGTGAAACCAATCAAAGACATTTAAAACATAAATATCCATTATTTGTTTAAAATATATTTTTATTGATTTTTTTTTTACAGAGAGGAAGGGAGAGGGATAGAGAGTTAGAAACATTGATGAGAGAGAAACATCGATCAGCTGCCTCCTGCACACCCCCTACTGGGGATGTATCTGCAAACGAGGTACATGCCCTTGACCAGAATTGAACCTGGGACCCTTCAGTCTGCAGACCGATACTCTATCCACTGAGCTAAACCGGTTTTGGCCATAAATATCCATTCTTATGGAAATAAGTATCTATGATTTATATTTAGAAAGGGGTCATCTCTATAACACATGAAGAGTTCCTGCAACCAAATAAGAGAATAGCAGCAATCCAACACAGTAAAATGGGGTGGCTATATGGTTCAGTATTTCAGAAAGAAATATCACAAATTCCAATCAGGCTAAGCCCTGAGTCTGTGAAGGGAGGACTGTCAGGAACTGCAGGATCTGAGGTCTCACCCTGCTTGCAAGCCAGCAAGTTAGCCTGCCTCCGCTTCCTGGAGGCTGGCCAAAGACAGGAGAGTCCTGGGTCAGACACAGAGGACGGTGTGTTACTCCCAGCAAGAGCAGTAACCAGAATGTCAGCATTGTTTCACCTAAACCCCAATTCCCACAGATCAGCACGAAGTGGGCCAGAAGGCGCCTGCATACACCATGGGCTGTCCATCAGGAGAGGAACTCTGAGCTTCGGGAATCCCAATCCGCAGCCACCAGAATGCTGCGGAGTGATGCCATGTGACTTCAAGACTGAGTCCTTAGAGATGACGTGGCTTCTGCCTGACTCTCCTGGTCACCATGCTGTGAGGAAGCTCAACTCTCGGTGGAGAGGGGAACTGACAGCCTCACCAGCTTGTTTAAAAAAAAAAAAGCGGGCCAGCCAGCGTGGAAGTGGGTGCTCCGGCCCCCGCCTTGCCTCCGACAACAGCAGCCTTCCAGCATCTCACTGACTTCTCAGGAGCCACTCGGCTGCAACTGCCCAGCCAGCCCCGCCATTCCTAATCGGAGGAACCTTGAGAGACAGCCAGTAATTAGTGTTGTTTGAAGCCGTTACATTGGGGATGATTTGTTACCCAGCACAGGTAATTAATTCATGGGACACAGGCCTCACCGTGTCAGCATTCCCCAGCAGAGGGCCACCCCGAGCTCTCCTGAGCTCCCAGGGGGTGTGGGAGTTGAGGTGAGAGCCTCAGTTTTCCCACCTATGGAATGGGAGATGCTAATAGCACCTCTTCCCTGGGGTTGTGGTCCATATACATTAAGACAATCCACGTAAAGCAGTCAGCACAGTGTCTGACACACACAAAATCAATGTTAACTTTTTGTGAATAACACATATCACGAGCAGGTAATTGCTTTGGGTTCATTATTTTGAGAGATTAAAATTTCAGGAAAAATCAGCCCTGCCGGCATGGCTCAGTGGTTGAGCGTTGACCTATGAACCGGGAGGTCAAGGTTTGATTCCTGGTCAGGGCACAGGCCCGAGCTGCAGGCTTGATCCCCAGTGTGGGGCTTGTAGGAAGCAGCCGATCAATGATTCTCTCTCATCATTGATGTTTCTATTTCCCTCTCCCTCTCCATTCCTTTCTGAAATCAATAAAATATACTTTAAAAATAAAATATTAAAACCAAGATTCAAATTCAGAAAAATAAAAAGAATAGCATAATTATTTATAACCATACCACCTAGATTAGCAACAGATACATTTTTTTGGTCAGATCTGCTTCAGTTCTTTTTACAATTACACAGAGATACGTGCGTGTGTGTTCTCCCTTTGGGAAAGGAATCCCCCATGACAGATGATGCTGGGGTCCCCTTGACCACTTCCCGGGCCCCACACCTGCCCCCTTCCCCTGGGCAGGCCTCCATCCAGTGTGGGTGTTCACTTACGGTCCAGTTCTGATGGGTGGTGGTGCCACATCTTCCAGACCCCTGCGAGTGCGGCACCTCCGGCTGGCACGAACGCAGCATGATGCTTGGAAAGAAAGGTGGCAGGCCCTAGCCAACTTGGCTCAGTGGATAGAGTGTCGGTCTGCAGACTGAAGGGTCCCAGGTTCAATTCCGGCCAAGGGCACATGCCCAGGTTGTGGGCTCAATCCCCAGTAGGGGATGTGCAAGAGGCAGCCAATCAATGATCCTCTGTCATCACTGATGTGTCTATCTCTCCCTATACCTTCCTCTCTAATATATATATATATATATATATATATATATATATATATATATATATGTGTGTGTGTGTGTGTGTGTGTGTATGTATATACATATATATATATATTATTTTTTATTTTTCAAGAGAGGCGGTAGGAGGCAAGCAGAGGAGGACCGGGAGCCGTGGCAGGAGGAACGCTAAGGAGGCTCCAGAGCTGCCCAGAGACACAGGGACCTGACGCCCTGTCAGGCGTGGGATGGCCAATGGGAGCTGCTGCGGCTGCCTGACCTTTGGGGAGCCACGGTCACCTGCACAGTCACAGGGCCACTCACGCTGTCACCTGCAGTTAGCCCACCTCCCGTGTCGCCAGTGCAGTCACAGTCACACACCATGTCACCTGCAGAGTCAGCCCCGCCATCCACGTCAAACCAACACACACAGCGTCACCTGCACACAGCGGGGCTCGCTGTAAGCAGCCACGCTCGCTCACGGTGTCACCTGCACACAGCCACCCAGGGTCCCCGGCTCAGTCGTACACGGTCTCACAGAGCCACCCGCCGACGACCGGCTGCCCACAGTGACTTGCCACAGAGGACGCCGTCGGCTGCGCCCATGGTATGACATCACCCACCATGTCACTGACAGGTGCATCCCAACAGAGCCCCACCCACGGGCCTCCCTGCACACGGGTGCCCTTCGGCCCTGCCTGGGGCCTGGGCTGTCCCGCTCAGAGGTCTGGGCCAGCCTCTTTTTAAAAAAATATATATTTTATTGATATTTTACAGAGAGGAAGGGAGAGAGATAGAGAGCTAGAAACGTCGATAAGAGAGAAACACCAACCAGCCGCCTCCTGCACACCCCCCACCAGGGATGTGCCCGCAACCAATGTACATGCCCTTGACCGGAATCGAACCTGGGACCTCTCAGTCCGCAGACCGACGCTCTATCCACTGAGCCACACCGGTTTCAGCTGGGCCAGCCTCTCGCTCGGCGAGCAGGCCCACCCTTCAGGCTCCATCGCAGTGAGCTGAGGAGGTGGGGTGGGGGGTGGGGGTGGGATGGGGGGTGGGGTTAGGGGGAGTGGGTGCAGAAGCAGAGCAAGTGCAGAGAGGAGGCTTTGTTCTCCGTGGGCAGGCCAGTAAGGGGAGCTGGTGCCCCTCTGCCAGCCCCTCCCCTCCAGCAAAGGGACAAAACAGCAGCTATTTTTAGCGTCGTGTCCAGCTCTCCCTCAGACCCTGGGGTGGGGAGTCCCGGGAGAGGCCGTTGGGAGGGCTCTAATGAGGGCAGCAGCCGTGCGACCCTCCAGGCAGCTGGGCCCCTGCTCCACCCGGGCAGGGGAGCCGGGGATCCGGAGACAAAGAGCAGCCAGGACAATGAGAACAATGCCCGGGCTCCCCAGATGCCTGCTTCCCGGGGAGCGCCCCCCACTCTGGGAGGAGGCCCCGTTGGGCACAGGGCATGGCGTTAAGGCTGCCCCTGCCCCCTTGTTGAACCCACAGGCACCTCAGACGCCCATTTCCCGAAGGACTTGACCGGAAGCGCATGGGCTCTGCACAAACCCCATGGGGTGGGCAGCTTTGGAACCATCCAGACCTAAGAACGGAAACCCCGCTCTGCCCCTTGCAGCGGGGGGGCCTCTGTCCTCAGCGGCCTCGCCTGTAAGATGAGGGCAACAATTCTCACCTCCCACGACTGCGGCGAGGAGCCCAGGCCATAGAAACTGACACAAAGTAGGTCCTCAGCCAGCCCAGGAGCCCCCGACTGTGTGAGCTTCTTGCAGAGCAGGGCTTGTCTTGTTCAACACCGGACCGGAGAGCCCAGCACGCTGCCGGCACACAGTAGGTGCTCAACAAACTTTGTTGAAAAGGTTACTTGCCAGCCTTCTGCCCTGTAGGCTTGCCCCAACTTGGGCTACCCTCTTCCCAAGTCCTGCCGACTCTCTCTCAGAAGAAACTTGACCCCCTAAGACCAAGCCACTGGCCAGCACGTGAGTCAGCCTCCCAGGGCTGGGAGCTCGGTGCTACAATGACAAATTATGGCCACCAGGGGGCGCACTCTCTTAAGGTTTCCGCACCAGCTGGTGTCCCCACCACGTAGGCCTGCCTGAAGGGCTGGAGACCATGCCGCCCACCAGGTGGGGTACCTGTTCATCCTCAACCCAAGATCCCGGGGCAGTTTTCCCTGGGGGGGGGGGGGCGTCTGGAGGAGCAGTCTCACCACCAAGCCTGTCATCTCACTCACCTGGTTAGAAAGCAGCACCTTTCCAGGTCTGACCTGCTCCTCCCCCCACTTTCCAGGGTCTCGTGACAACCCATTGCTCCCCAGTGCTTGCCCCACCAGACTTGAGGATCCCCTGTTCTGTCATCCTCCCCTCCCCCTTCTCCCCTCTCTCCCCCCGAAACCAGAGGAACCCAAACCATCAGAACCAGAAGGTCCCCAAGTTGACCTGAATGTCTCCTACCCTCAACTCACAGACGGGAGAGCTGAGGTCCACGGGGCAGAATCATTGTCTCAAGGGCACACAGAGAGAAGGTAGCTGGGCCAAGGCCAAAACCGAGGTCCTCTTTTTCAGTTGTCTGAGTCATCAATGGTGTGTGTGTGTGTGTGTGTGTGTGTGCTCGCGGGCGCGTGCCACAGGGGAAGAAAAATGGAGAAGGGAGACCTTTGAGGCCTTACTTCCTTCCTCGTCTTTGCCCTATAACTGCATCATTTCATTGAATCCCCTGCCAACCCCTTGAGGGAGATGTCATTATCTCCATCTATGGATCAGGAAAACGAGGCCTGGCGAGATTTCCCGAAGTGTCCCAGCTACGAAATAGCGGCGCTGGCCTTTGTCCCCAGGACGGATGCCCGAGCCCACATCCTTGCTGCTGTGTTAGGCCGAACCATGTAAAATGGCCATTCCCTTGGGCCAAAGTGTTTAAATATTTGGTAAGCTTAATAGTACGCCAGGGTGACGTCCTCCCCCCGAAGGAAGGCGCCATCGCTTGGCACAGTCTGGCGGCTGAGGGCGAGAGGAGAAAGGTTTCTCCGGGAGCAAAACACCCCAAGGAGATGGCTGCTGCTGGAGAGATTGCCCCCCCTAACCCCCCTCCAACCCCGAAGCCCCGGTCAGGGTCCTGGGATGGACAGATGGCTCTGGCTACCACGTTCAGGGACCTCTGACCCCAGAGGGATCATATGCTTGGGGCAGGAGGAGGGGGGTCTGGGAGAGGGTCTTGGGGGGGGGGCTATGGCTTCTCCAGCCAGGTCAGGGAGGCCCCCGGGACGAGGGGCGCACCCACGTGGCACACCTTTAGAATGTCACAGAAATGCCACCGGAGATCGCGGCCGGAATGCCACAGGAGCGCTGTTGAATGTCAAGGAATGTTGTAAAATGCTCCGGGAAGCCCAAGAATGCCACGGGATCTTGTGAATCCTTGTAAATGTCACGAGTTGTTGTAAATGTCAAAGGATGTCAGGGAATGCTGCAGGGGGTGCTAAATGCCATCCACTGCGAGGGGCTGCCTTCCGGTGTCATCATTGCGGGAGCTGCAGGTGTCAGGGGATGGCTCGGAGCCTCAGGCCCGTCTGTCAGAGAGTGCCAGCCCAAGCCGGGCGGAAAGGACGCTGGGGGTCGTCGAGGGTCGCCTGCTCACTTTGCAGATGGGAACGCTGAGGCCCAGAGGGGCGAAGGGCCCCTTGGGGTGCAGCGCACCCACCCAGACGGGCCCTGGCAGGTGCAGGCTCCGCGTCCGGGTCCCTGGACTCCCGGCCCGAGCGCCTCCGTGGGCTGAGGCTCACGGGGACTAATTAACCCTGTGATGGAAACAGCGGCGCCCAGTGGGTATTCGGCGAAAGACGCCGGTGCTGGCTGGCACTGGTCCTCCGTCAGAATGGGGAATTAACTCCACGTGTGGGGCTTTCTGGCCTGGGAAGCGAAATAATGAGTTCTTTGCACCGAAATCAACAACATTCCTGCTCTGCAGCAGAGAGAGGGCGGGGTGCTGGGGGGGGGGGGCTCGGAGGCCTCACCAGGCCCGGTGCCAGGAAAGGTGCCCAGGCCGCCCCGGGGGCTCTCCTGGCACAGCTGTGGACTCAGGGGTGCCCAGTCCTGTAGACAGCTCTTGGGAGAGACCGGGGCCCCGAGGCTGGGTGGGACCTGCGAGGTGAGGGCGCAGGAAAGGGGCCGATGTCAGGCAGGCCGGCAGGGAGGGTGTCATTTTGGCTAATCCGGTTGCAGTGAGTGGGGTGGATGTTAGTAACTAGACTCCAAAGGGCCCGCGCGTGGTCCTGGCAGTTTATGGGTGAGGCTCACAGTGGCGGGAACGGGACGGCAAGGCGAAGTCGTCATGGTGAGGCCCCTGCACTGAACAGGAGACCCCGCCCCTTAGAAGACAAACTCTGCTTCTCTCCTTTTGTCCCCTGGCCTATGCCCCTCCCCCCACCCCGCAACTACTCTCGCCTTCCCTCATGTAACAATCCCCACCCGCTGGCTCGGCCCCCACCAGCCTCCTGGGCAGGCCCGTTGCCCCTGCGACTGCCCTCCCCGCTCTCTGGTCCACTCGAGGGGACAGAGGCCTGGACTCCGGCCCCCAAAGGGGGGTGAGCGGGCTCTGCCCACGGCCTCTGGGTGCAGAGCCCCCTTCCCCGGGCGGCCGGTCTGGGGACCTCTCTGGGCGCAGGGTGTCCCAGGCCTGAGGGGAGAGGGCAGTGGCTCTGAGCCAGCAGCCAGGGAAGGGCCCTCCGGCAGGTCCCGGGCTGGTCCAGGCTGACCGCAGCCACCAGCCAGCCGCGCCAGGGAACCTTTGTCCCCGGGGCGGGGCTGGCCATGACTCAGAGCGTTAGGCACCCGCCCTCTTAGCAAAGCCTTCCCTTCTCCCTGAGAGCCTGCTCCCTGCAGCTGTGAAAATAACCCGGCCCGGCAGAGCCTGGCGCAGAGCTAAGCTGGGGAAGACGCACAAAGAAAGAATGTGCGGAGGAAGAGGGGGAGGGGCTCCGGCAGGCAGGCCGTGGTCGGGGCCGTGGCATTGGCCCTGCTCTTGTCCCTCCTGATAGAGCTGCATGCACACGTGTGTTGGACACGTGTGCCTGTGTGTATGCTCGCCCGTGGCCCTCCGTATGTGCATGCACCCGTGGGTGTCTGCAGGTCATTCTGCATAGTGGAATGTGCACGTGTGAGTGAGAATCTGAATGTGTTTCTATGTGGGTGAGTGTGATTGTGTGTGTGTGTGTGTGTGTATGTTAATATGAAGATGGTCTCAACACCAGGATTTTGTGTAAAAGACAGTGGAGAGAAGCATTAAAGAGCTCTACCTAGACTCAGGAAGATCTGGGTTCAAATCCTGCCAGCGGTACCTTGGGCAGGTGATTTAGTTCTTTGGATTTTAGTGTTACCATCTGTAAAGTGGGGGCAAGACTAGGTAGTAGCACCCTCACAGGGTTATCACGAAGTTCTAGCGAGTCAGTAGACGTCAAAGCGCTCTGCGAACTGGAGAAGGCTGACAAAGTGCGGGGGAAAGACGGGTGATAGAGGAAAGCTGCTAGACCCGAGGATAAATATGATAATGATAGGCAAATTGCTTGCGAGATTTAGGTCAGGCAGAAGAGAATAATTGCAGGGCATGCCAGGCCCGAACGGGGATCAAATGAGTAGATCTGTGCAAAGTGCGTGGCACACAGTGGGCGCTCATCATGCTGGTGTCCATCCTGAGCCACCGCAGGGAGCGGAGCGGCTCGCTGAGTCATTACTGGGCAGGAAATGCAGCTCTGGCGTGGAGAAGTGGGAGGATTTGAAAGTCGTGGGTAGGGTGAGACATGGGGTGGGGGGAACAGCGAGGAGGGAGTCAAGGATGTACCCTGACTCTCCTATGGGGTCTGGGGGCAGCGCTGTCCACCCCATCGGGGGACCAGAGGGTGAGCAGGTTCAGGAGAGGATGAGTTTGGCTTGGGGGTGAGCGGTCTGCCACCCCTGTGAGCACCCCCCATTCCCAGTGCCCCCTGCCTCTACAGCCCGGGGGAGACCACGAGCTTCCTCTGGCCCTGACCTTCTCTCAGACAAAGGCCTGCTCTGAGCTGAGTGAGTCTCCCAGCAGAGCCTCGTGCCCCCGGCAGAGCCTCGGACAGACCAGGTCTCACCAAGGCCGACCAGAGCGATGCATCCTGGGTCCTCGATGCAGCCCGAGACTCTCCAGCCCCCGAGGGCGGGGCTGTGGGACGTCAGGATCACGGACCCACGTGTGGACCCGGGCAGCCCCCGTCGTGAACGCCTGACCCGCCTTTCCACATCCCGCACCTCAGGCAAGTTGTTCTCTTCACCGTCTGGAGCCTCAGCGGGTTCAGCTTCTGAATGGGCTTGGAAATTCGGGGGTATTTTCTGACCAAAACAACCCATTCCCCAACTCTCCCAGGACCAACGAGGAGGGCAGTGACGCCTCTCCGTCCAGACGCCGTCCCCCTGAACTTAGAGCCGGGCCCCGAGAGGGGAAGGGCTCAGTCCCCACAGACGGCCCCGCTGCAGAGGCCGGTGCCTCCCGGGGCCCCGAGCGGCTGGCTGTAACGGGCGGGTCCCACAAGGCCTTCCTCAAGGCCCATCACTTGCTAGAACAGCTCCCGGAACTCTGGGAAACACTTCGCCTGCATTTGCTGGTTCGTTAAAAAGGATATACAGCTCAAGAGCAGCCGACTGGGAGGGAGGCACAGGGCAAGGTATTGGGGTGGGGGGTGGCATAGAGCTTCCGTGCCCTCCTGGTGCGCCACCCTCCCAGCCCCTCGAAGCTCCCGGCGGTGTGGACCCGGAGGAAAGAAGCCGGTGCTGAAGGGCGAGGCCCGGAGGGAAGCCCGGTGACCTTGGGCCGCGGGGAGCGCTGGGACAGGACGTGCCGCCCGGAGCCGCACCGTCAGCCGAGATAAGGCAGGAAGGCAGGGCTGGTCAGGGACAGGTGACGTGGGGTTGGCCTGGTCATCCTGCGTGCCCTTTTCTCCTCCTCCCCCCCAAAGTGAAGTCATTTCTAAGTAAATGAGGGTTACATTTATTTAAGCAATTCATTGGAAATAAAAAAAAGATTCATCGTGCAAAATTCAGACAGTACAAAGGGTGAGAGAAAAGTCAGAAAAAGCCCACATCCAGAGAGTAATGACTGATGATATTTTGGTATATTTACCTCAGTAATGATTTCTCTTACTCTGTCTGTCCATCCATCTATTTGCCTCTCTGTCTATCTACTGTTCATCCATCCATCCATCCATCCACAAAATGGCATCATAGTACACATGATGGTTTTCAACCTACTTTTCCACATAATAGTATGTGCGAGCATTTGCCGTGTTACTTAACATTCTTCTGTAACACCTTTTCCTGTTTAATTTTTAGGAAAATATTGCTTTTTAAAAAAACCCTTTTATTATAAAATAAAACATAGAAACAGAAGCTGAATAACACAGTTGTAAGCTAAATGAATAATATTAACATTAATAATAATAATTGTGATCACCACCTGTTTCAAGAAGGAGAATGTGGCCAGCCTCCCAGCGGCCCCCCTGCACCTGCCCAGTCACAGCTACTTCCTTCCCCACAAATAACCACGCGTTTCATGTCAATTATTCCTTCGCATTTCTTTGTGGTTGCATCACCCACGTGGACGTACTTGGACACCATCGTTTATTTGGCCACTGAACATTTTCTAATATTTTATTAAGTTCTTTGCATCGGGGGGCTCTGGCCGATTGGCCCGTGGCTCCCCGCGGCCTGGGCTGGCTCCTGTGCGGCTCGCTGCGTCCTCTGCGCTTCCTTCCCGCCCATCGGCTTCATTGTTCGTGGTGTGACCGCGGTTTGCCACCAATGCCTTTTTGGTTGCCCGGCCAATTTTTTTTTCAAGTGGTTATAATAATCATGACTAAGATGAACATCCCTGCATAACACCCGTTTCATGCCTGTGGCCATATTGTTCTTCATGACGGGGCCTGTCCCCCTCTCCTCCTCCAGCCCCCTCCGCCGGGACGGGCCCGTCTGCCCAGCCCTGTGAGTGTGGCCCCAGAGCCCGGCCCCGCTGCAGGCAGGGCTACCCCCAACCCAGCGCTGCCCTGAGCTGCATGACCTCATCCTCTGCGTCCCACCGTCCCGTCCGAGTTAGATGCGCTCGGTGCCCCCAGAGACCCTTCCCAGCAGGTGCCCCCCAGAGACCCTTCCCAGTCCGACCCCACAGCCCGTGTTTCTGAGGTTCCCAGCAGCGTTGGGGACGAGCCTGTCCCCCAAAGACAGCACGTATAGTTCTCAAAGTATGTGGTCGAGGCATTTACATATTGGGGAAAAAATGCGACCTAGCCGCTGCTATTTGTGGCTCAGACCACATCCGCCCGGCCCACCTCTAATTTCAGCGGCAGCTGTGGTGGCCACTTAGGGTTTTCCCAAGGCAGCTGGGACGTGTAAGGGAGCTCACAGTTCTGTGGTCGGCCCTCAGCCAACGAGGGGCGGGAGGAGCCGGCGGGCAAAGTCTCTGCCCACCCACCGTCCTGCAGAGAGACAGGGTTCAGGTGTGCCCTACAGAGGTCCTTCGCGATGCCCAGCAGGCTGGCCGGCACCTGCCCAGCCCAATGTGCGCCCTCCCTGGCGTTTCTCCCTCCCTGACTCACTCCTCCTTCTCCCTTGTTCCATCTCCTAGGGTTAACTCACAGTTAAACTCCTGCCCCTGAGTCCTGGTCTCGGGCTCTGTTTTGGAAAAAAACAAACCAAGACAATAGAGTAGTGTTTTGTGACGTCACAGCCTGGGACTGGGGCTAACCAGAATTTCCCAGAAGCTTGAGGACCCACACCAAAGGGGACGGCGCTCACCGGACCTCTGTCAGGTGCCCATCTTCTGCTGACTTGTGACAGCAGATTGGCACCTTCTGGAACATAGCTGTATGTTTAATTTGCCTGCCACCCGCCCCCCTCCCCCGGGCGATGGCACATAAACTTGCCAGGTGGAGGCCTGAACGAGAGGAGAGAGACCGCCACAGTGCGGCCTGTGAGTCCCAGGAGTACGTGGCCAGAGCAGAGTGGCCTTACAGCATGGGCCTCCGTGAAGTTGGGCTTTTCAATGACTTGTATATTTACTTTCTTCATTTCATTTTTGAGCTGAGTGGGGGGGTTTTGTTTTGTTTTGTTTTTTAGTTCCTTTGATTAAAAAAAGTTACTTTAAACCTAAAATAGAAAAGCTCATTTAACCAATAAAACTCTCTAAAAGGTGAATGGGAAAATTGACCAAAGACCTGAAAGTAAATTACAGTGAAATAGAGACGAATGGCCAATGAAAAATGAAAGCATGTTTATCCTTTCTACCGTAGTGAGCAGGAGAAAATGCAACTTAAAATGATGTGGCTCAGTTGGTCACCATGCATTGAAAGGTACAGGTTCAGTTCCCACTGCAGGAGGCAGCTGATTGATGTCCCACTCTCACACATTGACGTTGACGTTTCTCTCTCTCTCTCTCTCTCTCTCTCTCTCTCTCTCTCTCTCTCTCTCAAAATCATTTACAAATATTTTTAAAAAGTGAAATCAAAGGACAAAACATCATCTTTTGCCTATCGAGCCGGCAAAGGTTTGAAGATGTTTCAAATGCCTAGACAGCGTAACAGGCTGTTATTTATTCCCCCAAACACATCCTTTCCTTCTCCTACTGCAGCAGAATTTTTAGGTGGGCACATGGATACCAGAGAGAGCCTATGTTTCCCAGGCTCCTTTGCAGGCATGGCTATATAACTAAATTCTCACCAAAGGAAGTGCTACAGTGATGTGTTTACTTTGTTGAACCAGTCAGGGTTCCGGCAGGACAGAGATGGCACCCTCAAACTAGGCACATTGAGGAGAGCTAAGTAGAGGGACAATATTATACAAAGGTATGGACATGGTGCGATAAAGCATTTTGCTTGTCTTGACCCCTGGTCCCTGGGAGGTAACCACCGAATCTTTGGCATATCCTGAGTCATAGGAGTGTCTTCCTTATTCATGGTGAGCCCCTCAAGACCACACCTAAAAAACTATGCCACCACGGTGACTCACGATGGGGCCCGAGGTAGTGTATGTTAGTGAGATGACTCAGGATGAAGGCTGACCTTGCCAGATAGTCCAACCTTTGTGACTAGAGGGTTGGGGCTTTGAACCACATGATAAAAAATACGCATCTAGCTGAAACGGATTTGGCTCAGTGGATAGAGCGTCAGTCTACAGACTGAAAGGTCCCAGGTTCGATTCCGGTCAAGGGCATGTACCTTGGTTGCAGGCACATCCCTGGTAGGGGGCTTGCAGGAGGCAGCTGGTCGATGTTTCTCTCTCATCGACGTTTCTAGCTCTCTATTCCTCTCCCTTCCTCTCTGTGGAAAATCAATAAAATATATATATTTTTAAAATACGCATCTATAAGACATAAGCATCTACGAGCCAGGAGGTGTCTGTTCACTTGAGCTGAATCGATGTCCATATAATTCTTTCCCACGTGCCTTTCCCAGCACCCGGATTTGGTTCTGAGGTTCTGCCTCTGTCCCAGACGTGCTTCCAGTGGATGGCATTGGAGTCACAGCCCTCCAGCCTCCCACCTGCACCGATGACGTGCAGCAGGCTCTCCTGCTCACCACAGCCTCTCTGATTCTGAGCCCCCACCGTCACCTGGTTCTGACCTGGTTAGACCCTACAACCAATCCTAACACTTCCCTGGCCGAATTATTCACTTCCAAACTGTCCTTTCCCTGTTCCTTAGCACAGTATGGGCCCTGTTTTATTCTCAAGGTGAATGCCTGGGACCTGTGGGAAAGGTGGTTCACGCGACAAGGGTGTCAGGGTGGGAAGTGGCAGGATCCAGGGACCTGTAAGGAAATGCAGACCAGTTTTCAGCACCAAGGAGAGCTCTGCACTCCAGGACCATTTCCTGCCGACAAAAAAACAAACAAATTACTTTTATCCTGGGAAGATCCTGAGTAGCCCTATGGGTCATATCTACAGGGAAGAATTGCATATCCCTGGGGTGTCAAATGGCTTTACATTTTATGCTGAATATCATGGACTGGTGGTAGTGGCTGCCAAAGTGTTCTATGGGAGAGAACCTTGAAATAGGTTTAACAGGAAATTGTTCCAAGATTGATTAATGATGTCTGCCACAGGTGAAATTAGTAAGCCATAGGATGTGTGCTCTGCATTTACCAATTCTAGTCTAGCCCTTAGGGTGCATACACAAATATCATATATGTTTTGCCATATCTGTATTTTCTATTTAGGTTTACTTGTTTGCCCCCCCCCCCTTTTTTAAAAGAGGTTTTTCTGCCATGAGATTATGAAAATACTCTTTTACTTTTTCTTCTAAAACCTTTATGGTTATTTAGTTATCTGAAAGATCCCATGTGTTTCACAATTCAATTCATATCTTTCTCACTGATATTACATTGTTATAATAATAATAATAACTTAGTGCTTGGATTGGTTATAGTTAAAGGCTCCACCGTTGTTCACTTTTAACGTTTCTCAGCTCTCCTTATAAAGGTTTCCTCCTCCAATAAATGTTATAATCCACTTGAAAAATTCCATTAGAATTTTAATTGGCATTGCATTGAATTTGTATTTTGGAGAAAGGGATTTGGGGTAATATAAAGTATTTCTCTTCAGAAACATTATATGTCTTTCTTTAGTCCTTCCTTTATTTAACATCAATTAAGTTGTATACTTTTTTCCACTTGACTGTACACACTTTTTGTTAAGTTTATTCCTGATCAACTTATACTTTTTAATGATTTTTCCCTGTGAAAATTAGTTAGTAATAAGGGCTCAGAAAGCTATTGATTTTTGTATATTGTTCTTATATCCAGCCTCTTTACAGAATTCTCTTACTAATTTATAACAATTTTTCATTATTTTCCTTTAGGATTTTCTCCTCTTTTCATCCTCACACAAAGATATGTTTTTATTGAATTTAGAGAGAGAAGATAGAAAAGAAAGAGAGAGGGGTGATGAGAGAGAGAGAGAGAGAGAGAGAGAGAGAGAGAGAAACATCAATGTGAGAGAGAAGCATCAATCATTTGCCTCCTGAATGCTCTCTGAACAAGGATCAAACCTGCAATCTAGGCATGTGCCCTGACCTGGAATTGAACCTGCTGGATTTTATACTCTTATTGCCTTCAAAGATTGATAGTTGGTCTTCCCTTCCTAATATTAATATCTAATTATCAACCTTTATTATATTTTATGCCTTTTGATGTAAATTTAGGCATCAGTACTTTTTATCCCTAAGCACTCTAGCATTCAAATCCTTAATTAGTATTCAATTACTTGTTTATGATTCTTTATCTTTTGGATTTATCCTGCTCCACGTATAGTATAAGGATCAGACCATAGTATATTGCTAATTCCTCTCTTCCATCCATTGTGCTATTTTGTCATACATTTTACTTTTTTATATGCCGTAGACACACAATGCATTGAATTTATATTTACTTTGATGTATGTCATTTTCATCACTCTTCATTTCTTAGTGTAGTCTGGTATCTTATTCCTTCTGCCTTAAAAACTTATTTTAACATGTTTTTAGTGTAGATCTTTTGCTAATAAATATTCTGGTTTTGTTTACCTGACATAATTTTAACATATTCTGAACTTTTGAAAGCTATTTTCACTAGGTAGATAATTCTAGGTTGACAGGTTTGTTTTAAAATTTAATGCTGTCAACTCTAAGGGCTTTTGACTTACGTTGTTTCTGCCAGAAGTCTTCTATAATTCCCATTTTTGTTTTCTGTAAGTAATGTGACTTTTATCTCTGGCTGCCTATATGATTTAAGATTTTTATCTTCATCTTTAATTTCAATAGTTTGAATATGATGTAACTTTCTCTTTAAAAATATTATCCTTTCTGATATGCTTGAGCTTCTTGGATCTGTGGTTTGCTGTCTTTGATTGATTTGGGGAAATTCTCAGTTGTTATCTTTTCGAATATTTCTTCTGACCTGATTTTTCTCTCTGTTCTACTTCTGGGATTCTAGTTCTATGTATATTAGAGCATTTCATACTGTCCCACAATTCCAGGTCTTAAGTTAGTCCTTTTACCATTTTCTGAAGAATCCAAGAATCTTATAGCAGTTTAACTATGTTTACCACTTCCTGATCTTTGTGATATTGTTGTTATATATTTTACTTTTACGTATTTTATAAGCTCCACAACACATTTGCATCATTATTGTTATAACTAGTTTGTACCCTTATGTTTGTCGATTTTTTGAAATTCTTTATTCTTTCTTGCATTTTTCATGGACCCATCTGAGCTGATTTTCCTAATCTAAGAAAGCTTTCTTTAGCTTGAAATTTCTTCTTTAATATTTCCTATAGTACAAATATGCTGGAAAAACAAAATTTTCAGCCTTTGTTTATTTGAAATGTTATTATTTCACCTTCTGTTTGAAGGGTATTTTTTGTTGAATATAGCATTATATATTGCCAGGGTGATATATATATATATATATATATATATATATATATATATATATATATATAAAGATTTTATTCCATAGTCTTCTGGCTTGTGTGGTTTCTATTGAAGTGTCAGTTATAAGTCTTACTGAAATTCTTTAAAGGTAATGTGATAATGTGTCTTTCCCCCTCTGTGACTTTTTTTCCCTTTTATGATGTTCTCTATCTTTTGTTTTCAACACTTTTTTAGATGTGGTTTTCCTTGTTTTTATCTGCTTGCAGTTTGCTGAACTTCTTGCATTTTGGGGTCATTGCCTTTCCAAGCATTATCTTCCTAAATGTTTTTCTGCCCCATTTTCTGTCTTCTTTCCTTCTTGAATGACAATTACACCATTATAATAGAGAAAAGAGAAGACGCTGTGTTCCTTGTTTCCCATAAGCATTTGTCTCTTTTCTGTGTGTTGCATTATTTTGCCTCTCTCCCTGTCTCTGACCTGTCTGAATATTTTCTTCTGACCTATTTTCCACTTTCCTAATTACCTCTTTACTTGTGTCTAAGCTATCGTTATGCCCATTTTGAAGTTTTCATTTCAGTTTTTATATTTTTGTTTTAGAATGCTCAATTAATTATTTTTATCAATGTCAAGTATTTTTAAATTATCCATCTTTTTATTCATTTGTCCATCTTTTCCTCGATTTTTTTTCAACACATGGACCATAGTTATTAAGTCCTAATCTGGTAACTCCAATATTTGGTTCATCTGTGGGTTTGCTTCTACTGTTTATTTTCCTCTATGTATTATTGGCCACATTTCCCTCTCTATATACATTTCTAGCAATTAAAAAAATGTTATATTCCACATTGTGTATAAAAAATATCACAGAGGTTCCAGGTGGAAGTTTCCCCGTTCCTCTGGTATGCAGATAGGATGGGGAGCTGATCATCTCAGCACAATGAGGGACTGAGCGGCTCTTCACTTTCAGGGAATGTTGGCCTGCCTCTTCGGGTGTGATGGAGATACTGGAAGGTTCTGCTCCGTAGATATCTTTCTCTCTCTCTTGTTTTTAAGATTCCCTCCCCTGACCCCTTGAAATGTTACCGTTGTGTGTCCACGGAGTAAATGTCCCTCCCTTCATTTATCTCACTTAGTCCTTGATTGATCTTCTCAGCCTGAAGACTCTTGGCTTTCTTTCATTATAGGAAATGTTTTCCTATTGATTGATTGGTTGATTATCTTTTTTTCCCCTCCACCTTCTGCTTATGAAATTCCTAGTGCTTCTTTGCAGTTGCCTCCTAGCTTCTACTATGGTACTAGACAGCAACTCCTTCTGTCATACATGGCACATAGCCTTTCCTATTTGGTGTCTTTCACTTAGCATGATATTTTTGAGATTCAGCCATGTCTTTGCTTTCATTATGGATGTACAATTATTATTTTTTTAGTGGTATGGCTATATATTAATTTGTTTACCCATTCAGCAGTTGATAAACATTTGCTCCCAGTTTGGATCTATTCTGAATAATGCAACAATGACCATATATGCACAGATCTTTGTGGGGAGCATATGTTTTAATTTCTCTTGGGCAAATACCTGGAAATAGAATTGCTGTGTTATAGGATAAATGTGTGTTTAACTTTATAAAATGCTAACATTCTGTCCTCCAAAGTGGCTGTCCCATTCTTTCATTCCTGCCAGCAGCCTATGAGCATTCCAGTTGCTCCATATCCTTGCCAGGACTTGGTATTGCCAGTCTTTTTAACGTTGGTATGTAATGGTACCTCATCGTTATTTTAATTTGTATTTGGCTAATGGCTGATGGCGCTGAGCATCTTTATATGTGATTATTGCCAATCACATGTTTTCTTATGTGGAATTTCTGCTCAAATATTTTGCCCATTTTTATATGACATCGTAAGAGTTCTTTATAAATTTTGGATACACATTTTCTATACAAGTTTTTAAATGTAAATTTTTGTTATACTGAATGCATCCAAAAAAGGTATGTTCTATTGTTTTGTTTTAACTTTATAGAACAGATATTATGCCAATCTGCCTTTATGCAATTGTTTTTTTTTTCCACTCAGCTTTATATTTTTGGCATTTATCTCGTTGGTTACATGTAGCTCTAGGCAATTCATTTTGCCTATTGTATAGGATACTGTAATATAACCAAATCACTTGTTTATTTACTCATTCTCTGTTGCATTATAGATTGTTTTCCAACTTTTTGCTTTATGAACAATTCTGCAGCAAACACTCATAATATTCCCCTACACACTTACACACACACACACACACACAAATACACGGGAGTTTCTCTAAGCATACCTCCGGAAGTGGTATAGGGGCTGGATATCTTTACATTTATTCCAATTCTCTTTAGCTATATTTACTTCACCATTCAGCCAACCTACTCAATTTAAAATTTGTACAATTGTTTCAAAATTCTGAGATGCCTTAGTGATTCCTGTTAGCAACGGCCTCTTCTCAATGTGTAGGTATGAGACCTTTCCCAGTCTCCCTAGGGATGCTAATGCACTACTTCAAAGTCTTCCTCTTTGCTTGTGCATACTCTCTGAAGTTTATTCCCTTGGGTCTGGGGCCTTCTGTTGGTTAAGTTTGATGCCTCTCATTCATAATGTTGGTTTTCCTCCAGTGCGTGGCTTTCTGCTCAGCTTTGCTTTGAGGACCCCTGTCCCCCCCTCTCTAAAGGGCAGCGGTGACCACAAGAGCGTGTCTGTGAGGGTCCCGGGGCAAGAGTGCGGCCAGCAGTGTGTGGGGAGAGATGGTCTTCGTCCCGCATCCCAGGGTGTCACTGGATACCACAGGGCGTGTCCCTGACCCTCAGACCCATATGCCCACCCATGGCTCTGGCTTGTGGGTAACCCTGCCCCCCTCGTCAGCAAGAGCAATGGGGAGGAGGCCAGTTGGGCAGGGATGGGGCAAGCTGGCTCCTCTGGATGCAACTTCTCGATTGCTCACTCTCACGATTGCTCCAGGGCCCCCGCTGCTCTGGGTGTCCTGTGGTCCTGGGCATGCTGAGCTTGGCTTGTTCCCGGAAGCAGCCCCCTGCCCCGTGCACGGAGATGCCCCCTGTGTTTTGGGCTGTGGATGCCTCTTGCCACCGCTTGGGAATTCCGTGAAGTTTCCGGTTCTCCGAGGACTCTCCGTGTTCCACAGCTGCTACAGATAGCATCCATTCACGCCCATGGTCTGCCCGCGATAACTGGGGATTTGGGGAGGCAGACCCAGAGCCAGTCTGCATCGTCATCTGATCTCCTGTGCTTCTTAGTCTCGACCCTGTGCCTTCTCCCTCCCCCTGGGGTCCCTCTGACCTTGGGTCCCCGTGTCTCTCTCAGTGCCTCCGTCTCCGGCCGTGGTTCTGGGTCTAGGTCTCCGTGGCTCCGTCTCCGCTCTGACGATCTCGATTCGCGACTTTCCCTCTCCCTGGTTCCCCATCCCGCCCTGACCTCCGCGGCTGTTCCCCGACGGCGGGAGGCTCTGGCCCCCGTGGCTGGCTGGCTCTGGAGCAGTTTGTGGGTGGGGAGCCCCAGATTGAGGCAACGTGGAGCAAGGATTTCCAACACATGCTCCCCCTGGCAGCCTGCCACCACGGCTCACTGCCTGCCAACATCACACTTCAACTTAAAGAGGGAAAACTGCCAGACCAATGTTTTAGCTACAGCCCGTGTCAGGGCTGCACGGGGAATCTCACAGCAGCCCCTGCCAGAAGCCAGAGCTGGGAAGGGGCTGGGGAAGGGGCCGAGGCTGCTCGGTGCTGGCGGGGGTGCTGGCTGCCACCCTCTCTGGCTCCGCTGGCGCTGCGTGACGGATGCTTGGAATCCACTCTGGGCTCTCCCTCCCCAGCCCACTCCTGGCAGGGAGGCGGCCAGCGGTCCTGCTTCCTCCCCGCGGTCTCCCCCTGCCCCACGCACCCGCCGTGGCCGCCTCCTCCCTCGCCCATCAGAGTCGCTGAGACACCCGGGCGCAGGAGAGGGTCGGGGGCCGAAGAAGGAAAGGTCCGAGGAACTCTCTGGTTTCATTGGTCAGGGAGGAGAAGTGGCCAGGGGCCTGTGTGGCAGCGCTCATCCTCGCCAGTGGAGAAACACCCAGCTTTCTCGGTACCAAAGCTCCATCCTTTCCTGGGGCACCCCCCCCTGCCAGCCCAGGGGGCCACCCGCGCCAGGGGAGGCATGCCCACCTATGGGAGACCTCGTTCCAGCAAACGCGGGCTTTCCTGCTCCTGGGAGCGCGGAGACACCGTCCTGCCCGTGTGCAGGCCCGGCCCTGCCAGGGGAGACTCAGCCCTTTCGTTCATGAGGACCGGCTCCTTCCGGCCCCTGGGGCCGCCCCGGCCGGCCCGGTGCAGATGCTGCTGTTCCTGTAGGAACGCCCACAGCCCTGAGCTCTCTTCCTGTCCACACAGAAGTGTCCTCTCTCGAACTCCCACCAGAACTCGGTGTAGCCAAAACCGGTTTGGCTCAGTGGTAGAGCGTCGGTCTGTGGACTGAAAGGTCCTGGGTTCAATTCCGGTCAAAGGCATGTACCTTGGTTGCGGACGCATCCCCGGTAGGGGGTGTGCAAGAGGCAGCTGGTCGATGTTTCTCTCTCATCGATGTTTCTAGCTCTCTATCTCTCTCCTTCCTCTCTGTAAAATATCAATAAAATATATTTTTTTAAAAAAAGAAGAAGAACTCAGTGTAGCTAGAAGTCCCTTCTTCCAGGCAGCCCGCCCCGCTCTTCGTTTCAGGGCAAAGAGGAAACAGGCTCGCCTCCAGGGCCCCAGCCTGCCCGGCGTGGCTGGTGCACGATTATTCCTCCCCACGGGCGGTGACCCAGCTTTTCAGTAGGAGTGAGCCCACCGCAGACCTAGGCAATGCCTCCGTGCAGGAGGACAGTGGCTCCCAGAGCTGCAGATACAGAAGCGTGCACGGGTAGAGGCCTAGAAGTGCCCGTTCTAACCAGTGTAGACCCAGCCGGCCTTGAAGAGTCCAGCAGTTCCCAGCCGTGCCCATGGAGAAGCAAGCGCCCAGCTACACAGGCCTATCTGCCGGTGGGGGTTTGGGGGGGAGAGGGGTGCCCTTTGTCCACCACCAGCGGCAGGCCGGCCCGGAGACACCTGGTAGACCCAGAACGAGCCTGTATCACCGGGGGAAGGCCCCCGGGGAGTTGGGGTCGGAAGATGGAGCCACTTGATCAAGCCGACAGCCGGGCGGAAGTGCTGGCTGCCAATACAAACAGATAAGCATTAATAATCACTGTTTCTTAAAAGCCCCGCTTGCGTGTCCCAGTTCCGGAGGACGCCACCTGCACAGCTGCTCCTAATCAAGACCCATTTAATGCGTTCCCAGATCATTGTCTGCACTAATTGTCTCAAACAAACCCAAGTTCATTTCACCTTATTCCCCCAGGGCCTGGAGGGCTTCTAATTACCTGTAGGGGGTTCTCCACACCGCCCAGCTTCATTAAAGACCACAATATGTTCCTCTAATAGGTTTCCCACTAAAATCCAGCGGGTTCCCATCAAAATGAGTTATGTCCCAGAAAATAAAAAAACCCACTAAACTATATTTCAATGGCATATTGCAAGTAGTCTGTTTCTGCCAACAGGTTGCACTTGAGACGGATGCTAGCACAGAGCAGAGGGGAGAGGTGGGGTGGGGGGAGGGAAGGGGAGGGGCAAGGAGATTTCGTTGTTGGGTAAAGAACTTTGGAATCAGACAGTGGCTCTGCAGTCTTTAGCTTATAATTTATTTTTGTCAGAATTAGAGATAAAAATATGTATATAAAGTACTTTACACACAAAAGGTACTCAGTAGATGTCACTGTGATTATGTAATATTATACATATGTTTTGTATTAGTCAACGGTGCTGGGTAACAAACAGCACCTCCGATCTCAAAGGCTTACAACCACAACTCTTTATATATATATTGTTTTCAGAGAGGAAGGGAGAGGGAGAGAGAGAGAATCACCAGTGATGAGAGAGAATCATTGATGGTCTGCCTCCTGCACGCCCTCTACTGGGAATCGAGCCCACGACCTGGGCATGAGATCTGACCAGAATCAAACCCAGGACCCTACAGTCCACAGGCCGACGCTCTATCCACTGAGCCAGACCAGCTAGGGCACAGGAACAGCTTTTTATTCTCACAAGGACTGCCTGTTAGCACTGCCCCATGTGGCTTCCTGTTCTGGAGTCCAGGTCAAAGGACCAGCCCTCTCTGGGACATGTCACTTTCATGGCGGAGGGCAGAACCCAGGAGAGCGAGCCGGATTGTGCAAGTGCCTGAAAAACTCGTGCGAGACATCCATCTGCACGCCACCCCCTCTCTGATGGCCAGAATAACCGGCGGCCAAACCTGGGGGTGGTGCTGGAAACCACCCTCCCCTACCAGGAGGCAGGCTAGGATGGGCACCAACAGTCCTCTTACAGCGGAGGGAAAGAATGACGCCCCACAGTCCCATCTTTGGTGCTATAGCACTGCTCCCCAAACTTGCCCGGTAACAAACATCTCCTGGGGATGAAAGTATAGAGACCCGAGTCCCAATTCAGAGCCACTGACTCAGATTCTCCGGGGGGAGGGCAATCTGCATTTTTATTTTATTTTATTTTATTTTAAATATGTTTTATGACTTTTTACAGAGAGAAAGGGAGAGGGATAGTTAGAAACATCGATGAGAGAGAAACATCAATCAGCTGCCTCCTGCACACCCCCTAGCTCTCTATCCCTCTCCCTTCCTCTCTTTAAAAAATCAATAAAATATATATATATATATTTTTTTTTTAAAAAAGAAACGGGAGGTGGGGGCTGGGGGAGCACAGGGGATGCCCCCCTACCCGCCTGCCCAGGCGGACCCTCTCAGAGGCGGGTTTGGACCTGAATCAAGCTTGAATTCCCGGTCCCTTTGGCCGTCGTCATCTGACTATTGGCCGATCCCCAGCCTCTTCATTCCAGCCCAGGCCACTTCCCTTCCCAGCGCCTTAGCTTCCTCATCTGTGACTTGAGGACAGCAACCCCCAGAGCAGGATGGCTGCAAGATCCCCCATGAGGTCATGTGGGCAGAGTGCTTGAGGTCTGCTGGTCACAGGGACGATGACACATTTGCATTCCCTGAGCTCCCATCCCAGAAGCCCCCCTGGTCCTCACCTACTTGCCCCAGTCCTGCCTTCTCTCCTGCTACCACCATCCTCCCCACCTCCAGTGCGGCCCCCGGTCATACCCAGGGGGACACACCACCCCCCGGCCCCACCAGGAATGCCACTAGTTTGGGACACACATCAGGGTGCCTGCACATAGTTGCTGAGACCACACACTCTGACCGCCTTCTTGGTCTCTGAGCCCCATGGTCAGCCTGGGTGAGCTCCTGTGGACCAGCCACCGCCCCGCTCCCCAACACACACACACACACACACACACACACACACGAGATACCAGACAGCGAAGGGAGGAAAGCAGAGAAACATCAGTGTCTACAGGACATCAAATGCTCCAGGTGCTTTTCAGGGTCCCCTGGGATACCCCCACATCCTGTGGACAGAAGCAGCTTTGCTGTTTTGTTTCTTGTTATTTGCTCATCCGCTGAGCAAACACGCCCTGCTGCCTACTCTCTCCTGGCCGCGGGCCGGACCCTGGGAATTGGGAGATGCCGCAGACGTGGGTGCTGCTGACCTTGGGAACCTCAGCCCACCACCTAAGACTTCCCGAGTCCTCAGCAACCTGTGGGTCCAAAAGGTCACAGGAGGATGCCCCCCAGACCCCTGCCCCGGGCTCACGTCCCAGCTCCAGAACTCCAGTCCACATCACACTCCCCACCTGCCACCCCATGGCAAAGCTCTGGTTGCCCCCAAAGGGAGGCTTCCAAGGGCCATGAATCTGATTGGCTTCTGTGGGCCTCGGTCCTTCTCCTTGGGCCGTGGTCCTCTCCGGGCTGCCGGGCACAGGGGCTGGCCTCTGAGGCTCTCAGTCTGCTGCCACAGCCTCCACTCCGCCCAGGCCCAGCCTCAACCCCTACTGAGGACTCCAGCACCCACGGCCTGGGCGGCTCCTGGCTCTGTGACAACATGCTTTATGCTCCGTCAGGAGGTCCCCCCAGCAGAGGGGCTGAAGCCCCAACACGATGCAGAGGTTGAAGAAGCTGCCCTGTGAGTTCCAAGCCGCAGGGCACCTCTCTCCCCTGAGTGCAGGGCACATCTCACCGGGACGGTGGAATCGGGGTGGAGGGACCTCAGGTTCCAGCCACCGCCTCGGACCTGGCACACTCCTTTGCGCTTGGCCCTGCGGCTTGCTCCAGAATCCATGTTTTCTAATGGCCAGCGCTCTCTCTCTCTCTCTCGGATGCCCTGTACCCCAGCTTCCATTGGCCATCCTCAGCTGCAAGGAAAAGAAACCCCAGCTCTACCAGGGGAATTTCCTGTCTCGCAGATGAGGAAACGGAAGGTGGGCGGGGCTATTCCAGGTCCCGGGCTCTGTGATAGGCTGGAGGAGTGTTGGTCACCGTGGGGCGATGGTACATTCCCACCCGCTGTGCTGGGCTCAGCCATGTGGCTCTCTCCGGCCATTGGACTATGAGCAGGCATGACACAAATCCAGGCCTGAAACATGTTGGTGTGAGAGGGTTCGTCCTCGAGCTCCTGAGGCCTGCCAGTAGAGGAATTCTCCTCTGGTCACTGTGTCCCCCTCAGCCTGGGCCCCCGGGATGACCAAACAGGAACCCCACCTGCAGCCTGAGCCCAGGCCCAGCCCGGCCTGAGGGAGCTGAGCCGGTCATCCTGCAGACCCGGGCCTGAGAGCGCGAGGAGAAATGCCTGCTGTCGGTCACTGAGCCCGGAGGATGGTGGCTGAGGCATCATGGGACCAATCGCTGACGGGCGCACCTGCACTTGGAGGGCTCTCTTTGTCCCCCGACCTGCCCCGTAGGTCGAAGGTGGCTGCTGCAAGCCAGGAGTCTCCTCTTCGCCCCGCCACGTGGGGGGACAGGAGCAGGGGCAGCTCCTGCATTGAGCGTCTGCCCCCTGGTGGTCAGTGCTCATCATAGCAACCGGCCCGTCCACCATTTGATCTATTTGCAAATTTGCCTTTTATTATATAGGATGCATATTTTATTTTTTTTAAATATATTTTATTGATATTTTACAGAGAGGAAGGGAGAGAGAGAGAGAGCTAGAAACGTCAATGAGAGAGAAACATCAATCAGCTGCCTCTTGCACACCCCCTACTGGGGATGTGCCCGCAACCAATGTACATGCCCTTGACCCGAATCGAACCCTGGACCTTTCAGTCCACAGACCAATGCTCTACCACTGAGCCAAACCGGTTTTGGCTAGGATGCATATTTTAAAGAGACATGAAGTGATTGCCTAAGGTCAGTAAGCGGCGAGGCCTCGATCAGGAACCAAATGTCTGGTCTCAGCAGCACCCCATTCCCTACCCTAACCCCGGCTGGGGGCTGGCTGAGGGCAGTGGCTGCCAGGGGGGCGGGGGTTTGGAAAGAGCAATGTGGTAACTTTCGGAGAGGCCTGGGTTTGAGCTCCAGCTGTGACTTTAACGTGCTGTGCAGCCCTGGGCACATCTCTTGACACCTCTTGGTCTCAGTTTCCTCACCTGCAGCACGAGATGCTGAGTCCTCCCGGTTCTGGCATCCTGGGACCTAAATTTAGCCTGCTCCAGCCGGCCTGGATGGACATCTGCTGGGCGAGTCCTCCCCATTGATGAAACGGGGAAGGGCCCGGGCCCCGGAGGGAAGAAGTGGAACTGAGCTCTCTGCACCCCTCCCCCGCCCTCCCCACCCACGCGCTGCTACCAACTGACCTGATTAAAACCCCGCCAGTGACTCAGCCCCCATCTGATAGGCAAAGTCAGTTCCTAGAAGTTGAAAGTCACTTCTTCTTCAGCCATCTCCGCCACCTCCCATCACGAGGCGAGCTCTAATTCTGTCCTGCCGCAGAGCCGGGCGAAGGCAGGGACGGCACAGGGGGTTTCGGGGGGGAAGTCTGGGTTGGAAGTCGGAACGCCAGGCCATGCCAGCGATGGTGGGGGAACTGGATGTGTGAAGTGGGCAAGGGGTGGGGACAAGGCCTCGGCCCTGCCACCTCCTCCTCGCCGGGCGATCTTGGGCACCTCAGGTGACCTCTCTCTGCTTCGGTTGTACGTAAAATGAATGGGAAATCCCTCCTTCACACCCTCACTCCCCAGGTAACCACTGCTGATGCTTCAGAGCATCTCCTCCTGTAACCGGACAACCAGAGGGTCCGGGCTGGTTGGCACCACGTGAGCCAGTTAAGCGGAGACAGGGCTGAATCCCATGTGAGCGTTTATTCCAATCCTGCCGGCGGCGTGGGAGAGCAGCCGGTCACCCCCAGAAATCTGCTCTGCAGCCCCCCAAAAGCCAGCTGCTTGTATTGGGCGGGACAGAGATTACACGGGGAAGCGGGAACCACAGGCATGGGGAAGGAGGCAAGGCTGCTGGGGGTCGGGGGACTGGGGCGGGACTCCATGGTGTAGGCCAGGAAGTTGTTCATCTTCCCGTGACGTTAGGCAGCTCTTGAAGGGGGATGGACCCCATCCCAAGGTTGACACCCAGGTCCCAGCCAAGTTAGAACGCGCTTTTTAAAATCAGAACCAAACCATCAGGGTTAACAGAGCATGGTTAATATTTCTTATTTTATTTCTTGTCTAGTCCCCAATAGTCTATTTCTGCCCCCAACACTCCCAGGCTCTTCCCTTTAAAGATGCAAACCCAGAAGACAGCGATAAAGACACAGAAGTAGAGAAAGAGAAAGGAAAGGTGGAGCAGAATGGATTATTGAAACAATGGGCCGTGCTGTATGGGGAGGTGGTTTAGAACAGGGCCGAGAGTACAAGTGTGCTAGGAAAAACGGGTTTTGACGCATTTTTAACGCCGCCCCCACCCCTCACGGACCTCCAAGAGAATATAAGCTCAACAAGAGCAGAAACGTGGCCTGTCTTGCCACTCCCCCAGCTCTGGAAGAGTGTGTGACACACACCAGTGGCAGCAGGTGACGAAGCTGCCAGCGGGGCTGCTGCCCTATAACAAACCGAGTCAGCCACTAAGCGACACCCAGGCAGGTGCCCACCTTCCGGGTGGACAACGAAAATGCGGCTTCCCTTCCACCTCCCAACTCTCCCTCCAACGCCTGGGACCCACATTACACTAGAGCTGTGCAGGGAAGGGGGTTCTGGGAAACGTAGTCTCCACTTAGTTAGGGTGACGGAATGCAAAGCCACCCCCAGTACAGGTGACTGAGATTCCCTCCGACTGTTCCGTGACCAGGAGGAGAAGGGTTAGCACACTCCAGGGAGAGTCAGGGGACAGGAGCTGCTTCCGGCCCCCTTTCCGCTGGGGATGGGAAACAGCGCGTTCTGCAGGCCGAGGCTCACGCTGAGTGCCAGAGGCCGCGATGGTCGGGCCTCGCAGCTGTGGAGGGGCTGCCGCTTAGTGGAGTTTGGGATAAGGCACCATCACCTGCCGCCATCTGTCAGGTCCTCACGGGGCTCACTGCTGGACGAGAGGGGGCATGATGGGCGCCACCCCTCCGATCCTGCGCGCCTCTGAGGGTGGCTTACTCCAGGCCCCCCGGCACGGGGCACGGCTGATCTACTGCCTTAGCTGTTTGTGGGGGCTGTTTCCGGGGCCTCCACTCCACCTTCCCTTTATGGAGTCTTTTACCCCACAGGCTAGGGACCAAAGTGAGGGTTCATCCTTCACCGAGTGTATCGGCCCAGCTCACACTGGAGAAATGACCGTGGGTGGGTCTGAAGACCCATCAGGCCCCCCGTGAGATGGACCTAGGCCGCACCCTCTGTGCTGCCTCTGAACACCCAGGATGGTGGCTGGTGCTTCTCTGGCCCCACATTCTAACACATTCGCCTTCGCAAACACCTCGCCAGCACTTGCCTCCAGTCCTTGTTCAAGTGCCTCCACTACCCTAATTCTCCGGTGCTCACGGAGACTGCCATCCACGCCCTGCCCCGTTCCCACGAACCCTTGGTCCCCTGCCCACCCAGTGGTCCCTCCTGGCTTCACCTCTCATCTTGATGAGCCCACTCACCACGTCATCGCACTCCACCTGGTGACCGGTATGCGCGCCATCTCATCCGCGCCAGTATTGCTAGGGAAAAACCACACCGCCGAGCTGCCAGCTGCCACCCTGAGCCCGTGACCACAGCCCTCAAGTGGGCACTCCGGCTGCCCCACAGAGCCCTCTGTACTTTATTCTCTGGTGTGACCATTTCCTACCTTCTCTCTACGCAGACTTTCTTTCTTTCTTTCTTTCTTTCTTTCTTTCTTTCTTTCTTTTTAAATATATTTTATTGATTTTTTTACAGAGAGGAAGAGAGGGGGATAGAGTTAGAAACATCGATGAGAGAGAATTATCGATCAGCTGCCTCCTGCACACCCCCTACTGGGGATGTGCCCACAACCAAGGTACATGCCCTTGACCGGAATCGAACCTGGGACCCTTCAGTCAGCAGGCTGATGCTCTATCCACTGAGCCAAACCGGTTTCGGCTCTACTCAGACTTCCCCTTCCCTCCACACCCCCCACACCCCCACTCTCAGCAAATGACCTTGTCCCAAACAACCTTGAGAGAGCATGTGCCAACGGACTCAGTCTTGTCCTGGTCTGGTCTCTGTCCTGTGGGCCTGCTCTGCCTGCCTTCATCTTTGTTGCCTCCTCCTGACGCCCCGAGGCCTCGTCCCCTCTCCTCTCAGAGGCCTATCTTTCCACTCATGCTCTGCATCCCGTTCCCTCTCACCTCCTCGAGGACCCGAATCCTTCTGCCATCTCCTCCCTCCTCCCTCCTCCCTCCCCAGCACCTCCCTCTCCACGGAGATGTTCCCATCAGCACGCAGGGTCTTGCTTCTTTACAAAGCCCTTCCTCAGCTCCAGCCCATCCCTCCCTCCTCCCATCTTCCTCCTCCTCACTCCCCATCTTCCTCTCCCCAGCCCCACTCTAATGGCCTCTGATCTCTGGAGCCCTAGGGGTTGGGGTCCAGGGGCTGGGGCAGGAGGCGAGGAACTCTGTGCTCCCCACTCGCCAGCCTCAGCAGCACATGCTCATCTTTCCCAGCAGGTCTGATCCAGCCTGAGCCGCCCGGACCCCCTGTACGATCACCCCCAAAGGGAATCTCAGCTTCTCTTCCCTGCGGGAGCCTGTCTGGGGTTCATTCCTTGCCGCTAGGTTTGGGCCTACATTTCAGCCAATTAAGAGGGAAAATGCAACCGGCCAGTACCCTCGCCTAAGGGCCTGATCAGCTGCATCAGTTTATGTCGCTCAGACCCATTCTGCTGCTCTCAGGCCAACCGGGGTGCTATGGACAGGGACCTCAGGGGCCCCGGCGACAGGCTGTAGCTCGAGCCAGTCCAGACCTGTGTGCTGGTCCCATCCAGTGTCCTCTGGTCAGTGGCTCCTTAAGGGTATTGGGAGCCCTGGACATTTTTGCCCAGGCGGGGAGGGTTTTGGAAACCACCGGGTGGAATGATTGCAACGATGCCTTCCAGCCCCGGGCTCTGCTAAGTAAGGAAAAGCCAGTGTCAACCTCGGTGCCATGTTTTCATTGTTAACTTTTAGAACTTCCGTCTCAACGTGCATTTTTAAATTTTAGGGACTTTAATTTCCTGAGCAGTTTTAGGTTAAAAGGGGAGTGAACAGTAGAGTCCTTATATCATTCCTCATTTCCCCCATTATTAACACCTCCGCTACTCCGGGGCAGCTGTTACAACGGAAGAGCCAATGTCGTTATGTTATTATCATCAGTATGATCTGTAGTTTAATTAGGGATCACTCATTGTGTTGTGCCTTCTCTGGGTTTTGGCAAATGCATTAGGGCCGTGGTCAGCAAACCGCGACTCTCAAGCCACACTCGGCTCTTTGGCCCCTTGAGTGTGGCTCTTCCACAAAATACTATAGCCTGGGCGAGTCATTTTGAAGAAGTGTAGTTAGAAGAAGTCCAAGTTTAAAAACTGTGACTCTCAGAAGAAATTTCAGTCGATGTGCTGTGGATATTTGGCTCTGTTGACTAACGAGCTTGCCAACCACGGCGTTAGGGCGACCCACACTGTGGTATCACGCGGAACAGTTTCCCTGCCCTAAGCAGCCTGGTGTTCTGCCTCCTCCACGCTCCCTCCCTCCCCCCACCCCACCCCCTAGCAGCCTGACCTTTGCCCTGTCTCCATAGTTTGGCCTTTCCCAGAGGTCAGATCGTTGGAATCATGTGCAGCCTTTTCAGACTAGCTTCTGTCACTTAGCAATATGCACTTAAGGTTCCTCCAGGTCTCTTTTCATGGCTTAATAGTAGGGGTTTTTTGTAGCTAAATATATATATATATATATATATATATATATATATATATATATATATAATATAAAATTTCCCATTTTAACCATTTTTTGTTGTAAGCTCAGTTGCCCTAAGTACATTCGCGCTGTAGCGCAGCCATCACCACCTCCCTCTGCGGAACTTCCTTCGTTTTCCGGAACTGGCACCCCGTAGCCAGTACACTGCAACGCCTCGTTCCTGTAGCTCATTTCTTCTTATCGCTGAATAATGGTCCACTGCCCGGAGGTTCCACAGTGTGCTCACCCATTTACCTCACGTCTTGGTTGCTTCCTGGTTTGAGCAGTTATGCATCAAGCCACGATAAACATTTGTGTGAGGTGTTGTTTTTAAAAATATATATATTTTATTGATTTTTAACAGAGAGGAAGGAGAGGGATAGAGAGCTAGAAACATCAATGAGAGAAAAACATCGACCAGCTGCCTCCTGCACACCCCCCACCGGGGATGTGCCCACAACCAAGGTACATGTCCTTGACCGGAATCGAACCTGGGACCTTTCAGTCCGCAGACCGACGCTCTATCCACTGAGCCAAACCGGTTTCGGCTGAAGTGTGTTTTTTTTTTTGTTTGTTTGGTTGTTTTTGTATGGACATAAGTTTTCAACTCATTTGGGTAAATGCCAAGGAACAGGATTGCTGGACCCCTTTCCAACTTTATTTCATCAACATTGCCGAGCCCCCCACGTGCAGCGAGGCTGGTCCCGACACCCTCTACGTCTTAATCAATTGCCATAATAGCCCTGAAAGTGGGTGCCGTTGTCCCCAATTTACAGATGAGCAAACTGAGTCTCACGGGAATGAAAACATTTGCCCTGGGTCACATGCATAGGAAGTGGCAGAGCCCAGGCACCAACCCAAGCGTTTGGGTTTAGAGAAACGTGCAAGACCCCAGGAGAAGGGACAGAGCGATCACGCCCCGCTTGCTGTTTCGTGCAGTTCCCGTTATTTCTTTTGACAAGACAGGCTCCCTTGTTTCGGACCTGATTGTTGTCGGGGGCGTGTCCCCTCCTTCCCGGCTACTCTCTATTTCACTGGAGCAGCTCTCGGACTCAGGAGCCAACGGCCTACTTTGGCTAATAAAGCTCCCCCCTCCCCCAACACACACACACATACAAATACAGGCTCATGCACACACACACACACACACACACACACACACACACCCTCGTAAGTCCCCTTCCTCCCACAGCCGCAGCTCTGGGCTCCCTAGGAAGCAGCGATTCCTGTGTGTGGGGAGGCAAAAGTCTTCCAGGGGATGGATCCCTCTCTCCTAAGGGACCTCTCCCCCCGGGTGCCCCATAAGGACGGAGTCCCTGGGGAGGCCAGGTCAGGGTCAGGCATGTGGGGGCTGGTGCAGGCCGCAGCCTCTGTGGATGGCCTTCCTGACGGTCTAGGGAGGACGAGGACAGCAGAGCCAAGGTCGCGGGGTCAAGTTGCTCGGGGCCCAAAGGAAAACGGGACCAGGAACGGACCTGGGCCCACCTATGCCCGCAGCTCAGCTCCGGGGCCAGGTGGCACCTCCCGAAAGGCCTGCCTTCCACCCCACCCCCTGCCCGTCCCTCCATCCCGAGCCCCCTTAAGTACCAATAATGGAAGTGCTTACTAGGCCCCGCAACAATTCACCCTTATCTTTTATTTATAGCTGACAAAGCTCCGAGCAGGAAAAATATAATCACACTTTAAATAATGGAAGTTGTAGATATTAGAGCTACACGGGCAGTTACCGGAGGTGCGGCGATGCCTCCCCACAGGCCTGACGGGGCGCACGCCGGCTGCATTTTTAATTTCTAAAACATATTTCTTCCCAAATTATTCCGCGTTACAGAGGAGCCACGTTTATGGGGGTGATAAATTACTGTAATAAAGTGCCTCTTCCTCAAATATATGGGGCACCGCCACGCTGAGCACAGCCCGGCACGGGCGGCCCCGAGAGAGCGCGAGCAGGCCCGCCGCCTCGCGCCTCACTTTAATTATTTGGCCGATGTGTCCTACATTTTTAATACCCTCACAAGTTTCCTTTAAGCAGAGAATTCCAGCCACTAATTTGTGTGTGTGTGTGTGCGCGCCGGTGTGTGCGAAGGCCTAACGGATGGACATTCCTGTGCGTGTGCCCAGGGTGACAAGCCAGGCATGGGTGCCAATGAACGTGCTGTGAATGGACACGCATGGGACACCTGTTCACAGGTGCAAACACGGGTATGTGGGCAGCCTGTGGGTGCTCAGGTGCATGCACATGGGTATGAACAAATCCCTGAGTGTGTGGGGCGTGTGTGTGTGTGTGTTTGCACACGTATGCAGATGTATATGCATCGGCTAAACATGCCTAGACGTGCACACATGCACGTCTTATGTAGACATGCACACATGGGTCTGGAGCTGTGTGTTCAGGTATGTTTTTCTTTTTTTAAAAAAATATACATATATTTTTTAAATTGATTTCATAGAGGAAGAGAGAGGGAAAGAGAGATAGAAATGTCAATAATGAGAGAGAATCATTGATTGGCTGCCTCCTGGACGACCCACACTGGGGATCGAGGCCACAACATGGGCATGTGCCCTGACCAGGAACTGAACCATGACTTCCTGGTTCATAGGTCGGTGCTCATCCACTGAGCCACACCGGCCAGGCCAGGTGTGGTTTTCTATGCTGGCCTGTGGTCTCCTCCCAGATCCCCAGGTGCCCTTAAGTCCTTGCTTCTGCATCGAGCTGCCTCCCCCCTGCCCTCCCTTCCTCCTCGAACAGTAAAGGCAGGGGGTCGGGGGTCAGAGGCCTGCATCCAGCCTCCGCTCTGCCTCGTGTTCCCCGCACCCCTGGGTCACCCTTGGGGTGAGCCCCCCCCGCACCTCCGGGTCCCCATCTGTGAAATGGAGTCCAGGTTCCGGGCAGCTCCTCTGAGGGCTGCTGGGAAGATTAATGGGTTGACTGTGTGTAAAGCAGCTCCTGTATTGTGAGCTCAAGTGTTAACTATTGTTCTTCCTTCCTTCCTTCCTTCCTGCCGGACACGGCCCGGGCTGCTGGAACCTTCCTTGGAAAGTCACACGCAGGAGGCGGCCAAGGGTGGGGGAGGCACAACGAGGAAGTGGCTTAGCTCAGCACTTACCCCCCCTCCCCCTGCCGGAGCTCAGCTGGTGGGGCTGGGGGCTCAGCGGTGCCCCCCACCGCCCGCCGGAGCCCACGTCCAGCCACACAACTTCGTGGGCTCTGGAGGGCAAGGCCATGGACTCCATTTCACGGATGGGGACCCGGAGGTAGGGGGGGCTCACCCCACCATGAACATTGGCTGCCTGGACAAAATCATGAGCAGATGAACGGGGCGCTGGGGTGGGAGATGGGCGGGTGGGCGACCTCAGGGCGCAGGCGTGGGGAAGGAGGGGAAGTGTGTCACTGGGGGAGGGGGGCCACCAGGGATCCACTGAGCGACTGTGTGGAGCATGCCTAGAAGTTGTCCCCCCAGCGATGGCCGCCATCGCTCCCAGGGTGAGGGCCTCCGGGGGCCATCTCGGCGCTGGCATTTCTGGGTGTCCTGTGCCAAGTTGGAGACCTCCCGTGGTACTTGGAAAGTTCCAGGTGGGAGCTGGGTGGGAGATGCCCCCTGAGGTGGGTCGGTCACTGCCCAGCAGGGGACCTCGGAGGTGGGCAGAGGAGCCCCGGGCAGTGCGTGAGCCGGCAGCTGTGCCAGGTAAGTGTCGCAGGTGCAAACTCATGAACGGACATGAAGGTGGGCAGCGCGTGGAGGGACACGTGGTCGGTGAGCTTTGGGGCTGGGCGAGGGGACAGGAGCTGGTCAGTGGGGTGCCTCTGAGGCCCACCCATTCCCTGCGGGGCTCCTTGAAGCCCTGGGTTGTCAAAACTAGAAGCGCAGGAGAGGGGCGGCAAAGGGCCATCCCAGGCCTTGTAAGGGCCCCTCAGCCCAAGGACTGATGTCGGGGACAAAGGCCAGAGCCTCGGCCTGAGGCTCCTGGGTCTGCCCCTCCCTCACGGACCTGTCCCCAGCGGATGGAGTGGCTGCTGGGGGTTGGAACCCGAGAAGAAGAACACAGCCAAGGAGCCTCGCCTGTACTACTTCCTCAGCCCCTCGGCGCCACTCCTGGCCACACCGCCCGGATCCTCCCCCCCTGCCCCTTCTCCCCACAAACCCTCTCCTTGGCTCCGCGTGCTGTTCCCTCTGCCGTCAGCCCGGAGAACCCCTTCAGGAGCCCACCAGCCACCTCCTGCCCCACGGCTTCGGGTCGGAAAGACTCCCTGCCTCCTCCCCCTGCTCCCCAGGGACCTCCCTGCCCCCCAGAGGTCCATCCCCAGCATCCATCAGGGCTTCTGATAATGCGGGTGCGGACCCCTCTCCCCGCCAGCGCGGGGCTCCGCCAGGACAAAGACCGTGTCTGTGTCACCGCTGCACCACTGTCCCTGGGCCTGGCCTGGATTGGGGCCTCGGTTTTCTCATCGGAGACACGGGGTGATGGCAGCGCCCACCTCACCACGCTGTTTGGGGTTGAGCTGACTTAATGGTCAAATTGCGGTACTTTGAACGGTGCTGGCGTGAGGCACACACTGGGCGAGCGTTAGCCGTTGTTATCAGTGTGGTTCAGGGCGGACTTCCTGCCAGGCGCCCGCTGCCGCAGCGTCACCCCGTCTTACAGAGGTGGCACCCAGGTTCCGCAGGGTCACACAGCTAGGGCTTGCAGCGCCTGAGTTCTCCCCATTTGGCTGCAGCGCCTGTGTTCTCCCCACACTGTGCCGCCCCCCCCCCCCAATTCCCTGTCCGCCAGCCTCTCGGTCCCTCTGCTTCTTCCTCCCCCCCTCCCCCCAGGGCACTCCCCGCCCCAGAGCGGCTAGGAGAGGCTGCCGGGAACAGTGGGTAAGTCAGAGGCATTGATCTTGACAAATCTGGGTTCAAATCCCAGCCCGCCACTCGCTGGCTGTGACTGCGCTGGGCCAGTGGCATCTGCTCCCTGAGCCTCAGTTTCCCCACGGTTTCCTGAGGACTTTGGGGACCGTCTCCAAAGGCAGGGTTGCCATGACGATGAAAAACCTTAAGCTGCAGGCTCCTCGCTTGCACGGGCCCTTCCTCAGTAAAGGTTCACTCTCTTAGGTACATTTGTGATTCCTTTTTTTCTTAAAGACAAGTCTCCGAAGTCTAAGTTTTCAGCCCCCCAAACCTGATCTGCCCCAGACACTCTCCCAGGTCCTTCTAACCAGAACACCCCTCCCCAAAGCGCAGAGGGGCACCAGGGCTCGGGGGTGGGAGGACTCGGAGGTCACGCAGGCAGTCAGGGTCAGAGCTGGGCTGGAACCCAGGTCCCCAGCTCCGCCACGGCCCCGAGTCCTGTGGCTGGTCTTCACCGAGCGCGAGGCCGTGACTCAGACAGTGACTCGGTGCCGCCGCCGGAGGGGCCCCGGCGCGGGCGCGGGCGCTGTGGGCGGGGTGTCCAGGGATCGCGGCTAAAATAAGTAGCAGCTTCCTCTGAACCGCCTCCGCGGTCTGTGCGGAGGAAGGAAGCGGAGGCCCGGAAACGGGAGGGGGCAGGGGGTGAGAGTGCTGAAACGGCTGCCAGCACCCCGAGGCCACGCCGGGCAGCCCCCACCCACCCAGACGCAGCCGCCGGCCCCGGGCAGGGCCTGGGCACCTCGGGCCCAGCCAGAGGCTCGGCTCGGCCACTCTCAGCCAGGCTCCTCCGCCCGCCCAAACGCTCCCCCTCCACAACCAAACCTGGCCACTTCCCTTTGCCTGGAAGGGTCTTCCCCACCCTTTCTCCTTGGAGACGCAACACCAGTGTCACCTCCTCTGGGAAGTCTCCCCTGATCACCCCCAGCCCCCCCACACACACGGGCACACACGGGTACACATGGGTACACACACAGGTGCACACACAGGCACACGGGTATACACACAGGTGCACACACGGGCACAGACCCCTATCATAAACGGTGTGTTCATGGTGACAGCTGGCCCTCATCGAGCGTTTGGTGTTTACAGAGCGCCGGTGCTCTGCATGGGTGATTTCATTGAATTCTTCTTACAAAAACACGGTGTCTCGGTTCTGCCAGCGGCTGCGTGTTACAGAAGAGTAAGCCCGGTCCGAGGAGAGAGCCAGCTCCCTCCAGGTCACAGCGGCAGCGGACGGCTGAGCCGGGCGCGGATCCGGGTCTGACTGCACAGCCGGATCGGTAACCAGGAGCTGTCCTGGCAGAGCAGGGCGGGAGCCGTGTCCCCAGGGTTGTGCAGCACCCAGGATGCTGCCCTGGGAGGCTGATCCGCTCATAGACCCTCAGCCTTGCTCCTGCCCCCGCCCCGGAGTAGCCAGGAGCTGCTGAGTCCTCTGAGGGGAGAGGAAGCCAGCTGGTAAAGAGGAAGCGCTTCTGTGTAAGCAGCTCTGACAAAATGCAGGAAGAGCCCTCAGATGCATCTCCAAATGTTCCCCACCGAGTTGGATATACTTCTCTCCTCCTCGGGCTTCCTGTCTATGACTCTGCTCCTTCCCCCAGCCATCCGTGCCAACTGCGAGGTCCCCACGGGCCAGCGCGAGCTTTGGTTTCTTGTTACTCTGGGAGCTGCTGGGCACGTAGGAGGCCAGGGCAGACTTGTTGAATGAGTGGATGAATGGATGAATGAATGAATGAAGGTGGGCCCCTCCCATGCCATCAGTTAGTGTAAGAAGCCCGATTCCAGCCTGAAAGTTCCAAGGCGGCCTCTCCGCATGCCAGCCTGCAGGGTGCTGGGGGTGCCTGCCCGACCGGACAGGGCTCGGCTCAGGCCGGGGCCTGGCCAGGAGACTCCGGGCCCTTCCTGCCGCCCCGCTCTCCGCAGCGGCAGCACCCCGGCCCCGCGGGCCTGAGCCCTGACCCCCAGCCACCCTTCAAGGCCTTTCAAGCCCCCCACGTAAGAGGCCTCTTTCTGTAGCTGCCTCAGGGCAGAGCCTTCTCCAGCGGAGGAGGAAGTGAAAGTGCCTGTGGGTGAGTCATCGAGGGGCTGGGAGGGGCCTGGTGCCAGGAGCAGCCGGGGGTGTGTGTGTGTGTGTGTGTGTGTGTGTGTGTGTGTGTGTGTGGAAGGTGGGGGGAGGAGAGATGCCGGAATGAGGAGCTTCCCAGGGTCACCCGGGAGGACCCCTGGATGGGGAGGGCCTGAAGCTGCTGCCTGCTCCCCCCCCCCCTGCCAAGACACTGGTCTTCGCTTGGAGAAGGGGAGGTGGGGGAGACACCAGACAGAGCCAGACAGGGACCTCACGCCCCCAACCTGCCCAGCGCAGGGCTCGGAGGCCATGGCGGCCGCTGGCAGTGAGTGAGGAGGGCTAACCCCAGGCGAGGCCGTGCGGGGCAGGGGTCAGGGGTCAGAGGTCAACGGCGGGCTCTGGAGTGGAACCCTGATCTGGAGCCTCCGCTGTGCACCTCGCCAGCTGCATGGCTTCCCCTCCCCTCACCCCGACGTGCCCTTCTGCAACGTGGGGTGAAGAGGCCTGGCCCGTAGGGTTCCCACGGCCCAGTTAAATACCCCCACAGGTGGGAAGCGCACAGAGGGGGCCCGGCCCAAGGAAACGTGGAGGCTGGGCCCCAGGCGGCACCTGAAACACGCGGGGTCTCGGACACAGGGAAGCTCACGCAGGGCAGTCACTCAGGACAGAGGAGCTGAGAAACCAAATGGGGGTGTGGGGTGGGATCACCCAGAGACCGGCCGCAGCAGGAAGCTGGTGCACCCCGGGCTGAAGGCCACCAGGCAGAGGTGGCTTATGGGGGTAGCTCTCCAAGCAGAGAGAGAATCCGTGTGACGGTGGAGGGGGGTCATGTGGGTCAGAGGGTGAGGAAGAGTCCCGGGGGGCAGGCAGGGAATGAGGGGGTGCAGACCTCAGCCATACGTCCTGCCCAGTAGCCCATCTTCAGGGACTTGCCTCCCCTCTCAGAGCCTCAGTCTCCTCGCTTTGTCACCAGAAACAAAACGAACACCACACAGGAGCCAACACGCGGCTTGCGGTGCCCTTGCCCGTCCTGTGGGGCAGGTGCTGTGGCTGCTGCATCCGCTCTGCAGATGAGGAGACCGAGGCACAGAGAGGTCCAGGCGCACACCGGGCAAGGGGCAGGGCGGCGGGAGCCAGGCTCTGGGCACTCGGTCCCGCTCTTAACCCTGACCCCGGCCACCCGTGTCACCATCAACAGCGCCTCTCTCCCCGGAGCCTTGCCCGGGGCCACCTCAGCCCGGCACTGGACTCGGCACCGTTCTCTCAGGCTCGGGCCCCGGAGTCCCCCCGACGTGGGTGTGAGCCCGGCTCCCCATGTTCCAGTCGCGGGACCTGGGAGAAGCCACTTCCCTTCGGAAAGCCTGGTTTCCTGGACTCAGCACAGGAAGCTGGTGCCGCTGGTGCGGGCTGTGGCGGGGATATGAGCTTCCCTCGGGGGGCAGTGGTATGGGGAGAGTGTGTGTGGGGGGGTGGGGGACATCCATTCAACTCTTTTTAAAAAAAAATACATTTTATTGATTTTTTACAGAGAGGAAGGGAGAGGGATAGAGAGTCAGAAACAGCGATGAGAGAGAAACATCGACCAGCCGCCTCCTGCACACTCGCCACAGGGGATGTGCCCACCACCAAGGTACATGCCCTTGACCCGAATCGAACTCGGGACCCTTCAGTCCGCAGGCGGATGCTCTATCCTCTGAGCCACACCGGTTTCGGCCATTCAGTCTTCCATCAGAAGTTACTCCCACCCCCAGTGCTGGGGACGGTGCCAAGGGTTTCTTTCCTTTTCCCAAGTTCTCAGCCCCGCGGCGGGCACCGCGGGAGAGGGTGCTGGGCCTTGTGCGGTGCCTTCTGAGGCGCCTGCCCTCCTGCTGCCAACTGCCTTCCGGGGCTCCCCTGGCGGGCGGCGGCCCGCTAGGCTGGGCCAAGGGGACGCTGGCGGGAGACGAGCGGGTAGGAGGAGGGGTCTGCCAGGGTCTTCCACCCCTGCTTAGCCGGGGAAGGGAGGGCCATCTCCCAGCTCTGGCCGCTGTCCTTTGTGTCTGCACCTGCAGAGCCACCTGCTCCCCGTGATCCGACTCCCCAGGCGGTAGCACCCCCTCCTCCACTTTCTCTCCAGCCCGGAGTCGGCAGCCCCTGCAGCGCCCACCCCGGAGCGCCTCCCCTTTGCTGCTCGGCATTTCAGCTCTTCGTCTCCCGGGGGCCACTTCCCGGCATCCAGCGTCCTCCCTGCGAAATCCCCCGCGCGGCTCTCACCGTCCTCTCCAGCCTGCCCGGGGTGCTCCCTCCCGGGCCCCGGGGCCCGGCTTTGTCCCGTTGAAGCCTCCGGCCCCCTCACCCAGGGGCCACGGTAAATCCTAGGCGTTCCTGGCTCTCGGCTCCCCCGTATCTGCGTGTTTGGGGGTGCTTACACAGGCCCCACGATGAGGGAGCAGCCAAGGACTCCGCCCAACGTCACCCTCCAGGGCGCGTTGGAAAGTGGGTCCCAGAAGAGACTTGCTGGAGCGGGTGGGAATCGTGGGCGGCTGGTGGGTCCAGAGGGGTGAGGATGTGACGACTCAGCCCCTGGCCCCAGGGACACACGTCCCACACCAGCCCGTATATGAGTAGTCATACTTTTACCTACATTCACATGTGTGTCACGCATGTTTACGCACCGTCGTACCCCCATAGAGACCTACAGGCTCAGCAATGGGGGCTCACACAGGCACAGATACATGAACCCCTAATGGCAGACGTGCCTACCCACCAATGCACACACACACACACACACACACATACATGGATTTACACTCACATGTAACACTCATAGTTACAGGCCTACGTGTGCCCCCACGTGCACAGTATCACATGTACTCGGTCTGCTTCAAAGTCCCTGACTAGCATGCCTGCACACAGCGAACACACACACCAGCTCGGCACAGGTAGGCACCGGTCACACCCTCACGGCCTGGCGAGTTTGCCCCCCCGCACCCACAAGGGGACAGAGCAGCATCCAGACATCCCTCCAGTGCGGCTCCCCTGCAGGTGACCCTGGGGGTGACCACAGCCAGGGGCGCAGCTTCCCGCACAGCCCACATGGGCACTGCCCGCAGGCACACACGCCGTCACACGCAGAGCCTGCCCGTCCCGCGGCTGTCCTCCTCCCCCGTCCCCACGGCAGCCACGTGCTCTGAGCCCTCTCGGGGGGACCTTCCTCAGGGAACCCCCCGGCCACCTGGCTGCCCTTGGGACAAAGAAAGGACCCCGCCCGCCCCTCACGCCAACCCCTGCGCTGGGTGCCCCGGGTCCCAGGGGAGGGATGAGGCTGCCCAGGGCTCAGAGTCCTGGGGCCAAAGTCTTGTTTGCAGGCACCGAGCGGAAGTTGCACAACCTGCCCTCGCCGGCCGGGGTGACTCGGCTTATTGTCTCCGCTTCCCCTTGGCTGCGGGCCCAGCCCAGGCCCGGGCCTGGCCTCTCCGGGAGAAGGGAAGCAGGCGTCTCCTCTCCCCGGCCTGGCAGCTGGCGGCCAAAGGGGACTGACTCCGTGGGTCCCCGCACGCCTTAGCGCCCACTTGTCCCCTACCAGATGTGGCCAGGGGCCACAGGAGGGCTTGCACCCGGCCTCCATCTTCTTGCTAAGCCTTCGTCAAAAGAAAGATGGCGCAGAAGCCCAGCCATCCTCATGCAGATGGGAGGAGCTACCCTCGGTGTAGAGGGGGACCCGGCGTCTGTGAGGGGGGACCACCTTGCCCCCTCCACGGCTGAGTTAGTTCGTCAAAGGAACAGTTTGCCAAATCACCAGCCCACGAGCTCATAAAGTTTCTCACCGTGTGTCTGAGGGCCGGGGGAAGGCAGGGTCTGGGCCTGCAGACCCCTCTCCCCCTCTGGACATGACCTCCGGGACATGTGGCTTAGCCTGGGCACAGTCCACTCTCCCTCGGGGTCTGTATTCCAGTTCCTTCCCGAGGCAGCATCAGGAAGGTGGGGCGGAGACGAAGTGAACAACCAACCCTGAAAATCCCAGAGATCTAGAGCTGTCACACCTTCCATGCTGCCGGCTCCTTCCTCTCTCCTTTCCTCCTCCTCCTCCTCCCTACCCTCCCACCTTTCTTCCCGCCTGCCTTCCTTTCTCAATCCATCCTGTTGAAAGTCACTAGGTAGATCCTGGGGGGGAGGGAGGGCAGTATGGTGGCCCTTTCAAGGTCAGAGTTCAAGTTGGGTGGCACAGCGGCTAGTGGGTCAGAGGACAGATGTACACATGCAGGGGATGGAGCAGACAAATAATCTACCATGGACTCCTCACCCCCCCAACCCCACCCCCAGCCCCAGCCCCAGCCCAGCTCCGTTAACCAAGGTCTGGGAGCAGCGCACGCTGCACCGAGATCCTATTTCCAAAATGCCGTTCTCCCCTAGAAGCAATGGAGACCGTTGGAGGATAACTGATTCCCAGGCTGGGCCAGAGAAAGTATGGGGTGAGCCTGGAACCCCAGAAGCGCTCACGCAAAAGAGGGGGCGCAGGAGCCAGCTTCTTCTGCCCAAGTCGGGTGCAATGTGAACATCACAGTGACCAATGACAGCACTGGATCCTAGCCCACTGAATAAAACAGGGGAGTGTTTGGGGGTAAGGCGGGCTTGCCACCTAGAAACCACCCAAGCAAGCAAACAAAAACAGAAAAATCCGTAATTCTGGGGAGCCCGGCCGAGTGGCTCAGTGGTTGAGAGTCCCACTGGCTGGCGTGGTTCTTTGCACCCACAGAACCACCTGCTCCCCAGTGTCCCTGCTTGTTGTGGACTATGGGACAGGTGGGCACCAGGAGGTCACGGTTCGATTCCCAGTCAGGGCACATGCCCGGGTGGCAGGCCTGGTCCCCAGTGGAGGGTGTGCAGGAGGCAGCCGATCGATGATTCTCTCTCATCATTGATGTTTCTGTCTCTTCCTTCATCTCTGACATCGATTAAAAAAATACATTTTATACAATAATTCTGGGGAAGACAGAAAGGCATCCAAGGAAATAAATGCCAGCCCAGGACTCCACACGGCAAGGCCACCGACAACAGTTACAGTGTCACAAAGCAAGCCCCGAAGCGTTCATCTACCACAGAGCGCAGGAGGGGGGAGGGGGTGCAGGGGAGGGACGTGCTGATCTTCCAGACTGGGGGGATCGCCGGCCCCATCTCCGGGTGAGCATCAAGAGGCAGCAGGACGGCACGCTGGTTCCCAGGGGGAGGGAAAAGGAACTGCCAGGTCTGGTTCAAGACAGTGGCCTTGGTGCCTGGGGAGTGGGGGCGACGGCAGCCTTGGTGGAGACCCGCTGTGCACGAGGAGTCATGCAGAACAGAGTGCCCCCGTGACTTTAAATAAACAGAAAACTAGCCGAAACCGGTTTGGCTCAGTGGTAGAGCGTTGGTCTGCGGACTGAGGGGTCCCCGGTTCGATTCCGGTCAGGGGCATTGTACCTTGGTTGCGGGCACATCCCCGGTGGGGGGTGTGCAAGAGGCAGCTGGTCGATGATTCTCTCTCATCGATGTTTCTATCTCTCTATCTCTCTCCCTTCCTCTCTGTAAAATATCAATAAAAAAGTATATTTTTTTTAAAAAACCAGAAAACTACAGTGGGAAGAACGACAGTTTGAACACACGGTCAATTGGGACAATCGGTGGAGTTGGTGATTGAGCAACATCTGCAGTCGTACCCCCGCCCCCAGATGCTGAAACGCTGATAGAACCGAAAACGACTGTTTAAGGGATCTTTAAAAATAAATCGGCCTAAAATGACATTTTCCCATGTGACACCGTGGAGAAATGCCCACAGGATATGAACGAGGAAGAAGAAGTGCTAGACAGAAGAGCAGATGTCTCGTGACCCTTAGCTCTGGGCCACAGGGGATAGTCCTTGGAACGCTGCCAAGAGGGGGATCTGTCCGTTAGAAAAATGCACACCCAACAGGGCCAAAAGGACTGACTCTGAAACGGGCGTTTGGAGAACCAGCGCTTGGCCCGTGGAGGGTGAGCGGTCGGTCTCCTTGGCACCCGGAGACCTCCCAGGAGGCAGAGCGTCTGCATCGGTCTGGACCCCACCCCACCGGCTGCCTCGGAGGAGAGGCCTCCCCCTCCTCACAGCAGCCCCGTGTGGGCGTGCGTGTGCAACCCACCTTGGGGGAGAACGGGGCGCTTGGAGGAACGGACTGGCTTGCCCACGGCCTCACAGCCCACCAGGAGAGGCCACAGGAGCTGGACCGGACTTGGCCCACAGATGGATGCACCCCAGGCCGGGGTCCTGTCCACGCTCCCACCCTTGGCTTCCCCACCCGTGGGCGCCACACCTAATGAGAGCCTCGCGGGCCCCTCAGGTGGGCAGGATGTGTCATTAGGGCGCGAGCTGCTGGCAGGCCCGCCACGTGTCATTATGTGTAATTACAGGCGTCCCGGCTGCTGCGTGGGCTGGTGGAGCCAGAGCGTCTGTGTTCATGTAATGAGCGGGTACCGGGCTGCTTCTGTGTGCCCGGCATTGTTCTGGCCAGCCGTGGGCAAACTTTTTGACTCGAGGGCCACAATGGGTTCTTAAACTGGACCGGAGGGCCGGAACAAAAGCAACCTGACCATGCTGGCACTCTCATCTTGGGCTGCTGGTGAAGGAGCCGAGGGGAGAGCAAGAGAACCCTCCGCTCTTTCGGCTCCGCGGGCCGGATAGAACAGCCGAATGGGCCGGATCCGGCCCGCGGGCCGTAGTTTGCCCACGGCTGTTCTAGGCACTCAAGTTATCAAATGAAGTCCCCGTTCCCAGGGAGTTTGCTTTCTAAGGGGTCGGGGACAACAAACATGCAGGTCAATAGCGAAGGGGCCAGGTGGTGACGAGAGGTGTGAAGAAGGAGGGTGGTGTGAGGAGCACCTGTCCGCAGGCGAGCACCCGGCTGGAGGAACAGCCAGGCCATGTCCCTGACTGGCCCAGACCCAGAGGACAGTTGGAACAATAACTTGGGGGTAGCAAAAGGAGCCCATCACCCCAGTTGCCTCCTTCTCCTCTTCTACCTCCTCTCCTCCTCTAATATGGCTTTGCTTTAAAAAATTAAATATTTGAGCCGAAACTGGTTTGGCTCAGTGGTAGAGCGTCGGTCTGCAGACTGAAAGGTCCCAGGTTCGATTCCGGTCAAGGGCATGTGCCTTGGTTGCGGGCACATCCCCGGTAGGGGGTGTGCAAGAGGCAGCTGGTCGATGTTTCTCTCTCATTGATGTTTCTAGCTCTCTATCTCTCTCCCTTCCTCTCTGTTAAAAAATCAATAAACTATATATTTTTTAAATTAAATATTTGAAACATACAGAAGTTACAGAAAATCATATCACAAACACTCACATACCCACAACCCATGTTAAAAACCTAAAAAAAAAAAGTAAAATTTTAGATCTGTGGAAAAAAGAAACTTAAAATACAACCAAAGTTCCTTGTATCGGTCACAAAGGCTAGGCTATCCAGTAGTAACAAACAGTGCCCCCATCTCAGTAGCTTTAAATAGCAAAAGTCTGTTTCTCTCTCACTCCCTGTGCCCAGGGAGGCTGGCTGGAGAGAGCTGCGTTCATTGCAGTCGCTCGGGAACCCAGGCCGGTGGACGCTCCACCATTTCACAGGGCAGTGGCCTCAGCAGGAGACCCCAGGGTTCGCCATGCGGGGAAGAAAGCAGCGGACTCCTCACACACTCGCTCTTCGACGTTTCCATGAGGAAGGGGCTTATGTCACTTCTGCCCTTGCTCCACTGGCCAGCAAGTCCTGTGTCCATGTCCAGCGTCAGCGGGCAGTAGAGGTCAACCCCAGTGCTCAGAAGGAGAAGAGAACGGAAACGGTGGTGAGCATGGTTAATGTCTACCATTCCCATCCATCCCGCCCACACCCTGGAACTAGCCCCGTCTGCAAGTTGTGTATCGTCTTCATCTATGGGTCTCGTTTCAACTTCTAATATACCCGGATGCATCAGTAAATACGACGTGGGGGGAAATCACAAAGAAAATTAGAAGGCATTTGAACTGAATGACAATGAAAGTACAACACGATGATTTGATATACATGTATATATTAAGAATGATCACCACAATTAGGTTGGTTAACACATCCGTCTCCTCACACAGTTACCATTTGTGTGTGTGTGTGTGTGTGTGTGTGTGTGTGTGTGGTGAACACTGTTAAGATCCACTCTCTTAGCAACCTCAAGTGTGCAATACAGTATTGTTAACTCTAGTACTTTACATCCCGGAACTATTCATTGTATAACTGGATCTGTGTACACATTGTATATACACTTGGAGTGGATGAATTATGTGGTATGTACATTTATTTCAATGGAACTGTTTTAAAAAGTGAGCCTAGTGATTTTTCTCCTTCCCTCTTCCTTTCCTTTCTCTTTAGTTTTTCTTCTCCCCAATAAGTAATGGCTGTTCCCAAGCGACCCCTAGTCCTAGTTCCTCACCTCTGCCGCTTTTTCAGCAAATGTCCTCGTTTCCATCCGTCCGGGGACTGGCCTGCCAAAGAAGGACTCTCTGGGGGAAGCTGTGGGCAGAGGAGACGTTCCAGAGGAAATGGGATTCCTTCGCCATGGAGGCTCAGGACCAGGGGGAGCGGAGAAGGTGAGCACCCAGCGTGCAAAGTGTGGGAAGGCACTCACCCTCCACGTGCAGGCCGGCACCCAGAGGGGGTGCTTCCTTCCAGTAATCATTCCCCACCCCCATCCCACCCCTGACACAGCCCCTGGCAGCCACAGCTGTGCTTCTTGTCTCTATGGATTAGCCAATTCTGGACATTTTACATAAATGAAATCATACAATATATGGCCATTGGTGACTGGCTTCTTTCACTTATGATTTATTTATTTAAAATGTGTTTTATTGATTTTTACAGAAAGGGAGACAGAGAGTTAGAAACATTGATGAGAGAGAAACATCTATCAGCCGTCTCCTGCACAACCCCTACTGTGGACGTGCCCACAACCCAGGCACATGCCCTTGACCGGAATTGAACCTGGGACCCTTGAGTCTGCAGGCTGATGCTCTATCCATCCACTGAGCCAAACCAGCTAGGGCTATGATGTTTTTAAGGTTTGATCATGTTCCGCATGAATCAATACTCCATTCTCTCTTATGGCTGTATAATATTCCATTGTGTGGATACACCACATTTTGCCTATCCACTCATCTGCTGATGGACATTTTAATTGTCTCCACTTTTTGGCTGTTGTAAACAGAGCCACCATGAACATTCGAGTACATGTATTTGCTTGAACTCCTGTTCCCAATTATTCTGGGGAGACACCTCAGAGTTGAATCCTGGGTCATATGCTAATTCCATGTTTAACTTATGAAGAGCCATCTTCTTGCATTTTGCTCCGTGGCCATCTAGCTTGCTTCACCCAGGTCCAGCCCTGAAACACATTCGCCCACTTATGACTTGACACCACCATCCCCATCCACCTTAGCAGCTTGGAGGCAAAGGGTTGACAATGGGCGACAATTCAAAGTGACACCCGGGGCCAGGACTGATGTCCTGTGGAGCTGGAACACCCAGGAAGGCCGGCAGAGGGGCTGGGGCCGTCGGAAGCCGCCAGAACACCAGCTTGTCCTTCTCGGGGGTTGGGTCTTCCCACGGTGGGTTGCAGGGAGCCCAGAGAAGAGGGACTACCAAGGAACGCTTTCTGAGCTGGAGGAAAGATGGCAAACTCTGTCCTGAGCTTGGGGCGTGCCCAGGATGCCGGGCAAGGTCCCTCTAATCCCCCGGAGCCCTAACGCCTCACGGGAGTGGCGTAGCCGCTGCCACCTGAGGGCCTCGGGGTCTCTGATTAGAAAATGGAGGTCAGCTGCCCCTGTGAGAGAGTGTGGCTGTGAGCCGGCTCCGTGACCTGTGAAGCTCAGGGGAGAGGTTTCCGCTTGAAATGCCTGCTCAGGAGCTTCCAGAACGTGGTAGGACGTCAGGTAGGCCCCCGCTTTCTCTGGCTCTGCGGAGGCAGTTTGACATCCTATAAAGGAGACCCGTTGAACACAGGGGAGCCGGCTACCTAAATGCACCTGGCAGGGAATCCTCAGGTGTGACTCTGGTGTTCAATCCATTGGATGTTCACGTATTGGCTTCGCAGCTCAGCCAGGTTCTGAAAAGCGAGTCCAAACCGCGCGGAAGTGGAGGTGGAGGTGGCAGGACTCGGATTTCCACGGTTTTCAGAGAACGGGGACTCTCTCCAGAGTGGGCCGCCAGCTCACCCGGAAGCAGCCAGGGCCCCCCACGTGGGCTTGACAGGAGAAGGCTGGGGACAGCAGAGGAAGGCCCGTGCTTCCCCCACCCACAGCGCCTGAAGGTCAAAGCAGATCGCCTGGGGCCAGGGGTGTGGCCACGTTACCCGGGGAATTTGTAGATTGCCCAGATTGCGGGGAAGGCTGCCAGGGACTGTCTGCAGACGGGCAGGGATAGTTCAGGCTCCGATCCCACCCCCATTTGTAGAGGGAACTTCGACCCCATGCCAGGCACTTGGCGCCTGTCATTCCACCTCATGTCCCCAACCATCTCAATTTGCAAAGCCAGCAGGGGTCCAAAGGGGAAAGTGTCCCGGGGCAAGTTAAACGTGTGGGGCTGGAGTCTGAACCCATATCTCGTGACCAAGCCATCTTGAAGTCCCCTGGAGATCATGAGTCAGACATACATGTGGGTAGCATGGGAGACAGAGAGGGCCCAGGCGGCCAGGGCTAACGTGACCCTGTGGGAAGGTCACGTGTGTCTTCACTTTCTGGCTTGTCCTGGAAAGTCCCACATCTTTTGCAGAACTGCTTCCTGGTGTGCTGGCGGGGCGTTTGCGCCAAGGGCAGCCCAAGGCAAGGCTGAGCCGGAGGCCAGAGAAGGCGGCTCGGAGCAAAGGTTCAGCTGCTCTGGTGTGGCCCTCCCGGCCCGGGGCCGCTGCTGGTGGGTGGAGCAGGTCTGTCCATTGCCCTCCCCCACCGCCCTGAGCAGAGGCCTGGCAGGCCCCGTAGAGACCCCCTCCGGCTGATACTGCCCTCGCCCCCACAGGACTGTGTGGGATTCAGAGACTGCACGAGACACTTTAGGTCCAGACCCGGGTTCGAATCTCAGTCCCATCACTCACTTGGCTAAGTTTCCTCGCCTCCCTGTGCCTTGGCGTCTCCACCTGTGCAGTGGGACTGATACTCTTCAGACGGGAGGGGCGAGCTGGCATGAGCACGTAATCAATTCGAGAGCCCGTAGAAAGCACCCGCTCTGAGGGAGTGGGAGCCGGGTGAGGTTTCCGGGTGCTGCTCCGGCTCCCGGCAGTCCCTCCAAGGAGCAAAACCTGTGCCCACAGTGCTGGCACACCTCCTGGGGCAGATGCCACGATGAACCGACCAACCAGCCCTGGGTCCTGCCCTCGGGGAGCTCCCCGTCCACGAGGAGGCACAACCACGCCAGCCAGCGGGACCCCACTGTACCCCTGAAGCAGAGGGACCCCGGGGGACAGAAGGAGGACCCTGCCTAGGGTCAGGGAAGATTTCACAGGGGGAGTGACTGGGGGGAGAATCTAAACGTTTAACAACCTGCTCGTCACAGCCTCGGTCCAACCAGAAAGGATGCCAGCTCTAAACGCCGTAGGACCCATTAGGGGGGTTAGGAATGCCCGGGGAAGGGACGTTTGCTCTGGGGCCTGGCATACGAACTCTTCAGACAGCGGGGAGAAGCGCACCCAGGGCAGGGTCAGCAGCATGAGCGGAGGCCCGATCAGCAGAAAAGGCCGGCGTGCCTAGAGCAGCGTGGCCGAGGCATGGGATGCGTGGAGGGGACACCAAACTAAGTTCGGGTGGCACGGTTAGGACGCTTCTGGTATGGCAGTGACCCTGGTGATCAGGCACTGCAGAGGGATAAGGCTCCAGCATCTGAACACTGCTCCCCCCGCCCCCCCCCCCCGGGCCCACAGCCTCTCCGGGGGTTCAGTGCTCGGGGTACGGGCCCAGGCTCCCCAACCTTGGGAAGAGGTCTGGCTAGGACGGGCCAAGAGCAGAGGCGTGGCCAAGGGCTCTGGAGTCTGTTGGACAAGGAAACTGAGGCAGACGGCGATGGCGTGGGTGGGACCAGATACTGGAGACCCAGGCTCCCTGGCTTTCCCTCCCGCCCCCTGGGGGCACCCCGGCTTCCTGTCCGCTCAAGGGCTGAGTTTTGGCACAGGCTCTGCCGCGTCTGTGCTGTGTGACCGCGAGTAAAGCACAAACCCGCTCTGGGCCCCAGGGTCTCCCCAGACAGCATGAAGGAGCCCGTTGATTTCTCCCTTGCAAATTGCGGGTGTGCCACCCTGATCCTCCCCTGCCAGGCACCCTGCTGGCCTCGTGGGAACCGTGAGGGATGTGGACTCGGACGGAGCTGAGGCTGAGTCTCCACCGTGGGAGGTACGAGGTGCTTGGCGCTGAGCACCGGTTCCCTTCCCGCCTTCCTTTCCTCATCCCCAGGTGGGGCCAGGTCAGCGGCCGTGCGGAGAGAAGGTGGAAACCCTGGGCGCTGCAGACGAGGCAACGGAAGGGGCGCGGGCCTGTTCCCTCCCTCCCTCGCCCTCCCAGGGCGTCTTTTCCTGGCAGAGCCCTGCTGCCCGGGAGCTCAGGGGAGAGCACAGAGGGCGGCCATGGCATTCTCTGTTCTCCCCAGACAGGCCGGAGCACGCACCGGGGTGATGGGTGATACCCAGCCACAAGCCAGGCCGTCCTGAGGAAAGCGGAATCTCTGACCCCCTGGTGATGACAGGAGATCGTCAGAGAGAAATCAGAGAGAGGGAACGACCAGAGCAGACCTCCGCACGAGGGCAACCTGGCAGCGGGCTGGCGGTAGGAGGTTTTCGGCAGGCGCAGGCCGGCCGGTGCGTCTCCAGCAGCCCAGAAGAGCCGGCAAGAGCTACTTTGCTTTGCAGCAGTTTGGGGGTTGGATTTGGATTGGATCTTTTTTCTTTTCTTTTTTTTTTATTCCCAAATCTCATGCTTCTGCTTGCTGGTGCGTGGCTTCGTTTCTTTCTGGGATGTGACTCCCTGCTGGGATGTGCCGTGGGTTGGGAGCCAGAAGGCCCAGTGGTAGCTGGGTGATGCAGGTAAGGAGGTTTCAGAAGCAATGGTCACTCCATCAACATCCGGGCCCTTCCATGGTCACCCTCCATCGCCCTCACAGGGGCCCCGTCCACCGTCCACTGTCCACCGTGGTCCCAGGGCCCCAAACCAACCAATGCCTTCCCCCTCTCCAGGCGGTCCGAGCCCCCCGACGCCCCTCCTCCCCACGCGAGAACCCGAACCTAGAGCTCAGGGGCTCCTCCGAGAGCGGCTGGATTAGCTTCCTCTCCGCCTCCTTTCTCTTCCTCTCCGAGGGGGCTGGGCTGGGACGCAGCTGGCGGGGTGGAGGGGGGCTCTCCCCCAGACGGCTTCTCTGCACGACCCCCTCAAACCCTCACACCCGGGCCTGCATTCCTCCATCCCTAATGCCTCCTCTGGGAGCACGGGCTTTCGGAAACCTGAGAAGACCAGCCAGCCGGTGCAGGGCTGAGGGGGGTGGGCCCAGAGGGGTGGGGGAGCCGGGGTGGGGCTTGGCGTCTGCCTTCGATGAAAACAGAAACCTCAGGCCTTTCCCTCTTTCAGCTGCTCTGGAATCCCAGCCCGGGGAGCATGGAGCACAGGCATTGGCTAAATCCACTTGAAGAAATGGGGGCTGGAGAGGGAGAGGCGTCATTTTGGGGGGCAGAGGGATTTGTGCCGGGTCTGCCTGGTGCAGAGGTTTCCACACCGGGGACCCTTCCCTGACCATGTAGGCGTCCAGACAACCGGGCAGACTACCAGCAAGACCGGCACCACCAGAGAGGCGAAGCTACTGGCCCAGGGTCACACGGCCAGGAGTGGAGGGCCTGGGGTTCAAACGCAGGTTGGCCCCAGCACTGCGTGGCCCCCGAGCACGGTCCCAGGCTCAGCTGCCCTACCTGCACACCTCTCCCGGTGAACGTGCCGAATTCTTCCCTTCGAGGGTCCGGCTCACCATGGTGACCTCCATCCCTTCACCTTACCATGGTGACCTCCATCTCTTCACCTCACATGCGGGGAACGTGAGGCCCGAGAGGGGACAGGAGCTGCTGGGTCAGACCCAGACCTCCTACGAGCAGCCTCCTTCGGCTGCAAGGATCTCGTCAGGCCCGACCGGGTTCGAATCCTGACCCCAGTGGTTGCTACTCTTTTGTGCCTCCGCTTTCTCACCTGTCACGTGGGGAGCATAACACCTTCACGGGAGGGTTGTTGTAAAGATGAAAGGAGGTCCTAGGTTTGGATGCAGTGGCACAGTTCCTGGCACACAGTAGGTACGCAGGACTGCCTTCCTTTTTCCCCAGCAAAGGGAAACGCAATCTTAAAGCGCTGAGATCGGGGGCTGGGGAGGGGAGGGGTGGGACCGGTGAGCGAGGCGCTGGTGCCGATTTGCGTTGGCAGGCGGGAAGGCGACTGCTAACCAGAGCTGGTGGTTAAACATTCGGGAGTTTCAAGGTGGTGGTTGGTAGCTTTACATCAGCCGTGGTGGGAGTGCTTTACACCAGGGAAATCAGCAAACACTACAAACCGGGGACTTTTTTTTTTTTTTAATAAAGGCCAATAATGTGGGATTTGCCAGACATAGGAAGTGACTCACGGTATCATGCTCATTTCACAGATGAGGGAGGCTCTGGGGCTGGCGGCGTCGGCGGACTGTACCTGAAGACCAGTACAGCTTTCAGCTTCACTATTACCCAGCTGCGGGGCCGGAGGCAGGCCCCTCTCCCTCTCTGAGCCTTCCTGTCACGCAGGGAAACTGAGGCAAAAGCCCAGCTGTCTGGGTACCTGTAAAGGGAGCTAACGCTGGCGCCCGCCACAGAGGCTTGCTGGGATGGTGAATGAAACGACACGTGCAACCCGTAACGTGCTGGGTCCTGAGGCTGATAATAAACACTCGGAATGAATACTGCGTTCAGCCAGTGCCGGCTGGGTATCTTCTGACCATAACCTGGCGGGGAAGACGTTACCCCCTCCGGTTGCCCAGTGAGAAAAGTGGGGCTCTGGGTGGTGAGGGGACTTGTTCAAGGCTCTGAACCTAGTCTGATTGGCTCCAAAGCTGGGTTCCTGCTACGCCCTGGGCCCGAGCCTGTCCGTTCTGAGGCTGCTGACTGCAGAGCATGGGGCAGGGTATTTGGCAGATGGCGTTAGGTGGGATGTGGGGGGTCAGGCTATTGCCAGGGGGCTGGCTGCCTGGGCAACTCTGCTCAGAGCCCAACGCCTGCGGCAGAGAATCAAGCAGCACCCCCACCCCCTCCTCCTCCAGGGGCTCTGGAGCCCCCCACTCCTGCCTCTCCTCTGGTGAGCTCTTCTTCCCCGATGGCCCCAACCGCAGGTCCCTCAGAATATCTCTGAATAAGGGAGAATGGATTTTCTTTTGCATGATGGGTTAGCCCCCCATTGCCCCTCCTGGGGGCAGGGAGGGGCGGAGCCCAGACCTTGGCAAACCCTCTCTCTCTCTCTCTCTCTCCCTCTCCCTCTCCCTCTCCCTCTCCCTCTCCCTCAACAAATTTTTCATTACACTTGACATTCAATATTCTATTAGTTCTGGCAAGCGCCTTCTCAAAGAAAACTAATCCAGCTTTCTCTGATTCCCCGTTCTCCCTCTTCCTCTCCGCCCCAGCCCTGTTTGCCAGTCTCCACCTGGCTCCTTCTCCCCTCACCCCCAAGGGGAGCCTGGCAGGTCCCGATGCCTGGAAAAGCCACGCCCATTCCCAGAAAACCCGGGGCAGGACTGGGAAACCCAGCAGCCAAGGATCTGGGGTTGGTGGGTGGGCGCCGTCACCGGCCCTAAATCCGGAGGCCCCTTCCCCCACCTGCTCTGAGAGCAGCCAGCCCCGCGGGGCACGCAGAGGCCTCGCCGTGGCCACATGCTCCGGGAGGCTCGGGAAGGCGCTTCGGGCCCCTCACGTGCCCCCCACCAAAGCCAAGGGGGACCCTGGGGGAGAAATATGGTCCACGGGTTACACCTGCTGTCCCGGCATCATGGATAATAGCGGCCTCTCTCACTCTCAGAAGTGTCCTGGCCGGGACAACAGACTAAATGGCTACCTAGTTATTCATGTCCAACAAACCGACCGCTGACCAGGTGAATAAATAAATGGACCAACAGGTGACCTCGGTCGGTCAGGAAGCCAGGCACCAGTTCTGTGACGTGGGGGTCGCTGTCCCCGTGGGAATGTTTACATGCAGAGGCTAACCCATTTGTCGACAGCACGCGTTAAGGAGGCGTCTGGCGGGCCCAGAAGCTGTGTTCTGAATTGCAAAAAAAATCAAATAAAAATAAGAAAAGGAACAATATGCATGTGTACGTGCATAGACAATACACACACATACGTGCACAGACACTCACCCACGCCAAACAGCGTCTGGGAACGGAGAGCGCTTATCGACACTGCTTCCCCCACCCCCCCCCTCCCGGGAAAGACGGCGGGAGCTGGAGCCAGGGCTGGGATGGAAACTTTCTACGATGAAACAGCGAACCGGCTTGTGACACGGAGGGACTGAGGCTGCCTGCATCCCCTGCTTTTCCCAGAACACTCAGCTGGCCTCCCAGCATGCACTGGACAGCGGGAAATCCTGGAAGGTGGAGGCCTGCGGGACTTTTGGAGACCCGCTCGCATAGGCCAGCGGGGAAACTGGCCCGGGGTCGCCAGGAGTGAAGGGCAGCCCGGGGCGGAGGCAGACCTTCCCGCAGCTGGGTTTGCTGCTCCCGAGGAGCCGAGGCCGCAGCTCTTGGGGCAGGATGTGGAGAAGGCCCTGCAGGGAAGAGCCCCCGTTCTGTGTTAGATGTAAAGTACAATCTGAGTCCCCCAGTGCAGTGACCTCTGTAAGCATCCAGGGTCACCCTGAAGCTGATCATCCAAATCAAGGTGTGTTGGCAGTGAAAAGGGGGTGCTCTTAATAACCAGGCCAGAAGGCAAGGACCAAAGAGGCTTCCTGGCAAACCAAGTCTATCTTCTCCCCACCCACCTCCCATCGTCACCCCCCTCCCCCCAGCATCAGGAAGCTGGCAGCACGACATTTGGGCAGAGGACCTTCCAAAGAAGATGGTGGGATTCTAGTACTTCATGCTCTGCTCCCACCTCCCCCCAAAAATACCGACAACAAATAGGCTTTGGGTGAGCCCGGGTTCCAACCCTGGCTGTGTCCAAACCACTTTACTTCTCTGACTTCAGCCCCTTCCTGCGTAAAACAGACAGCACAACCCCTCTCGGGAGAGGGACAGGGAGGCTGTGAGAATGACACGTCTCCCTGAGCCGGGCAGGGAGAAGGCGCCCGCCGGAGAGAGTGGTTTCTCTTCCCCCCATGGGAAGACTCGTGAGCCCACACAGCTTCATCCTGAAACTCCGGGGATGGACGCGCAGGGAGCCTTTCTCGCAGAGCGGACCCGAAAGGGCCCCCGAGGGAGGAAGCATGTCCGGCGCCACACAGAGGGAGACGGCGGGCGATCCGGACTCTGGGAGTCATTTTGCGACGCACCTCTCCGCGGTGACTCATCTGGGGACTTGCTGAAAATTCCTTTGCGTTAAAAACAAAAGTCGACTGGGGCTGGGGTTGCACGGAAGCTTTTCCCTCCACCCCTGCCCTCGCCGGTGGCGGGGGTGGGGGGTGGGGGGGACAGCACAAGATTTGGAGAGTCTCTGGGCAGAACTGAATCTGATTTCCCCCAGCACGCCCCCGGGAGCCGGGACTTGGCCAGAGGAAAGGAAACGGGGTGAGGAGGAAGCAGGCCGGGGAAGCCGGGTGGAGGTGACTTCTCCCCTCCTCCCCCACGTCCTGCTGCTGAACCCGCCAGCCTCTCGCCGCCGTCTCCAGCAAATGCCCCACCCACACCTGTTTCTCAATTATAGGCCAAAAGGAAGTGGGGGGGGGGTGTGGACCGGGGTTCATTGCTCCCCGAACACTCAGCAGCGGCGGCCAGCGGGCCTGCAGCTGGACCCCTGTCTGCCGATGACGGCTGCCCGTGTGGCCTGGGGCACGAGCTGGACATCTCTGAGCCTCACTGTGGAGGCCTTCTCCCGCACCTGCTACCCCTCCCTGCTTTGCTGTCTCCCCGCGTGTGTATTATTCTCGAATGCCGGATATTTTCTTCCTGGAACCCCACCTCCAGATGGCAGCCCATCAGGAGGGTGTGCTATACTTTGTTCATGATACAGCACCTAGAACCGTGCCTGATTGGCAGAAGGCACTCCTACATACGTGTGCCAGGTGAATGGGCGAATGAACTAACGTTGGTTGCACACACATAGCCAATATCACTGACCGCGGGTAGCACTGCAACACACTTCTAGCTATTTTTTATACTGTTAGTTTTCTGTTGAGTTTTTTTGTTTGTTTTTGCAATATTTATCTTTTATATTCAACTTTTCACTCTGTCTGGTATTTGTTGTGAAGTGAGGTTGTAAACAGATTCCCCAACCAAACGGCTAACCAATTTGCAGAGTGACCCCTTTTGTCCCTGTAGGCTAGGGAAGGTCTGGGCCTGGGCTGCCCCTGCTCAGACCAGCGGCCCAGAGCTACGCTGCCTGTGGCATGGGATCGTTGAGACTCCAGATGAGGCTCTGGCACTGGAATTAGGCAGTCTGTGGCCCAGCTTCTAGCTCAACAGCTGACCGGCTGGGTGGCTTTGTGCAAGAGAGCTTGCTTTCTCAGTTTCAGCTCTAAGTCTCATTCAACCCACCTGTACAATGGGCACTAGAGTAACATCACACCTCCTTCACAGAATGGCTGTGGGACTGAACACCACAGGGCTGGCAGAGCCCGGCACACAGTGGGTGCTCATTCCCGTCACAGATCAGAGCCGGTTTGAGCTAGCTCAGTCACTGGGCAAATGCGGCCCAGTGGGCAGCCCCCTGCGCTCAAGCCGGGCAGCTGGCATACTGGCTCCCACCCTGCTGGGGGCCGTGCAGCCCGGTGTGCCATGCGGAGAAGCAGCCAGTGTGGAAACAGGAACCGGTCGGCCAGGAGCTGCCCCTGCTGTGGGGGGAGGGTCACCTGAGGAAGTGGAGCTGGGAACTGAGCTGTGGCTTTGACTCTGTCTCCTCAGAGGGGGTGTTAAACACAACGATTAGTGGAGTCTTACTCCCTCCAGAAACCTATGCGAATCGACTCTTACTGGTCCTGGGGTCCACAGGAAGTGGGGGACGCCGGATGAGGAGATGCTGGTGGGCAGGGAGCAGAGGTCCCACCAAGTCCAGATAACCCTCGGGCCCCCCCTCCCCTTTCAGCGGGCACAAAATAAACGCTTGCTTGATTGGCCAATTTCCGTATGACCGGGGCTGCAAGGGGAGCACTGTTGGGTGAGGGGCGCCCCAGATGCGAGGGGGGTGTCCCAGGGTGGTCCCTGCAGACCCTAGCCCTCGGCGGCGTCTGCAGCCCCAGGAAAAGGGGAGATGCGGGGGGGCGGGCCTCCCGGTGTGAGTGTGGGCCTCAGTGAGGCTACCTTTGAAATGGGGAGGGGCGCCTGGGCTGGGCGAGAGTCCCCGGCGCCCCCCCCCCCCGCCAAGTTCCCGGGAGCGTGGGGGGACCCGGCGCGGTGAGGCAGCAGCCCCGGCGCCCCCCGAGCCTGCGTGGCGCGCGCGCACGAGCGCTGCAGGGGGCGGCGCGGCCCGCGGCGGGGAGGGGCGGGAGCGCGCGCGCGGCCGGCACAGGCGGCGGCGGCGGCGGCGGAACGGCGAGCGGGCGGGCGGGCGTGCGGCCGCGGCGCCACCGCCAACTCCGGGAGGACCCTCCGCTCCGCTCCGGCCTGCCGCGGGCGCCCCGCGCGCCTCCCCCGCGCCGGTGAGTGGCCTGGGGCCGGGGCGCCGCCGGGAGGGCCCGCGGCCGGGGGAGGGGCGGGCGCCGGGCCGCGGGGGCCTCACCCGCGCCGGGGCCCGAGGGCGGCCCGCGTGCCCGCGCGGCGCGCGCCCCGGGCTCCGCGGCGGCGGGAGGGCCGGCGGGGTGCGCGCGGGAGGCCGGGCGCGTGTGGACGCGCGAGTCCGGGTGCAGCAGCGTGTCCGCGGCCGTGCGCCCGGGCGTGCGTGTCCGGCTGCCCCCGGGCTGCGTGCGCAGGGCGGGGGGTGTGTGTTGGCGCTCCGGGCAGAGTTGGTGCGGGTGCACCTCGGGGTGCCCCGCTGGTGTGGTTTGGAGTGAATGGGGGGACAAGGGGGGGACAGGCATGGATAGGGCACCCATTGATCCACTTACTGGGTGCTTGCTATGTGCCGGGGAGTGTGTGCCAAGCGCTTCAGCCGAGATCTCACTTTTGTGACCGAGTCTGTGTGGGTTCGGGGAGCACACGTGTGCGCGACCGTTCACAAGGGGTTTGTTGGGGGTATTCATGAGCCTCTGAGAACAAAAGTGTTCCTCTGTGGATGTGAGTGTGTGACGAGTGGGCAGGAGTGTGCACACACGTTTATCAGGAAGGCTGAGGCCCCCCCCCCCCCCCCCCGTTTGCGCCTACCAGGACTGTTGGGTGACATGCCCGCCTGGTCCCAATGCCGGGGAGCCCGTGGAGAGAGGCAGGCCTGGTGTGGTCACCCAGAGGTGCCAGGCCTTGTTTGGTGACTGGGGGGGCCAGAGGTCAGCCCCACAGAGCCTGGCTGGGCCTGGCCGAGGGGTGGCCTCGGAGCCAAGCCCCGGCAGGGTCGCTGGCCGGACCCCCAGGGACTCCAGGAGGGCCAGGCTGGGCCGGGCTGTGGGGGGCCTGACACTGGGGGGACCTGGGCCCAGTTCTTCCCAGAGAGCCTCTGGCTCCCCTAGCTTTGTTCTTGCCCCTCTCTGGCCCTGGCAGATTTTAACGTGTCCTCTAGGCCTGGCGGGGGCTGGGGGAGAGGGGAGCAAGGCTGGTCCTGAGGAGACCAGGGGTCCCCAAACACTCGTCTAGGTGGCTCTCTGCCTCCCCTGCTAAATAGAAAGCTGCTGCTCTGGTTTGTTTGCCTCCAGCCCCCGCCTCCCTGAGCCCCCGGGACAGTAACAAACTGATCACAGCAGGCCCGGGACACCCTTCCAAGGTCTGTCCTCGCGGCTTTGACCGGCAGTTCTTTTGTGCTCCCTACGTGTGGAAAATCCCTCCCGTCGGAAGTCCTAATTGCTTTAAGGCAAACTTTAGAAACTCCGGAGCCCCCTGGTTTCCCCGAGCTGCCGGAGTCCAGCCCGCCGTTCTGGGGGAAGATGTCGTCTGCGGAGCTCGCTGTGCGTGCAGGGGAGCCTCGAGGCGCCTTTGAACAGCATGGCGGTCATGGAAGAAGAATTTCATTGAAAGGGACGCCGAGCGGCTGGAAGTGCCTGCTCCCAGCTCCGCAGCTCGCCGAGTGAACTTTGGACAAGTCTTCTTTCAGCAAACAAAACCTGGAAGGAAACAAAAAAGACCCACATTCCTTTTCTTTTTTTCTTTTTTGTCTTAAAAAAATGAAAGAAAAAAAGAACACCCCCCCCCCCCCCCCACACACACACCTCTGGGTTTGCTGGAAGCGCTGCCTCCCCGCCCCCATCACGGCTGGGCCCTCCCTCGAGCCCCCACCCCCAAATAAAATATGCCTGTGGGAGCTGTGGATGAGTCACTCCCTGGCAGAGAGCCCCACGGGCAAACATTTGGGAAGGTTCTTGCCTAACTTCCCAGAAGAAAGGCCCAGGATTTAAAATGGTCCCTGTGGTTTGTCAGCCCTTGCCGTCCTGTCTGCCCCGAAAATGACTGCAAAGCCGTTTCCCTCTCCGCAGACTAACGTCTCAGACGTAAGCCTGGCTCGGTGTGGGTTTCAGGGCCGTGCGGGTTTCAAGAAAAGGTGCTCCTGGCTTGCCAAGTGGCACTTTTGGTGGCTCTGAGCCAGGCAGGAGCCGCCGGGGAAGGGGGAGGGGAGCGACACCGATGGCGCACCCACTGCGCGCCCACAACCCTCCCAGGGAGTCACGCTGCAGATTCGGGGTCTATCTGCCCAAGGAAACTGAGGCTCCAAAGGTGCACAGACCGGGTGCCGAGCGCTTTGACACGCACCCACTCGTGTCGTTTTCACTGAGAGCGAGGTGGTCATCCTCCCCATTTTACAGATGAGAAACCCGGGGCTCGGAGGGATGAAATGTTGTCTGTCACATTATGAAACGAGCACCACGGCTCAGTGGCCACTGTTTGTTTATTGCGGGCCTGCCGATTGCCAGCCGGGGTCCTTTTAGTGCCTTATTTCACCCCGTCTCCTCACCGTCACTGTGAGATGGGAGCTGTGAGGCTGCCCCATGCCACAGACAGGAGCCTGGGGCACGCACAGGTCGAGTGACGCGCTGAAGATCACGCGCTAATATGCGATCATCGATTGACCTTGGATTCAAACCCATCTTAGCTGAGCCGAGCCCATCGCCTTCTTCCTGCGGAACCTGGAAAGTGCCCAGTGTCTGGCCCGGGATCGTCATCCCGGTCTGAGAGGGGGACAATGAAGCCACGGGAGGTCAGGTCACCCGGGCAGGGCCATAAACCGGCCAATGGCCGCGTCAGGATCCACGCCTCTGGCTCAGAGGCGAAGTTCTTCACCTCCCGCCAGGCCCGCCTGCCTTTGTCCCGCTCTTTCTTCCTGCTGGAAGACAAGCACCAACAGCACAGGAACACACAGTGGACTAAGCCATGCTAGGCCCCTGCCCGGCGGTCCTCAGAGAGGTCTCCCCGAAGGCCACCCTCCGCCCTCGTCCCCTGTGGCCTCTCGGGGAGGTGGCCGGGGCCCAGGGCAGAACGGCACTGTCAGGCAGAACGGGCTCCAGCTCGCTCACATTTCTCTTTCCTCGCTCGCTCACATCTCTCGTTCCTGGCTGGGCGCCAGAGATGGCCTTCCGGAGGGAAGCGTCAAAACAATTGTCCCCTCGCTCTGTTCCGGTCACACCAAGG